>CM059451.1:17506913-17677707 GCA_030390025.1 Squalus acanthias
AAGAAGAAGAAGAAGAAGAAGTCATTATGCAGCAGTCCACAGTGCCCAGAGTAGTTGAAGAGTCATAGAGTTATACATCACAGAAAGAGGCCCTTCGGCCCATCGTGTCTGCGCCGGCCATCAAGCCCTGTCTATTCTAATCCCATTTTCCAGCACTTGGTCCGTAGCCTTGTATGCTATGGCGTTTCAAGTGCTCATCTAAATGCTTCTTGAATGTTGTGGGGGTTCCTGCCTCTACCACCCTTTCAGGCAGTGAGTTCCAGATTCCAACCACCCTCTGGGTGAAAAAGTTTTTCCTCAAATCCCCTCTAAACCCCCTGCCCCTTACCTTGAAACTATGCCCCCTGGTTATTGACCCCTCTACTAAGAGGAAAAGTTCCTTTCTATCTACCCTATCTATGCCCCTCATAATTTTGTACACCTCAATCAGGTCCCCCCTCAGCCTTCTCTGCTCTAAGGAAAACAACCCCAGCCTGTCCAGTCTCTCTTCATAGCTGAAACGCTCCAGCCCAGGTAACATCCTGGTGAATCTCCTCTGCACCCTCTCTAATGCAATCACATCCTTCCTATAGTGTGGCGACCAGAACTGCACACAGTATTCCAGCTGTGGCCTAACTAGCGCTTTGTACAGCTCCATCATAACCTCCCTGCTCTTATACTCTATGCTTTGGCTAATGAAGGCAAGTATCCCATATGCCTTCTTAACCACCTTATCTACCTGTCCTGCTGCCTTCAGGGATCTACGTACATGCACACCAAGGTCCCTCTGATCCTCTGTCCTTCCTAGGGTCCTACCATTCATTGTGTATTCCCTTGCCTTGTTAGTCCTCCCAAAATGCATCACCTCACACTTTTCAGGTTTAAATTCCATTTGCCACTGTTCTGCCCATCTGACCAACCCGTCTATATCGTCAGATAGATGGCTGCTGAGAGACCAGGGATATCTGCTGCAGCCCTGGCTGATGTCTCACCTGAAACACTGGCTGTTTTGTACTGTGGGCCAATGTCCACTTGGACCTGGAATAGAGCTGCGTAAACTCAGCTCACATTTAAACCCTTCAGTTGACAGCGGGTGATTCTGTGCACCATCACTGATCCAAGTAATTATTTCATCTGTTGGTGCTGGGTGGGAAACTGCAATGCCGGACCGGGATTGGGCAGGAATGGGTGGGATTTGAAATTGACAAAATTTGGCGAAACTGTGCAAATACCCAAGACAGCTAGATGTTATTTCAACAACAACATCAACTTGTATTTATATAGCACCTTTAACATAGTAAAACGTCCCAAGGCGCTGCACAGGAGTATTATAAGACAAAAACATTTGACACCGAGCCACATAAGGAGAAATTAGGGCAGGTAACCAAAAGCTTGGTCAAAGAGGTAGGTTTTAAGGAGCGTCTTAAAGGAGGAAAGAGAGGTAGAGAGGCGGAGAGGTTTAGAGCTGGGTGTCATCAGCGTACATGTGGAAATTGACGCTGTGTTTTCGGATGATGTCGCCAAGGGGCAACATGTAGATGAGAAATAGGAGGGGGCCAAGGATAGATCCTTGGGGGACACCAGAGGTAACGATGCGGGAGCGGGAAGAGAAGTCATTGCATGTGATTCTCTGGCTACGATCATACAATCATAGAAGATAGGAGCAGGAGTAGGCCATTCGGCCCCTCTAGCCTGCTCCGCCATTCAATGCGATCATGGCTGATCATCCAAATTCAGTACCCTGTCCCTGCTTTCTCCCCATATCCCTTGATCCCTTTAGCCTTAAGAAATATATCCAACTCCTTCTTGAATCTATTTAATGAATTGTCCTCTACTGCCTTCTGTGGCAGAGAATTCCACAGGTTCACCACTCTCTGGGTGAAGAAATTCCTCCTCATCTCAGTCCTAAATGGCTTACCCCTTATCCTTAGACTGTGACCCCTGGTTCTGAACTCCCCGACCATCGGGAACATCCTTCCTGCATCTAGTTTGTCCTGTCCTGTCAGAATTTTATAAGTTTCAATGAGATCCCCTCTCATTCTTCTAAACTCCAGCGAGTATAAGCCCAATTGACCCAATCTCTCTTCATACGTCATTCCTGCCATCCCAGGTATCAGCCTTGTGAATCTTCGCTGAACTCCTTCCATGGCAAGAACATCCTTCCTCAGATAAGGCGACTAAAACTGCACACAGTACTCAAGGTGTGGTCTCACCAAGGCCCTGTACAACTGCAGCAAGACATCCTTGTTCCTGTACTCAAACCCTCTCGCTATGAAGGCTAACATACCATTTGCCTTCTTAACCGCCTGCTGCACCTGCATGCTTACCTTCAGCGACTGGTGCACAAGGACACCCAGGTCTCGTTGCACTTCCCCTTCTCCCAATCTATTGCCATTCAGATAATAATCTGCCTTTCTGTTTTTGACACCAAAGTGGATAACCTCGCATTTATCCACGTTATATTGCATCTGCCACGCTTCTGCCCAATCACCCAACCTGTCCCGCGATTAGATAGATAAGAATGGAACCAGGCGAGTGCAGTCCCACCCAGCTGGACGACGGTGGAGAGGCGTTGGAGAGGATGGAGTGGTCAACCGTGTCAAAGGCTGCAGACAGGTCGAGAAGGACGAGGAGGGATAGTTTACCTTTGTCACAGTCACAAAGGATGTCATTTGTGACTTTGACGAGAGCCGTTTCAGGCGGAAACCTGATTGGAGGGATTCAAACATGGAGTTGCGGGAAAGATGGGCACGGATTTGGGAGGCGACAACACATTCAAGGACTTTGGAGAGGAAAGGGAGGTTGGAGATGGGGTGGTAGTTGGCAAGGATGGAGGGGTCAAGGATTGTTTTTTTGAGGAGAGGGCTGATGATGGCAGATTTGAGGGAGAGGGGGACAGTACCTGAGGAGAGAGAACCGTTAACAATGTCATCTATCATGGGAGCCAGAAAAGGAAGTTGGGTGGTCAGCAGTTTGGTGGGAATAGGGTCGAGGAAGCAGGAAGTGGGTCTCATGGACAAGATGAGCACAGAGAGGTCATGAGGGGAGATCGGAGAGAAACTGGAGAAAGATGTGAGTTCAGGGCTAGGGCAAGGGGGAACCTTAGTGGAAGTTTGGCCTGGTGGGCTAGGGGAAGGAAGGGAAGTGGCAGAGGCAGCTGAACGGATGGTCTCAATCTTAGAGACAAAGAAGTCCACGAGCTCCTCACACTTGTTGTTGGAGGTGAGGGTGGAGGAGACAGGGGAGAGGGGTTTAAGAAGATGGTTAGCAGTAGAGAATAGGAGCCGGGGTTTATCTTTGCATTGCAGAATGATTCTGGAATAGTGAGCAGTTTTGGCAGACGAGAACAGGACCCGGTAATGCTTTATGTGGTCCAGCCAGATCTGGCGGTGAATGGCTCAACCAGTTGTCCGCCATATCCGTTCAAGTCTGTGTCCCTTGGACTTAAGGGAGCGAAGATGAGGGCCATACCAGGGCGAACGGCCAGGGTGAGACATCTCTATACTAAGTATGGGAAGTTAGCATTCCTGGGCTAATTGCAAGACTCATGGTCTCAGTGACTCTTGTTCCACACAGCATCCAATTAGCTCTGTCTGTACTCAGCACAATCACCCTTTTAACCTTCCCAAAAATATTTATCCAGCTCTCTTTTTTTTAAAAGCTGTTAATTAACATGCACTATTTGCTGCTGTCAGCCATGGCTCAGTTGGTAGCCCACTCACCTCTGAGTCAGAAGGTTGTGGTGTTCAAGCTCTACTGCAGAGACATGAGCCCATAATCTAGGCTGACACTCCAGTACAGCATGGACAGAGGTGCTGTATTTCAGATGAGACATTAAATCAAAGCCCCGTCTGCTCTCTCAGGTGGATGTAAAAGATCCCATTGCACTATTTGAAGAAGAGCAGGGAAGTTATCCCTGGTGTCCTGGCCAATATTTATCCCTCAACCAACATCACTAAAACAGATTATCTGGTCATTATCACGTTGCTGTTTGTGGGAGCTTGCTGTGCGCAAATTGGCTGCTGCGTTTCCCACATTACAACAGTGACTACCCTTCAAAAAGTACTTCATTGGCTGTAAAGAGCTTTGGGATGTCCTGAGATCGTGAAAGGCGCTACAGGAATGCAAATCTTTCTATTTGTTAGATGGGGATATCCTTCCAATCTCAAGCGTTTCTTGAAGTGTGACAATTTTATACTTCTGTCCTCCAGTTCTGTGCTTTCAGTCCAAGTTAAGTAACCTCCTTGCACATACATTATCCATTGCTTGCACCGTTTAAAAATCTGGATCACGTTTCCCCTCAATCTTCTTTTCCTCAATGTAAAACAGTGATCGCGTCACTTCCTGCGTGAATGGAGTTTGGGCTGGGCAGTCTCAGTTGGAGCTCAACCTCTGGGAAATGCGAGTGACTTTGATGACCAATGTCGCAGGTCAACAATCCCACTTACAAATATTTAGCTGGGTTTAATTTAAGAGTGGCACACATCAACAATGGGCTGCCGCTTTAAACCCGAAACGAGTGACTGTGACTCTTAATGACCGCAAAACTGCCCAAAATTCAGCACAGGATTAACAAAGATGGCTGATGTCGAAAGTGGAAACGTCACGCTGGAACAGTGGAGATACACTTTAAGGTTGGAACGAAGGCACGTTTTTCAACAACAACAACAACTTGTATATATTCAGTGCATTTAACGTCCCAAGGCGCTTCATAGAAACATAGAAGATAGGAGCAGGAGTAGGCCATTCGGCCCCTCGAGCCTGCTCCCCATTCGATGAGATCATGGCTGATCATCCAAACTCAGTACCCTGTCCCTGCCTTCTCCCCATATCCCTTGATACCTTTAGCTTTAAGAAATATATCTAACTCATTCTTGAATATATTTAATGACTTGGCCTCAACTGCCTTCTGTGGTAGAGAATTCCACAGGTTCACCACTCTCTGGGTGAAGAAATTCCTCCTCATCTCAGTCCTAAATGGCTTACCCCTTATCCTTAGACTGTGACCCCTGGTTCTGGACTCCCCCGCCATCGGGAACATTCTTCCTGCATCTAGTTTGTCCAGACCTGTCAGAATTTTATATGTTTCGATGAGATCCCCTCTCATTCTTCTATACTCCAGCGAGTATAAGCCCAATCGACCCAATCTCTCCTCATATGTCATTCTTGCCATCCCAGGCAACACGGTGGCATAGTGGTTAGCACTGGTGCCTCACAGCGCCAGAGACCCGGGTTCGAATCTGACCTCGGGTGACTGTCTGTGTGGAGTTTGCACATTCTCCCCGTGTCTGCGTGGGTTTCCTCCGGGTGCTCCGGTTTCCTCCCACAGTCCAAAAATGTGTGGGTTAGGTTGATTTGGCTATGATAAATTGACCCTTAGTGTTAGGGGGGATTAAATATGTGGGGTTATGGGGATAGGATGGGATATGTTAGGGGGAATTAAATACGTGGGGTTACGGGGGTAGGGTGGGATATGTGTACTGTGGGGATTAAAGCAGGGACAGGGTACTGGATTTGGATGATCAGCCATGATCGTATTGAATGGCGGAGCAGGCTCGACGGGCCGAATGGCCTACTCCTGCTCCTAGATTCTATGTTTCTATGTATCAGCCTTGTGAATCTTCGCTGAACTCCCTCCATGGCAAGAACAGCCTTCCTCAGATAAGGCGACCAAAACTGCACACGGTACTCAAGGTGTGGTCTCACCAAGGCCCTGTACAACTGCAGCAGGACATCCCTGTTCCTGTACTCGAACCCTTTCGCTATGAAGGCCAACATACCATTTGCCTTCTTCACCTCCTGCTTCACAGGAGCGATATCAATAAAAACACTTTTGGCACACAGAAGGAGATATCAGGACACATGACCTAAAGCTTGGTCAAAGAGGTAGGTTTTAAGGTGCAGCTTAAAGGAGGAGAGAGAGCATGGCAGCCTGCATCACACCTGCATCATTCACAACTGACTTACAAGTGTTTACGTATCACCCTTGCCTCAGTGATATAATCACTTTCCTCAGATGGCCAGACAGCACCCGCAGGCCAGGCTTAAACTTGTTATTGTTTCAAAATAAGGCGGTTACATACATTGTAAAAAAATAATGGATAGGTGGGATTCATTCCAGGGAAAAGCATCTCACCTTTGGGACTGGATGACAAATCAATCAGCCTCTCAGGTTTTTCTCTGCTCGTTCATGTTACCAACCCTGAGATCATTTGAATTCGAATTACTGTACTTCTTACCCACATATTTTGTGGGAGTTAATGGATCTGAGTGCTAACAAGCTGATGAAAAGAGCATCTAAAATAAAAAATTTTAAACTTCCATTTTTATTGTGCCTTTCACAACATCAGGACGTCTCAAAGCACTTCACAGCCAATGAAGTACTATTTGAAGTGTAGGCACTGCTGTAATGTAGGAAACACAGCAGCCACTTTGCGCACAGCAAGCTCCCACAAACAGCAATGTGATAATGGCCAGATGGTCAGCCTAGATTTTTGTGCTCAAGTCTCAGGAGTGGGACTATGAACCCACAATCTTCTGACTCAAAGGCAAGAGTGCTACCCACTGAGCCACGGCTGACACCTAATACATCCCTCACACCGAACTGATAGCAAGCTCTTTCATTTTTCATTTTGTCGCCTTTTTCTCACCTCTTGTGCTGAAGGCAATGACTCCTGCTACCTACATTTAGATGACAGCTGGGAGCCCACCATTAGCTCATCCCTGAAGCCTGTCTTCATATATAAGCCATCAGCGCCTGCCAGCAGATTATTCAACCAAGGGAGCATCGCAACTGAACCCGAACCTGTCTTTGCAGGACACCCACACATACACACATTTTCCAGCAGGGGGCAGGAGTAGGTACTCTGCTGATCTTATTTCCCTTCCCAGAGGCCTCATCACAGTTCCCTACTGCCACCCTGGCAAAGATCAGCTAATTTGGCACTAGACCAGGAATTGAACCTCTGACCTTCCTGCAGTCAGTGGTTCAATACTACAGCATGCAATGCATCTATGCGTTGAGCCAGCAAGAGAATGTGTTTAAAAAAAATAAATAAGTTGATCTGAAATTTTTTAATATTCATTCTTGGGATGTGGGCGTCGCTGGCAAGGCCAGCATTTATTGCCCATCCCTAGTTGCCCTTGAGAAGGTGGTGGTGAGCCGCCTTCTTGAACCGCTGCAGTCCGTGTGGTGATGGTGCTCCCACAGTGCTGTTAGGGAGGGAGTTCCAGGATTTTGACCCAGCGACGGTGAAGGAACGGCCGATATATTTCCAAGTCAGGATGGTGTGTGTGACTCAGAGGGGAACTTGGAATGATGGGTTCCCATAATATTGCTGCTTTTGTGCTTCTGAGTGGTCGAGGTTGCAGGTTGAACCCAGGGCCTAGTATAGCATGAAGAAATGACCTTCATATTTTTTGAGATAAAAAAGAAAGACTTACATTTCTATAGCACCTTTCACGACCACCAGACGTCTCAAAGCGCTTTAAAGCCAATGAAGTACTGTTTTTGAAGTGTAGTCACTGTTGTAATGTGGGAATAAGGAAGAAGAACACAAATGGGTCGAAATTGCACTGTGCAATATTAACGTATGATTAACATGTTCGTTTCGGGTTGCCAACTCTGGTTTGACATATTCCTGGAGGTTTGATCACTTAACATTTGACCACGTAATATTGGCCTTCAGTTTGCAAAATGTGTTTGCATTTTGCTTATAAACGTTGGGTCCTCTGTTCCTGATTGCCTTTGCCAGCAGCAGCCCCCCAGGGAGATGCCCGCTGATTCCGGGAGACTCCCGGATAATCAGGGAGGTTTGGCGACTCCATTTTGGTTTGAAATTCCCGCACTACTTTAATGAAGGCGTTGACGAGTTTAAAATAAATGGGTTGGCACTGCCGTTAACAAATAGCGCTTGAAGGAGTTTCATACAAACTTGCTGAAGCGCTCGTGTGCACAGGATGATCTCAGTGCCTCGCACCCCCAAAGCTTTTAAATTTCCCCACAACTACAGAGAATTTACTCGAAATTTTGGAACAGTGTCGTGCTGAGGTCAAAGGGTGGATGCAACTGCGAGCTGTTTGGTATGATTCCACCTGCCTCAGTGAATACATTTAGGCAGAAGAGCCCATGGCCCTATTTCGAAGAAGAGCAGGGGAGTTCTCCCCGGTGTCCTGCGCCAATATTTATCCCTCAATCAACATCACTAAAACAGATTATTTGGTCATTATCACATTGCTGTTTGTGGGAGCTTGCTGTGTGCAAATTGGCTGCAGCGTTTCCTACATTACAACAGTGACTACACTTCAAACAGTACTTCATTGGCTGTGAAGCGCTTTGGGATGTCCGGTGGTCGTGAAAGGCGCTATAGAAATGCAAATCTTTCTTTCATTCAAAATGACACCTTGGTCAGACACTTAAAATTCAGCAAACTGCACTTTGTGAAATGCAGCACCACAGTCCCTGATTGAATAACGGGACTTCACCAAATGGGCACACGACTGCATCACCCACTGGGTTGCCGCGGCGATGCCCTCGTGCAAATCCTTTCTCAGCCCTGCAGCTGTGACCGTTGCGGCTGCGCTCGCCAGCTGTTTCGGGCTGTCCCAAGGCAGGCGCCGGGATCCCACTCTGCAATCCCGGCAGAGCCGCCCCTCTTTGCTGCACTCACGTGGTACCTTCCAGCTGCCTGCGTGCATGGTCATGGATCTTGCTGGAAACAGTATCAACACAGATTGACTGCGGTGTACCACCAGGCAGGTCAGTTTCACTGGAAATTAACCTGCGCGCAAGCGGTGAATATCCTCTGCCCTCTGCACTGCAAGTGAACCACGAAAAATGACACAAGGAAAAGTAAGTACATTCCTATCGCTGAGGACCTCTGCTTTATTTATTGATTGACAGATTAGCTTATTCCAGGTGTCTAGACAATTGAATGCTATGATGTATTCCTCCAAACATACTTTTATTTATAAAAATAGATAAATATTTGGCTTCCCTTTATAGCCTCAGACTTTCAATCCTTTTTTTTCTGAATGACGTTCTTCAGCTTAATAGGAAATAAATACTATTCTTAAAACAGGACCTTCCAAAACAACCCGTCTTTATTTTAAAAATCCTGGCGGTGTGTGTGGGGTTGGCAGGTTATGCTGGAGACCTGTTTGTTTGTTGTGGTGGTGCAGTGTGCATGCTGTTGTTTATTCAGCGACGGGTATAAAACCAAACGGTGCTGCATCGGAATCATTTGCAGTTACTGTACCAAACCTGAAACATTATCTCACGCATCTATTATTTACTCCCCTCTCCTGAAGGCTCTGACTCACAGTGTCATGGTTACCAGCATCCTTCCTTCGCAGCGAGTGGCTATTCAGTCATGAAGGGCATCCTATTCCAAACCTCCTCCAGTTTCCAACACACACGCACTTTCCACTGTAAACCCCAACTGATTGTTTTCCCCCTCTCCCTAAACCCTGGGCAACTATCGCCTCCCTGGTTGAGATTAGGAACAGGAGGAAGGTCATTCAGCCCCTCGAACTTGGGTAACTCTGACTGGGAAATGAACCTGGGGGCTTCTAGCCTTCTATCCCTGGTGCTGCATTGAGCTAGGCCTTTACCCACTAGGGTAGCTCTGAGTCCTACCTCATTAATGCTGCTTCAGCCACTGCAGTCCATATACAGTGCCCTTGCTTTCTGTGGGCAGGTGTATTTGCGCTAAATTTGGCCCATTCACCCCACTGAGACGGTCCTGCTTTTTTTCCTCATTCCTGGTGCTTTTGGCATCACTGTTCCACGACTGGCAGTTGCAGCATGTTGGCATCCAGTCGCATGATGACATTGGTCGCACGCCACCCGTAAAGTGGTCAGCCGCAGCCTGGTTATACGGAGGGGAGGAGAACATTTGGGAAAAGACCAAATTGGTATGCAGTGCATGGCTGGCCACCATCCCTGATGTAGAACTTCAGGGTTGCTGTCAAGTTGGTTGGCGTTCTTGTTTCCTGCTTGGACTCCCCACACCACACACACACTGGAGTGAGTCACTTTCAGGCCTGCTGTGTAATCACCTGCTTGGAGTTGCCTGAGAGTAACCATGGGGTGGGGGGAGTAGTTGGAATTGATCGCCGAGTTTCCCCCCTCCCTGTCAGTTGGGGTTAAGAACTCCTCTGGTCACTGCATGGAGCAACGACATCCATGCCCCTGCCCGCTATTTCTGTTTCCAATAGGACACGTTCCTGGATTTGCTGGAAATCTTGAATGGAGGAACTCCCCACATTTATTAATGTCTCTACACGCAGCTATCAGAGCAACTCCTAGCCCATGGCCTCCATTCGGGAGCTCCCTCCACGTCAGAACCCACCGTGTGAGGGATTTCTGGATCGAAGCCATTGCCCTACCCTCTATAGCACAGCATGTTAGAACACCAACATGCTCTGCCTCTCATCCCCACCCATAAGGCATACCTTGGTAAGATTTAAGGGTAGTGGAAATCTGGAACTCTCTCTCTCTCTCTCTCTCTCTCTCTCCAAAAGGCTGTGGATTCTGGGGGACGATTGGCGCTTTCACCTCTGAGATCGCTAGATTTGTGTCGGGTAAGGGTATCAAGGGACATGGAGCAAAGGCGGGTAAATGGGGCTGAGGTGCGGATCGGCCACGATCTAATTGAATGGCGGAGCAGGCCCGAGGGGCTGAATGGCCTACTGTGTAAGACTTAACAGGGGCTCAATTCCGAATTCTGGAACTATTTCAGCTCCGACATCACAACAACAGAAATGGTACAATGATTGGGTCCTTAGAGTTTTCCAGAACAAATTGTTCTGGAATATTTCAAACATTGTCACATGCCTGCTCGGTAGCATTTCTTTGTTTGTTTTTTTTCTTTCGTGATTTATTTTGATGTTTCTGCTCCATTTTCCCTGCCATTGCCTTCTCCCAGCCGTGATGAGCCTGTGCTGATTATCCCTCTGCTTTTTCCCCTCTCCCTCTGAGGAAAGCACTTCTGCATTGCACCTCCCCGTTCCGCACGGAATCTCACTGCCTGATGACTCATGGGCACAAACTTCCATCCCACTACTGCTTGACGCAGCAGATTGAAGCTCCGATACAATGGGGTTCTTCTCCTTAGAACAGAGAAGGCTAAGAGGAGTATTGATGGGAGTTTAGAATCATGAAGAGTTTAGATAGAGATACTGTTTCCAATGACTGAAGGGTCGATAACCAGAGGACACAGACTTAAGGTGATTGGCAAAAGAACCAGAGGCGACATGAGGAAAAACTTTTTTATGCAGCGAGTGGTTAGGATTTGTAACGCGCTGCCTGAGAGGGCGGTGGAGGCAGATTCAATAGTAGCCTTCAAAAGGGAATTGGATAAATACTTGAAGGAGAAAAAATTGCAGGGATATGGGGAAAGAGCGGGGGAGTGGGACTAACTGGATTGCTCTTAGAGAGCTGGCACAGACTCCGTGGTCCTTCTGTGCTGTACTATTCTATGATGCACTGTCCTGCTCTGCCACCCTTCACCACCATTTCTTTATAGTAACCCTGCAAAGTATGAATGAACTATACAACACCTTAAGGTGGGTTCTGACCCTGAAAGTTAATGACATTTTCCATGATCTGTGTTTCCCCAATTTGCTCCGCTCCTCTCCTAAAGGCAGTGTCTCCTGCTGGGATACAGTTCTGCCATTATCAGCATCTCTTCGATACGTCACCCCTTTTTCATGTGTAAGTCTCGAAGTGGTGTGATCATGCTATTCCTCCATAGAGGGCATCACAGCTGAACCCGAGCCTGTCCTTGCGTGCTGCCTGCAACAGAGAGCGGTCACTAGATGCCGATCAGTTCTGGGAACCTTGGCTGAACGGTTTCTCCCCCCCCACCTCCCCCCCCTCCCCCTCCCCAACCCAGGGACACACAGACACTTAAGCTGATATGACCGAAATCAGCATAGACCAGAGTTCGAACCTTGAACCTTCCTGGTCTGTGTGGGTCAGTAGCACAACACGTGATGTATTTCCCTGCTGAACCATCGGAGGAGGTTTAGGTTTGTTCACGCTTTACATTCAGAAGAGCACATCCTATAGCATCTGAGAAAAAGCTATCAACCAATAGAATTTTAGAGATGATGAAAAAGGAAGACAGACTTATATTTCTCTAGCGCCTTTCACAACCACCGGACGTCCAAAGCGCTTTACAGCCAATGAAGTACTTTTTGAAGTGCAGTCACTGTTGTAATGTGGGAAATGCGCCAGCCAATTTGCGCACAGCAAGCTCCCACAAACAGCAATGTGATATTGACCAGATAATCTGTTTTAGTGATCTTGATTGAGGGATAACTATTAGCCAGGGCACCGGGGAGAACTCCCCTGCTCTTCTTCGAAATAGTGCCATGGGATCTTTTACGTCCACCTGAGCGAGCAGACGGGGCCTCGGTTTAACGTCTCATCCGAAAGACGGCACCTCCGACAGTGCAGCGCTCCCTCAGTACTGCACTGGAGTGTTGGCCTGGATTTTTGTGCTCAAGTGATGGTATAGAATCCTATAGGAAAATTTGTAAGATAAGATACTTTTTCTCCCTGTCTAGTTCTCCCCACTCCAACATCATGCTTTATTGTCCACCTTATTGAGGCGAGGCAGGGAGGTTATCAACTGCCAAGTTGGTGCCAATGACTCTATTGAGCTGGAAAAATACACAGGAGCAGCCTGGAGGTGAATCATTTGCCATCTTCCAGTTCCTCCCTGTGTATAAATTCCTAGCATCAGTGGCTCTCCTGTCTATGGTATTCAAACCACCGAGATCCTTCATTTTCCAAGTGAGAATTCCTGGGTGCCATCTTGCACTCCCAGTGCTGCATTGACATTACCCTTACAGGATGCTTAGTAAAGGTAACAGAATCCATATTCTCCTTGTTAGAGAAGGCTAAGAGGAGATTTGATAACGGTGTTTAAATTCATGAAGGGTTTAGATAGAGTAAATAAAGAGAAACGGTTTCCAATGGCTGAAGGGTCGAGAACCAGAGGACACAGATTTAAGGTGATTGGCAAAAGAACCAGAGGCGACATGAGGAAAAACTTTTTTACGCAACGAGTGGTTAGGATTTGGAAGGCGCTGCCTGATAGGGTGGTGGAAACAGATTCAATAGTAGCCTTCAAAAGGGAATTGGATAAATACTTGAAGGAGAAAAAATTGCAGGGATATGGGGAAAGAGCGGGGGAGTGGGACTAACTGGATTGCTCTTCGAAAGAGCCGGCGCAGACTCGATGAGCCAAATGGCCTCCTTCTGTGCTGTACTATTCTATGATTAAAGCTGTCATGTTGCAAAATCACATTGTCCGATTGTTGGCGATCGTGTCAGGCAGTGGTGGGGTGCAGATTCCCTTCAACGATTTCCCAAATTCAGTCTTGTACTGTGGGCGGTGATAATGAGGCGGTGGGTGAGTTTGTACAAATGGGAAATAGTATGGCTTGTGAAGGGGAATGTGAGAAAGAGATGCTTTGGCTGGCGGTGTTTATGATGGAAACCCTTCTGGAGGTGGAAAGACATACAGTGGGAGGTGAAAAGAAGAGTGAATGAGGCTCGTGCCCAATCGTCAGTTCTGAATGGTGGTTGATAGTTGCACCCTAACAAAGGCACAGAAGCGGAGGCCAGATGCTTTTGTGAAATACTGTGCCGTGAGGGTGTTGAGTTGTTGGGAAGGGAGTGACCAACATGGAAGTAATGAGGAGGAGTGGCCTACAGTAACAGTGCTTTGCAGAAGAAGATTACAATGAGCAGGGATTGTGTGCTGTATGACTGAAGATTGGTCACTTTGTGAGGCCAAAGCTGAGATGGAACTGATTGGAAGGGTCAGGTGTCAGCTGTGGCTCAGGGGGTAGCACCCTCGCCTCTGAGTCAGAAGGTTGTGGGTTCAAGTCCCACTCCAGAGACTTGAGCACCAAGTCCAGGCTGACACTCCAGTGCGGTGCTGAGGGAGTGCTGCACTGTCGGAGGTGCCATCTTTCGGATGAGACATTAAACCGAGGTCCCGTCTGCCCTCTCAGGTGGACGTAAAAGATCCGATGGCACTATTTCGATTGGGGTGGGGGTGGGGGGGAAGGTGGGTGCATGCAGGAGAAAGCAAGCCATGTTCTTGATAAGAAGATGCCTTAAGTTCTGATGTAGCTAATGGTTTCCCGTTTGTGCTAATTATATTCACTCGGAGGTTTTTGTTTGCTGTGATGTGGGATTCGGGACAAAAAGTCACTTGTGTGGGGGATTTGACTGGAAGCATTTCATCTGGGCCATGTGACTGAGTCTGCTGGTTGTTACTGCGCTGGTAAGTTCTGCATGCCAACAAAATATCAGCTGGCAGCGGTGTGCTGGGTTAACCTGGTACCGGGAAATTTACTGCCTTCTTTGCACATGTCTGACTAACGAGAGGGGTTGGCAGCAAAGGTTTTGAAGTTGCGCCATGCAGTAGTTTTATTTTTATTCGTTCCTGGGATGTGGGCGTCGCTGGCAAGGCCAGCATTTATTGCCCATCCCTAATTACCCTCGAGAAGGCGATGGTGAGCCACCGCTGCAGTCCGTGTGGTGATTCTCAGTATACATTTTTTTTACAACTGAGTGGTTTGTTAGGCCATTTCAGAGGGCAGTTAAGAGTCGACCACATTGCTGTGGGACTGGAGTCACATAAGAAATAGGACATAAGAACTAGGAGCAGGAATAGGCCACTTGGCCCCTCGAGCCTGCTCCGCCATTCAATAAGATCATGGCTGATCTTGGGCTCAAAGCCACTTCCCAGCCCGCTCCCCATAACCCTTCACTCCCTTATCTTGCAAAAATCTGTCCATCTCCACCTTAAATGTATTCAATGACCCAGCCTCCACAGCTCTCTGGGGCAGAGAATTCCACAGATTTACGACCCTCTGAGAGAAGAAATTCCTCCTCATCTTAGTTCTAAAAGGGCGATCCTTTATTCTGAAACTATGCCCCCGAGTTCTAGATTTCCCCACGAGGGGAAACATCCTCTCTGCATCTACCCTGTCGAGCCCCCTCAGTATCTTATATGTTTCAATAAGATCACCTCTCATTCTTCTAAACTCCAATGAGTATAGGCCCAACCTGCTCAACCTTTCCTCATAAGTCAACCCCCTCATCTCAGGAATCAACCCAGTGAACCTTCTCTGAACTGATATAGGCCAGATCGGGTAAGGACGGCAGATTTCCTTCCCTAAAGGACATTAGTGAACCAGATGGGTTTTTACGACGATCCGGTAGTTTCGTGGTCACCATTACTGATACTAGCTTTTTTTTTTTAATTCCAGATTTATTTAATTAACTGAATTAAAATTCCCCAGCTGTCGTGGTGGGATTTGAACCCAAGTCCTTGGATTATTATTCCAGGTCTCTGGATTACTCGTCCAGTAACATAACCATTATGCTACCGTTCCTTGAGATACCCCCTCCGGATAGAGAGTTTCTCCTCCAGCTTGGGATGCGTACACCTCCTGAGATTCTGCCCCCACGGTGAGGGGGCTGCGTGCAGCGGTCTCTGCCCGTGTCGTCACTAGACTTGAACTACCGCTGGAGGAAATGTTCCCAGTCATCCTTTCACCTGCATAAAGTACAAGCACAAGGATTGGGTGGCCTAGTGGCTTAGGACACTCATATTTTATCTCTGGGGCCTGCGTGCAAGTCCAGCCCACTGATTTCATGAAGCTCCTGGGTCAAAGGTAGAACTACCAATGGTCCCACTCCATGTTGGAGGCATAGAATATAAGAGCAGGGCGGTTATGCTTGAACTGTATAAAACACGATGTGAAGATGCCGGTGTTGGACTGGGGTGGACAAATGTGAGAAGTCGCACAACACCAGGTTATAGTCCGACAGCTTTATTTGAAATCACACGCTTTCGGAGCGCTGCTCCTTCGTCAGGTGAAGTGAAGAGATGCATATAGGCACAGCATATATAGTCAGAGAACACTGCCAGATGATTACAGTTAATCTTTCGAACTGCCCTATATGCATCTCTTCACTTCACCTGACGAAGGAGCAGCGCTCCGAAAGCTTGTGATTTCAAATAAAGCTGTTGGACTATAACCTGGTGTTGTGCGACTTCTCACATTTGTATAAAACACTAGTTAGGCCACAGCTAGAGTGCAGCGTGCAGTTCTGGGCACCACATTAAAGATTGCACTGGAGAGGGTGCAGAGGAGATTTACGAGGATGTTGCCAAGACTGGAGAATTTTAGCTGTGAGGAAAGATTGGATAGGCTGGGGTTGTTTTCTTTGGAACAGAGGAGGCTGAGGGGAGATTTAATTGAGGTGTATAAAATTGAGGGGCTGAGATAGAGTGAATAGGAGGGACCTATTTCCCTTAGCAGAGGGGTCAATAGCCAGAGTAATTGGTAGAAGGATTAGAAGGGAGTTGAGGAGAAATGCCTTGGTGAGACCACACCTGGAGTACTGTGTGCAGTTTTGGTCTCCTTACCTAAGGAAGGATATACTTGCCATAGAGGGAGTGCAGCGAAGGTTCACCAGACTGATTCCTGGGATGGCAGGACTGTCGTATGAGGAGAGATTGGGTCGACTAGGCCTGTATTCACTAGAGTTTAGAAGAATGAGAGGGGCTCTCATTGAAACGTATAAAATTCTGACCGGGTTAGACAGACAGGATGCAGGGAGGATGTTTCCCCTGGCTGGGGCTCTAGAATGAGGGGTCACAGTCTCAGGATACGGGGTAGGACATTTAGGACTGAGATGAGGAGAAATTTCTTCACTCAGAGGGTGGTGAACCTATGGAATTCTCTACCACAGAAGGCTGTGGAGGCCAAGTCACTGAATATATTTAAGAAGGAGATAGATAGATTTCTAGAGGCAAAAGGCGTCAAGGGGTATGGGGAGAGAGCGGGAATATGGTATTGACCCTTAGTGTTAGGGGGGGATTAAATATGTGGGGTTATGGGGCCTAGGATAGGAAGGGATATGTTAGGGGGAATTAAATACGTGGGGTTACGGGGATAGGGTGGTATAAGTGTCGGTGCAGGCTTGATGGGGATTCTGTGTGAGAAAGCAGGGACAGGTTACTGGATTTGGATGATCAGCCATGATCGTATTGAATGGTGGAGCAGGCTCGACGGGCCGAATGGCCTACTCCTGCTCCTAGTTTCTATGTTTCTATGTTTCTATGAGATAGAGGATCAGCCATGATCATATTGAATGGCGGAGCAGGCTCGAAGGACCGAATGGCCGACTCCTGCTCCTATTTTTCTATGTTTCACCCAGAGGGTGGTGGGGGTCTGGAACTCACTGCCTCAAAGGGTGGTAGAGGCAGAAACCCTCATAGTATTTAAAAAGTACTTGGATATGCACTTGAAGTGCTGTAACCTACAAGGCTACGGACCAAGAGCTGGAAAGTGGGATTAGGCTGGGTGGCTCTTTGTCGGCCACGACAGACATGATGGGTCGAATGGCCTCCTTCTGTGCCATAAATTCTATGATTCTGTGATACTATTTCCCCCCCCCCCTCAGCGACAATCTCCCCATTATTCTGGGCGCCCCATCCCTCTGCTTCCCATTTCCCAGCCTTCACTCTTTCCCAGCTGTTCATTGCTTTTTGCTGATTTTTGGGAAGCAATGCTGCTCTTTCGTCCACTCGAGCAAGAGGAATCAAGGGAACACGATTAAGAGACACAGCTATTCCAGCCTCCTTAACACAAGTAAAAAGGCAATTGACTCCTTCAATGTGCACGCTTGATCGGTAAAAGAAAAAACTTGCATTTATATAGCACCTTTCACGACCTCCGGATGTCCCAAAGCGCTTTTGGAGTGTAGCCACTGTTGTAATATAGGAAAAGGCAGCAGCCAATAAGCGCACAGCAAGATCCCAATGTGATGATGAGCAGATCATCTGTTTTAGTGATGGTAGGTTAAGGGATAAATATTGGCCAGGACACCGGGGAGAACTCGCCCGTTCAAAATAATGCTATGGGATCTTTTACATTCACCTGAGAGGGCAGACGGGGCCTCGGTTTAACGTCTCATCCAAAAGACGGCACCTCCGACAGTGCAGCACTCCCTCGGTACTGCACTGGAGTGTCAGCCTGGATTATGTGCTCAAAGCTCTGGAGTGGGACTTGAACCCACAACCTTCTGACTCAGAGGCAAGAGTGCTACCCACTGAGCCACGGCTGACACACTGCTACCAGCGGTTATTTTCCTTTCTGCAAGGAAGTGCGTGACCTCCACTTGGCACCTCACTGTGACGGCCCAGCCAGAATCGGGAACATGCCACGTTGACCGTGACCGGATGAAACTGTGTTTAGACATGAGAAATGGCTTCAACTATTCCCAGACTCCAGGAGTCGTGTCCTCTCCCGTACAAAGTCCTGCACATCCACCAGCGCCATCCTTGCCACGCTCTAATGGCTCCCTGCGCTGCAACAAATCAACTTCAAGATCCTCATCCTTGTTTTCAAATCCCGCCAAGGTGTCACCCGGGTGCCCTTCCCCAGCAAAACACCCCTGTGTGCACCCTCTGCACTGCAACCTCGGGTTATTGCGTGGTCCCCCATTCCCTCCACGCCACTAACAGCCTAATCGTTCATTGGCTATATCCTGACCTCTGGAATTCTGTCCCAAAATCGCTTTCTTTCACAAGCTCCCTCCCTGCCATCAGAAGCCTTGCAAAAACTGATCTCTTTGTGCCCTTTTTATGTGAGGGGCATTATATAAATGACAGTGTCGTTGAAGCGATTGCAATGCTGTGATTTCTCTGTTATATTCCGGTGAGTTTAACGCTCCGATACTGTAAGCTGAATGTAGTCAGTTCATCGTTCCGAAAGTTGAAGATAAAAATGAATACTTCAATCTGTCGTCACTTTAGTTTAAAGGCAAAACTGTACCAGTCATTGGATCACAATTGATTCTCTCTTTAACATGGGGCCCTCATGGAGAAAGTTGCTCCTCAATATAACTGGCAGCTTTAAGTGATCATGATGCGGAGATGCCGGTGTTGGACTGGGGTGGACAAAATTGAGAGGTCGCACAACACCAGGTTATAGTCCAACAGTTTTATTTGAAATCACAAGCTTTCGGAGCTATCGCTCCTGAGGAAGGAGCGATAGCTCCGAAAGCTTGTGATTTCAAATAAAACTGTTGGACTATAACCTGGTGTTGTGCGACCTCTCAGCTTTAAGTGAGGCAGTGGATAAAATATTCAATGGATCATTGACATTCAATGCTACAAGGACGGATTATTCCCTAATAATAGATTCCCAAGGATTCTCTAATGGATTCCTGATTATTTCCAAATAGATTCCCAAGAATTCCTCAGTAACAGATTCCCATGGATTCTCTGATAATCGGCGCACAGTTTAGCTTCATGAATCTGCAAACATCACAATTTAAAAAAAAAACACTTCAGGGCCAAATTGCCAATATTTCTGTTTCACTCAAAATCATTACATATCTGTGCATTTTCCATCAAAGTTGTCCTGAGTACAGCAAATATCGATCACGGGTACGCTGCATTTATTTATTTTCCCATTGTGTTCAGCCTGGGGAGAAAGCGAAATCTGTGCAGCCTGTCAAACTACAGGACCAGCCGCTGCAATTCAAGAACATTCTGAATCTATTTCCGCGGCTTTCAATTGTTGTCAATACCAACCATTTCTCTCTACGGCCATGGTCGCCACAGACGTAGGCTGAGAGATCCTGATGTGTGTGGCTATTAGTGTAAGCACGTTCGTAATCTCAGGTAATGGGAATTGAAAGCATCACGTGATCTGACAGACTACCTAATCCTCTTCACTAATACGCGTTCAGTATGTAACTCTGGAGGCAAGGTAGGACCACCATTACAAGACCTCTTTTATGGTTCCTGATTTTTCTGAAGCTCCAATTCAAAGTCATTTGAGCGTTCTATATGATGGTAAATTTTGCCGCGAACCTAACCGGTAAGCTTGATGTAAGATTTGTAACATTTAGCAGCTGATGCGTATTGAGCGCGGGGTGAACGATTCTGGTTTTTCTAATCTGCTCGGTTCAGTTAATGTAAGCAGGGAACATCTAATGCCGATTAGTGCGGTGCGGTGCTGAATACACGAACGAAGGGCTGGCCTTGTCACCCATGAGCGAAGAAGTTGTTAATTGGGTTAGGTAGGCCTTCCTCGTGAGTGTGGCAGTGCCCACTCCTTATCAACCAGTATTAATATACCAGTGTGCAGATCACCGATTTGTTGCAGCAAATCTTGCATTTCTCCAGCTCCTTTCACGATCTCAGGACGTCCCAAAGCGCTTTACAACCAGTGAAGTACTTTTTGAAGTGTAGTCACTGTTGTAATGTAGGAAACGCAGCTGCTAATTTGTGCACAGCAAGCTCCCGCAAACAGGATTGTGATAATGACCATCTACAAGATGCACTGCAGCAACTCGCCAAGGCTTCTTCGGCAGCACCTCCCAAACCCGCGACCTCTTCCGCCTAGAAGGACAAGGGCAGCAGGCGCATGGGAACACCACCACCTCCAAGTTCCCCTCCAAGTCACACTCCATCCTGACTTAGAAATATATCGGGCCGATCCTTCATCGTCGCTGGGTCAAAATCCTGGAACTCCCTCCCTAACAGCACTGTGGGAGTACCGTCACCACACGGACTGCAGCGGTTCAAGAAGGCAGCTCACCGCCACCTTCTCAAGGGCAATTAGGGATGGGCAATAAATGCTGGCCTTGCCAGCGACGCCCACATCCCATAAAAAAACAAATAAAAAAAAAATCATTTTTTTTAGTAATGTTGGTTGAGGGATAAATATTGGCCAGGACACCAGGGAGATCTCCCCTTTAAAATAGTGTTATGGGATTTTTTTGTCCACTTGAGGGGGCAGACGGGGCCTCAGTTTAACGTCTCATCCGAAAGACGGCATCTCCGACAGTGCAGCACTCCCTCAGCACTGCACTGGGAGTGTCAGCCTACATCTTTGTGCTGAAGTCTGGAGTGGGACTTGAACCCACGACCTTCTGACTCAGACGCGAGTGCTAAGCCACGGCAGACATGTCATTATCGGTAGCTAGTTTATAGGACTGAAATCCAGTTTAGAAAGCTCTTAAAAATACTGCGGATGCTGGAACTCTGAAATAAAAACAGAAAATGCTGGAAATACTCAGCAGGTCAGGCAGCATCTGTGGCTCTCAGCTGCAAGTAGAAAGCTTTTAGTTGTGCATGCCTCACATTGGAGCGGTGTCTGTTCTTCTGCCTGTTCATGGTCTCCACATCTCCCTGTGTAAGCTGAGGTTCACAGCGGCGTGTCAAAGATTATCCCCAGTTTTAAGCACAGCCTGCCATGCGTATTGTGGTGCGAACTATTGCAGTATAAAGTGCTGTTTGAAGAAAACGAAATGAAGAGAAGATTAAATTGGTGATCGAAATTTTTCACGGGTCATACTGCTACTGGGGGGCAGTTGAGTACTTTTTGGTATATTATGTACCCCTATGGGTGGGCATCCTCTGCCAGGTGCAATTTTGGCCAAGGTGGGCAGACAACCCATCCCCCAGCCTTTGCTAATGCCACCCTGCATTTGGCTGATGGGGAGTTCACAACAATAGCCTTGGGAGACTCTCTCTCCGATTCTCCCTCCCTCACTACCTGTTGGATAACACTTGATCCTCTCACTGACTCTCCACAACTGTGACTACACTCCAAAAGTACTTCATTGGCTGTAAAGCACTTTGAGACATCTGGTGGTCGTGAAAGGCGCTATAGAAATGCAAGTCTGTCTGTCTTTCCATGGTGCACAGCCGAGAACAGGAACTTACAATGTTGGGGAATTACAGGAGAAACTCTACATCATATCACTCCCCACCATACAGGGCTTTTTACGATACTGCTTGTTGTGAGTTGGTCAGAGGAGACCTCTCCAAATAATTACCTCATCACCCACCTTGTACTGACCCACAGAGTCTCTCCTGTACTGTCACTGATTGATACTGACCCACAGAGTCCCTCCTGTACTGTCACTGATTGATACTGACCCACAGAGTCCCTCCTGTACCATCACTGATAGATACTGACCCACAGAGTCCCTCCTGTACCGTCACTGATAGATACTGACCCACAGAGTCCCTCCTGTACCGTCACTGATAGATACTGACCCACAGAGTCTCTCCTGTACCGTCACTGATAGATACTGACCCACAGAGTCCCTCCTGTACCGTCACTGATAGATACTGACCCACAGAGTCCCTCCTGTACCGTCACTGATAGATACTGACCCACAGAGTCTCTCCTGTACCGTCACTGATAGATACTGACCCACAGAGTCCCTCCTGTACTGTCACTGATAGATACTGACCCACAGAGTCCCTCCTGTACTGTCACTGATAGATACTGACCCACAGAGTCCCTCCTGTACCGTCACTGATAGATACTGACCCACAGAGTCTCTCCTGTACCGTCACTGATAGATACTGACCCACAGAGTCTCTCCTGTACTGTCACTGATAGATACTGACCCACAGAGTCCCTCCTGTACCGTCACTGATAGATACTGACCCACAGAGTCCCTCCTGTACCGTCACTGATAGATACTGACCCACAGAGTCCCTCCTGTACCGTCACTGATAGATACTGACCCACAGAGTCTCTCCTGTACCGTCACTGATAGATTCTGACCCACAGAGTCTCTCCTGTACTGTCACTGAGAGATTCTGACCCACAGAGTCCCTCCTGTACTGTCACTGAGAGATACTGACCCACAGAGTCCCTCAATGCTGCACCCAAAAGCCATGCAAGTGCTCCATCTCAAACAGTCTGCGCAGAGCAGATGTGGTGTGGTGAACGCGAAGGTGTCTTCAGTCCCTGTGGAATATTTATAGAATAGGAATTACCACTCGACACTTTCATAAATAAGTCCTAGTGGAATTTACTTGTTTCCTTGAAGCTTCTCTGGAGAGTCCCCAAACACAGAATGTATTCAAGCCATTAATACCCGATATCCGTGAATGACGGTCGCATCTGAGTTTTAAGACACTACTCCAACAACAAGAGTTTTCTAGTTGCAGCTAAGAGCCACAGATGGGGTAAATTCAGTATTCCACAGTCTCAACAACAACTTGTATTTATATAGCACCTTTAACACAGTAAAATGCTCAAGGTGCTTCACAGGAGTATTGAGAGACAAATATTGACACTGAGCCACATAAGGAGAGGCGGAGAGGTTGAGGGAGGGAATTCCAGAGCTTAGGGCCGAGACTGCTGAAGGCACGGCCACCAATGGTGGAGCGATGAAACTTGCGGATGCGCAAGAGGCCAGAATTGGAGGAGCGCAGAGATCTCGGAGAGCTCGCGGTTTCTAATTGAGCATTTTGTTCATATGACACCTCATTCATGAGGTGAAAAATCTGAGGGACCTTAGTTGGGTGTAGAGGGGTTTAATATGCAGCAGTAGATTATGAGAGCGGCAACCTTTCGCTCCTGAAATGTAAGCTTCCGTATAAAAATTCTCCTCAGCAGCAAGGTAAGCAACCAGTGACCGCTTGGGTGATGTTGTATGCTGGATAACGTGTAGGCTGACGTGTTATGTACTGGATCACTCATGGGCCGGTGTGTGTGTGTGTTATATACTGGATCACTCATGGGCCGGTGTGTGTGTGTGTGTTATATAATGGATCACTCATGGGCTGGTGTGTGTGTGTGTGTGTGTGTGTGTGTGTGTGTGTGTGTGTGTGTGTTATATACTGGATCACTCATGGGCCGGTGTGTGTGTTATATACTGGATCACTCATGGGCTGGTGTGTGTGTTATATACTGGATCACTCATGGGCTGGTGTGTGTGTGTGTGTGTGTTATATACTGGATCACTCATGGGCCGGTGTGTGTGTTATATACTGGATCACTCATGGGCCGGTGTGTGTGTTATATACTGGATCACTCATGGGCCGGTGTGTGTGTTATATACTGGATCACTCATGGGCCGGTGTGTGTGTTATATACTGGATCACTCATGGGCCGGTGTGTGTGTGTGTGTGTGTGTGTGTTATATACTGGATCACTCATGGGCCGGTGTGTGTGTGTGTGTGTGTGTGTTATATACTGGATCACTCATGGGCCGGTGTGTGTGTTATATACTGGATCACTCATGGGCCGGTGTGTGTGTTATATACTGGATCACTCATGGGCCGGTGTGTGTGTTATATACTGGATCACTCATGGGCCGGTGTGTGTGTTATATACTGGATCACTCATGGGCCGGTGTGTGTGTTATATACTGGATCACTCATGGGCCGGTGTGTGTGTTATATACTGGATCACTCATGGGCCGGTGTGTGTGTTATATACTCGATCACTCATGGGATGGTGTGTGTGTGTGTGTGTGTGTTATATACTGGATCACTCATGGGCTGGTGTGTGTGTTATATACTGGATCACTCATGGGCTGGTGTGTGTGTGTGTGTTATAGACTGGATCACTCATGGGCCGGTGTGTGTGTGTGTGTGTTATATACTGGATCACTCATGGGCCGGTGTGTGTGTGTGTGTGTTATATACTGGATCACTCATGGGCCGGTGTGTGTGTGTGTTATATACTGGATCACTCATGGGCTGGTGTGTGTGTGTGTGTGTTATATACTGGATCACTCATGGGCTGGTGTGTGTGTGTGTGTGTGTGTGTGTGTGTGTTATATACTGGATCACTCATGGGCTGGTGTGTGTGTTATATACTGGATCACTCATGGGCCTGTGTGTGTGTGTGATATACTGGATCACTCATGGGCCTGTGTGTGTGTGTGTGTGTGTGTGTTATATACTGGATCACACATGGGCTGGTGTGTGTGTGTTATATACTGGATCACTCATGGGCCGGTGTGTGTGTGTGTTATATACTGGATCATTCATGGGCCTGTGTGTGTGTGTGTGTGTGTTATATACTGGATCACTCATGGGCCGGTGTGTGTGTGTGTGTGTGTTATATACTGGATCACTCATGGGCCGGTGTGTGTGTGTGTGTTATATACTGGATCACTCATTGGCCGGTGTGTGTTATATACTGGATCACTCATGGGCCGGTGTGTGTGTGTGTGTGTTATATACTGGATCACTCATTGGCCGGTGTGTGTGTGTGTGTTATATACTGGATCACTCATGGGCCGGTGTGTGTGTGTGTGTGTGTGTGTGTGTGTGTTATATACTGATCACTCATGGGCCGGTGTGTGTGTTATATACTGGATCACTCATGGGCCGGTGTGTGTGTGTGTTATATACTGGATCACTCATGGGCTGGTGTGTGTGTATGTGTGTGTGTTATATACTGGATCACTCATGGGTGCGTGTGTGTGTTATATACTGGATCACTCATGGGCTGGTGTGTGTGTGTGTGTGTTATATACTTGATCACTCATGGGCCTGTGTGTGTGTGTGTTATATACTGGATCACTCATGGGCCGGTGTGTGTGTGTGTTATATACTGGATCACTCATGGGCCGGTGTGTGTGTGTGTTATATACTGGATCACTCATGGGCCGGTGTGTGTGTGTGTGTTATATACTGGATCACTCATGGGCCGGTGTGTGTGTGTGTGTGTGTGTGTTATATACTGGATCACTCATGGGCCGGTGTGTGTGTTATATACTGGATCACTCATGGGCCGGTGTGTGTTATATACTGGATCACTCATGGGCCGGTGTGTGTGTGTGTGTTATATACTGGATCACTCATAGGCTGCTGTGTGTGTGTTATATACTGGATCACTCATGGGCTGGTGTGTGTGTTATATACTGGATCACTCATGGGCTGGTGTGTGTGTGTTAATTACTGGATCACTCATGGGCTGGTGTGTGTGTGTGTGTGTTATATACTGGATCACTCATGGGCTGGTGTGTGTGTTATATACTGGATCACTCATTGGCCGGTGTGTGTGTGTGTTATATACTGGATCACTCATGGGCCGGTGTGTGTGTGTGTGTTATATACTGGATCACTCATGGGCTGGTGTGTGTGTTATATACTGGATCACTCATGGGCTGGTGTGTGTGTGTGTTATATACTGGATCACTCATGGGCTGGTGTGTGTGTTATATACTGGATCACTCATGGGCTGGTGTGTGTGTGTGTTATATACTGGATCACTCATGGGCTGGTGTGTGTGTGTGTGTTATATACTGGATCACTCATGGGCCGGTGTGTGTGTGTGTTATATACTGGATCACTCATGGGCTGGTGTGTGTGTGTGTGTGTTATATACTGGATCACTCATGGGCTGGTGTGTGTGTGTGTGTGTTATATACTGGATCACTCATTGGCCGGTGTGTGTGTGTGTGTTATATACTGGATCACTCATTGGCCGGTGTGTGTTATATACTGGATCACTCATTGGCCGGTGTGTGTGTGTGTGTGTGTTATATACTGGATCACTCATTGGCCGGTGTGTGTGTGTGTGTTATATACTGGATCACTCATTGGCCGGTGTGTGTGTGTGTGTGTGTGTTATATACTGGATCACTCATGGGCCGGTGTGTGTGTGTGTGTGTTATATACTGGATCACTCATGGGCCGGTGTGTGTGTGTGTGTGTGTGTTATATACTGGATCACTCATGGGCCGGTGTGTGTGTGTGTGTGTGTTATATACTGGATCACTCATGGGCCGGTGTGTGTGTGTGGTGTTATATACTGGATCACTCATGGGCCGGTGTGTGTGTGTGTGTGTTATATACTGGATCACTCATGGGCCGGTGTGTGTGTGTTATATACTGGATCACTCATGGGCCGGTGTGTGTGTGTTATATACTGGATCACTCATGGGCCGGTGTGTGTGTGTTATATACTGGATCACTCATGGGCCGGTGTGTGTGTGTTATATACTGGATCACTCATGGGCCGGTGTGTGTGTGTTATATACTGGATCACTCATGGGCCGGTGTGTGTGTGTTATATACTGGATCACTCATGGGCCGGTGTGTGTGTGTTATATACTGGATCACTCATGGGCCGGTGTGTGTGTGTTATATACTGGATCACTCATGGGCCGGTGTGTGTGTGTTATATACTGGATCACTCATGGGCCGGTGTGTGTGTGTTATATACTGGATCACTCATGGGCCGGTGTGTGTGTGTTATATACTGGATCACTCATGGGCCGGTGTGTGTGTGTTATATACTGGATCACTCATGGGCCGGTGTGTGTGTGTTATATACTGGATCACTCATGGGCCGGTGTGTGTGTGTTATATACTGGATCACTCATGGGCCGGTGTGTGTGTGTTATATACTGGATCACTCATGGGCCGGTGTGTGTGTGTTATATACTGGATCACTCATGGGCCGGTGTGTGTGTGTTATATACTGGATCACTCATGGGCCGGTGTGTGTGTGTAATATACTGGATCACTCATGGGCCGGTGTGTGTGTGTTATATACTGGATCACTCATGGGCCGGCGTGTGTGTGTTATATACTGGATCACTCATGGGCCGGTGTGTGTGTGTTATATACTGGATCACTCATGGGCCGGTGTGTGTGTGTTATATACTGGATCACTCATGGGCCGGTGTGTGTGTGTTATATACTGGATCACTCATGGGCGGTGTGTGTGTGTGTTATATACTGGATCACTCATGGGCCGGTGTGTGTGTGTGTGTGTTATATACTGGATCACTCATGGGCCGGTGTGTGTGTGTGTGTGTTATATACTGGATCACTCATGGGCCGGTGTGTGTGTGTGTGTGTTATATACTGGATCACTCATGGGCCGGTGTGTGTGTGTGTGTGTTATATACTGGATCACTCATGGGCCGGTGTGTGTGTGTGTGTGTGTTATATACTGGATCACTCATGGGCCGGTGTGTGTGTGTGTGTGTTATATACTGGATCACTCATGGGCCGGTGTGTGTGTGTGTGTGTTATATACTGGATCACTCATGGGCCGGTGTGTGTGTGTGTGTGTTATATACTGGATCACTCATGGGCCGGTGTGTGTGTGTGTGTGTGTTATATACTGGATCACTTGTAGAGGTGAGCATGTGACAATGCAAGGAAAACTCATTAGCCGATTCATTCCTTGTGTCATAATCCCAGTGGTTCTGCTGGGATAGCTCCCAATGCTAACCTGACACCACTGACGTTTGCGGGTTCACTGGGAGGGCACCTCTTTTGCATGGGGCAAGCTGGCGCCTGTGCCCATTCAGGTGCTTCCCTGGTGCCCACCTGCCCACTGCTGCTGGACACAGCAGTGCCCGCCTGCCTGTGGGAGACGGGGGGCGGGGGGTTGTCCAGCCTTGATGAGGAGGCGAAATTCCTTTTTGCAACTTGATCTGTGCCGCTGTAAGAGTCTCCCGGCCAATACAGCAGCCCGAACCTGTCTGACGTATCTTGTCTTTGTCTGTTTGCAGCTTTTTGCCACGAACAAAACCCCAAATCCGGAAGGTGAACAGGGAGGCCCTGAGAAAAGAGAGCCAATGTCGACATCAACTGCTCCCCCCACTTATGAGGAGGCAACTGCCGGCGCCAAGAATAATAGCCCATCACCATCGGCACCGATGCACCCAAGCTGGGCCTACGTGGATCCAAGTGAGTAAAACCTTGAGCAAATCATCTTGAAAGATTGCAGTCGTACCTTCATTTGTAGCTTATATTGTCATGCTCGTGTTTTGCTTCTTTCCGCCCCCCCCCTCCACCCCTCGTGCGTTAGGTCTCCAAGTGGTGAGCACCATGACCTGGCTTTGAGTGCAGGTATCTTCTTCTTCGGCGGTCCCTCGGAACCGAGGATGACTTGCTTCCATGCTAAAAATGAGTTCTCGGGTGACTGATGAGTCCAATGCGGGACCTACAGTCTCTGTCACAGGTGGGGCAGACGGTGGTTGAAGGGGCGGGTGGGTGGGGTGCTTGGGTTGACGTGCGCTCCTTCAGCTGTTTGCGCTTGGCTTCCGCTTGCTCCCGGCGAAGAGACTCGAGGTGTTTGGCGCCTTCCCGGATGCTTCTCCTCCACTTTGTGCGGTCTTGGGCCAGGGATTCCCAGGTGTCAGTGGGGATGTTGCACTTTTTCAAGGAGGCTTGGAGGGTGTCCTTGAAGCGTTTCCTCTGCCCACCTGGGGCTTTCTTGCCATGTCGGAGCTCCGAGTGGAGCACTTGTTTTGGGAGTCTCGTATCGGGCATGCGGACGATGTGGCCCGTCCATCGGAGCTGATCGAGCGTGGTCAAAGCTTCGATGCTGGGGATGTTGGCCTGAGCGAGAACACTGACGTTGGTGCGCCTATCCTGCCAATGGATTTGCAGGATCTTGCGGAGGCAGCGTTGGTGGTACCTCTCCAGTGCTTTGAGGTGCCTGCTGTACATGGTCCATGTCTCTGAGGCATACAGGAGGGCGGGTATCACTACTGCTCTGTAGACCATGAGCTTGGTGCCGGGTTTGAGGTCCTGGTCTTCAAACACTCTCTTCCTCAGGCGACCGTAGGCTGCACTGGCACACTGAAGGCGGTGTTGGACTTCATCATCGACGCCTGCCCTTGTTGACAGTAGGCTCCCGAGGTATGTATGAGGCCTACTCATGGGCCTCTGCTCTTCTGTAAGCCTGTTGCTAGGAGGCTCCCTTGCGCGAGTTAGCTGGTGTGGCTTGCCCACTTCGAATTGTTTTCACTCCTTGTGTGGGCGATAAGCAGCCAGAGTCTGCTTTGACCCTCCCCTTCCTATCCCTGTGATCTGGCTGAGATGGATCAGGTGTCGTTGGTACAGGGGGAAGTCAGTGTGGGTATTGTGGGTCGGACAGGATTGGGTGTACCTTCTTGGGTACGGGCAATAAACAAATAAACTGTGAATTAACAAAAGCATTAAAGGAAACTTAACAACTTAAATTGAAATGTTATTCCCAGGGGGTGATGATGCACTCCAGTCCCCGCGGCGCCCACCGGTCGCGGAAGGCCTCGAGCGTGCCGGCGGACACCGCATGCTCCGTCTCCGTGGCTGCGGAAGACAGGCAGACAGTCGGGCCGAACGACCCCCTCGATCGCCGATGCCTGGACCTGTTGGTGGCCACTTTGGCCAGGCCCAGGAGCAGTCCTACGAGGAGGTCCCTCCGACCCGCCCGCTCCCCTCCGCACCGGGTGACCAAAGATCAGGAGCGTGGGACTGAAGTGCAGCCAAAAAATCGAGGAGCAGCCCCTTCAAATACTGGAAGAGGGGCTGCAACCTCGCAGACTCCACATAAACGTGGAACACGGACTCCTCCAGGCCGCAGAAAAGGCAGGCGGCCCGGGAGTCCGTGAACCTACTTAAAACCTTATTGCACGGGACTGCTCCGTGCAACACCCTCCAGGCCAAGTCCCCAATAGATGAAGGGGAGGATTGGGTGTAACGCTGGTTTTACAACCCCCGTCCGATTTTACTCAAAAAACCCCCCCAAAACCGGCGATCTACCCCATCCCGTGGGTTTAACCCCCTTCCCTGCCGAGCTAAAATTCCCCCGGGGTCTCTGCTAATCTTCTGCCAAAGTTCTACCGGCCGAGTGGGGACAGGCTCTGAGGGACTTTGCTCCCAGTGTCCACGGAGCTTCCTGTTGGAAGCCGATCTCGTGGTCATGTGCCCGGTAAGCAGGGGAACAGGATTAGCAGCGCCCACGGTGACCATCTGTCACTATCGCATCTTAATCCCAGTTTCTTCACTCTGTGTAATGAATTTCCTGTCAGCTTTGAGCGCAACAGATTGCACTGCGGGTGATGCTCAAGTCCAGGTCATTGCCATGGCAACCTGCCTTGCGAGACACTTCCTGTTAGTTTGCAACACAAACTGTAAAGGCCCATCAGCCAACATGACATCACAATCTTGGCGATCACTGAAAATTCATTATTTATTCCTTGTAGTGAAAAGAAAGATCTTGCATTTCTATCATTTGAATTAGTGTACTTCCTACCCACATATTTTGTAGGAGATATAAATTAAACATAAAAGACTTGCATTTCGATAGCGCCTTTCACGACCACCGGATGTCCCAAAGCGCTTTACAGCCAATGAAGTACAGGAATCCCGCCCCAACCGCGAATACGCGAATGTCACGTAGACACGGTTTCCGCTCTGCGACCATGTTTGCCAACCGCGGCCGTGAAATTCGCGTATCCACGGTTTTAAATTTAGGAACAAGGTAAATAACATGATTTTTATACTATTTTTTATTCTGTTTATACTGTATTTGCCAACCGTGATTTTACTAACCACGGGGGTTTTCAGGGATGTATCCCCCGTGGTTGGGGAGGGATTCCTGTACTTTTTGGAGTGTAGTCACTGTTGTAATGTGGGAAACGCGGCAGCCAATTTGCACACAGCAAGCTCCCACAAACAGCAATGTGATGATGACCAGATCATCTCTGTTTTTTTTAGTGATTTAGTTGATTGAGGGATAAATATTGGCCAGGACACCGGGGAGAACTCACCTGCTCTTCTTCGAAATAGTGTCATGGGATCTTTTACATCCACCTGAGAGCAGACGGAGCCTCGGTTTAACATGGAGAGGCTCGGAGGAAGTGCATCCCAACTAACACCCTCCATAAACTTGAAGTCATCTAAAACTCGGCTGCCCGTGTCCTAACTCGCACCAAGTCCTGTTCACCCATCACCCCTGTGCTCGCTGACCTACATTGGCTCCCGGTTAAGCAACACCTCGATTTCAAAATTCTCATCCTTGTTTTCAAATCCCTCCATGGCCTCGCCCCTCCCTATCTCTGTAACCTCCTCCAGCCCCACAACCCTCCCCGAGATATCTGCGCTCCTCTAATTCTGGCCTCTTGAGCATCCCTGATTATAATCGCTCAACCATTGGTGGCCGTGCCTTCAGCTGCCTGGGCCCTAAGCTCTGGAATTCCCTCCCTAAACCTCTCCGCCTCTCTCTCCTCCTTTAAGACCATCCTTAAAACCTACCTCTTTGACCAAGCTTTTGGTCACCTGCCCTAATATCTCCTTATGTGGCTCGGTGTCAAATTTTGTCTGATAATCGCTCCTGTGAAGCACCTTGGGACGTTTTGCTATGTTAAAGGCGCTATATAAATACAGGTTGTTGGGGAATGAGCAACCACCGCTCTATTGCCAATAATGACATATGATGGGTGATGTTACGAGTTGGCACCGAGCTGGAAAATGCCCCCAGACCTGCTCGAAAATAAATTCCAGACGCGATGCACTGTGATCCCACTGTTTGCCACAGGGTGACGCTGCAACCAGTTTTGACACCAGAAGCAGTCTTGTTGTAGTAGCGAGTGGCAGCCACTGAGGGGCGCAGTGTGGAAACGGTTCACGGCTTTGTGAACCGTAATTGCTGTGGCGACCCCGTTTCCCCACCGTGTGGCTCTACAATGAGCTTTAAACTGAAGGCACGTCGGCCGGCAATTTGCGGTCGGGATGAGGGCGAACTGGCAGCGTTCGCCGTCGCTCCGCCTTCAAAACTGACCGCAACTTTGGGATTTGGCGCGGGCGGAAATCCTGCCGTTGCGGTCAGTCGTTCACTGCTCCGACACAGGCTGCGCTGTGGTTCACCCCACACCACCTGCTCCAGAGCTGGCAATCGGTGTAATCACCTAAATCAGGGAAACTGACAAGCTTGGGCTCCTCCGTGGTAATACCGCTGTTAAATTCCCCACGACAACAACAACTTGTATTTATATAGCGCCTTTAACGTAGTAAAACATCCCAAGGCGCTGCACAGGAGTATTAAAAGACAAAAACATTTGACACCGAGCCACATAAGGAAAAATTAGGGCAGGTGACCAAAAGCTTGATCAGAGAGGTAGGTTTTAAGGAGTGTCTTAAAGGAGGAGAGAGAGGTAGCGAGGTGGAGAGGTTTAGGCAGGGAATTCCAGAGCTTAGGGCCCAGGCAACAGAAGGCACGGCCACCAATGGTGGAGCGATTATAATCAGGGATGCTCAAGAGGGCAGAATTAGAGGAGCGCAGATATCTCGGAGGCGGGGGGGGGGGGGGTTGTTGTGGGGCTGGAGGAGATTACAGAGATAGGGAGGGGCGAGGCCATGGAGGGATTGGTAAACAAGGATGAGAATTTTGAAATCGAGGCACTAATAGTTAGACCCAAAGGGATTCGGTGTAACCGGGGTTTTAACAGCATATTGACTGCTAAACAAAGGTCATGGCCCTGGAATAACTAAAGTTAATTTTGTGCAGAGTCAAATTTATCCATTTTAATAAAAAATAAAAATTTTAAGACACTTTAAGAACATTTTTAAAAACATTTTTAAAGTTTGTCCAACTTTATTCCAGGTTTGCCTTTTCCCCATGTGAGAGCCCCAATCTTTGTTTTGCTCTCTCAAACATTTAAAAAAGTTAGAATTTGAAGAGCTCACGCACTTCCTGGTTCGCTGTCTGTGAGAATTCTGTGTTTTGATTGGCTGCTTAGACAGCCTGTTGATGTCACAGCAGCTTGCGCTCTGGGATTCCCACTAAACTACGCTGATTTGAATTGAACGTCGGAAAACCCAAAGTTCTCGACACAGAGATCACAAGATCCTTGTGCGAAGCGTACTTCGGGGCCAGCGGCGAGCACATTCGCTTCGCCGCTGACCGCAAATTCCAGGCCAAAATATTTACCCCGCAACCTGCGTCGCTAAAACAGATTAACTGATCGTTTATCTCATTGCTGTTTGTGGGAGCTTGCTGTGCACAAAATGGCTGCTGCGTTTCCCCTACATTACAACAGTGACGACACTTCAAAAAGTCTTTCTTTGGCGAGTGATGCACTATCCCTACCTTTTCTGGAGATGTGATTGGCTTGGGTTCTATGTTCCCTTTAGGTTGCTTGGCCGCGCCGCGCTCTGGCCCTCCCGCGCGGCCGCGCTCTGGCCCTGCCGCGCTCTGGCCCTCCCGCGCGGCCAGCTCACCGGCTTTTAAATGCAAAAACCGCACATGCGTAGATTTTTGAATGGGATGCGTGGCCCAATAAAAAATGAGAGGGAACATTGGTTGGGTTCCTGTGATGCCAGCAGGGAGGGTGGTGTACTCCCATCTTCCCTCTCCCATCAGCCTGTCCTTCACTCTGCGATTTCCCTCGAGGAAGTGCTCCTGATCGGTTCCCAGTTCTCGGCGGAGTCTCTTCACCAAGCGCTTTGAGTGGCATGTATTCCGCAAGCCTTTAACCCAAGGCATTTGCGGTGTTGAGGGGTACGTCGCCGCCATATAGCAGGGGGTGTCCCTTCCCATTAGCAGCAGTCAGAGTTGTGCTCCTCTGGAAATCTCCGGGCGGTCTCCAGCCCAGAAGGAGCAGTCAGGAGATTGGATCGGAGGGAATCGCAATGCTAGTCATAGTCATTGGCCCAGAAATTGGCCTCTCCGGCTTGCCGCGGGGGTAAGGATCGCGCGCGATCTTACCAACAGCGCCTGCCGTTCTGTTTCGGGCCCACAGGAACTTCAGTTCCTGGGCCTCTCCCTGGTGCCGGCGCGCAGTGTGTGCATGTCCCAGAGGCGCAGTTAGTGCGATGCGACCTCTGGGATCACGTGGGCCATGGAGAGCCAATGGCAGCACACCATCTTTCATTCATAGTTTTGACAGGAGAACTGTCAAAACTATGAATACAAATTGCCCCCAAAAGAACATCTAAACCTCAATTAAATTTTTTTTAAAAACCATCACATTAATAAAATAACTATAGTTAAATAAATTAACCACTTTAAACAAAAATTTAAATTTTTGAAAAAATTTAAATTCTTTTTAGAAGTTATAAAAATAAACTTACCTTTCTTTAAAGTCTCTAAAAAAGATAAACCTGTTGAAAAAAATTTTAAATACTTAATTAACTACTTACCTTGTTAAAAGGGGGTCTTACGCCTCCTTTTTTCATGTGTAAAATCTTCCATACTTACCCTCGCGTTCAAATCTGAAAAAAAAACCTAAGTGTGCTGTGTGCGCACAGCCTCTAGTGCGCACGCAGTTCACTTAGGAACCGCCTCCTTCGCAATATCGGAAGTGCCGGTTTCCCGTGCATGCAGGAAACCGGCACTTCGGGACCGAATACGGGTGAGTACACAGTGCGTAATCTCCCGTATTCGGCCGAATTTCTGGGCCTCTGTCTGGGATCACTGCCCAAATGGTTGGATTTGGGGACAGGACCAGAAGGTGAGTAGGATCATGCCAGCCTGGCTGTATCCTCTCCAGTATTCACCAGGCAAGGGGAGGGGGATGTGCCATGTTTAGTGTCAGTGACTCGAAGTTTGATATTTTACTGCATGTGGTGATTGCGAGTGTTTGTCCCCAAGTGTGTCTCCCATGATTTGGTGGTGTACGGCTCGCTCCCAGGATCCCCCTCGGCTTGGAAACGGGTTAACGCCTGGATTAAGATAACAGAAATCTGGGCAAACATGTTATGGGTGTGTTAAAAATAGTTCAGAGGGCATCACACCCGAAGGTGATACAAAGCAGAAGAGCGTTCTGTTCCCCAGCTTGATGACTACAAGACTTCACCCAAAATGTTAAACGTTTAGAAGGCGGATTGGACTGTAAAAAGAAAGAACTTGCATTTCTATAGCGCCTTTTACAACCTCAGGACGTCCCAAAGCGCTTTACAGCCAATGAAGTACTTTTTGAAGTGTAGTCACTGTTGTCATGTAGGAAACGCAGCAGCCAATTTGCGCACAGCAAGCTCCCACAAACAGCAATGTGATAATGACCAGATAATCTGGGGTTTTTTTGATTGAGGGATAAATATTGGCCCCAGGACACCGGGGAGAACTCCCCTGCTCTTCTTCGAAATAGTGTCATGGGATCTTTTACATCCACCTGAGAGGGCAGACGGAGCCTCGGTTTAACATGGAGAGGCTCGGAGGAAGTGCATCCCAACTAACACCCTCCATAAACTTGAGGCCATTCAAAACTCGGCTGCCCGTGTCCTAACTCACACCAAGTCCCGTTCACCCATCTCCCCTGTGCTCGCTGACCTACATTGGCTCCCAGTTAAGCAACGCCTCAATTTTAAAATTCTCATCCTTGTTTTCAAATCCCTCCATGGCCTCGCCCCTCCCTATCTCTGTAATCTCCTCCAGCCCCACAACCCCCCGAGATATCTGCGCTCCTCTAATTCTGCCCTCTTGAGCATCCCTGATTATAATCGCTCAACCTTTGGCGGCCGTGCCTTCAGCTGCCTGGGCCCTAAGCTCTGAAATTCCCTGCCTAAACCTCTCTACCTCTCTCTCCTCCTTTAAGACGCATCCTTAAAACCTACCTCTTTGACCAAGCTTTTGGTCACCTGTCCTAATATCTCCTTATGTGGCTCGGTGTCAAATTTTGTCTGATAATCGCTCCTGTGAAGCACCTTGGGACCTTTTGCTATGTTAAAGGCGCTTTATAAATACAGGTTGTTGGGGAATGAGCAACCACAGCTCTATTGCCAATAATGACATATGATGGGTGATGTTACGAGTTGGCACCGAGCTGGAAAATGCCCCCAGACCTGCTCGAAAATAAATTCCAGACGCGATGCACTGTGATCCCACTGTTTGCCACAGGGTGACGCTGCAACCAGTTTTGACACCAGAAGCAGTATTGTCGTAGTAGCGAGTGGCAGCCACTGAGGGGCGCAGTGTGGAAACGGTTCACGGCTTTGTGAACCGTAATTGCTGTGGCGACCCTGTTTCACCACCGTGTGGCTCTACAATGAAACTGAAGCACGTCGGCCGGCAATTTGCGGTCAGGATGAGGGAGAAGGAAGACGGGGTCTCAGGTTTCACGTGTCATCCGAAAGATGGCACCTCCGACAGTGCAGCACTCCCTCTACTGCCCTGGAGTGTCAGCCTAGATTTTGTGCTTAAGTTTCAGGAGCGGGGCTTGAACCCACAACCTTCTGATTTGGAGGAGAGGGTGCTGTCCACTGAGCCACTGGCTGACTTGTTGGCAGTCTTGTTTTGTAAAGTCTTCACTTCACCTGACGAAGGGGCAGCAGCTCCGAAAGCTTGTGATTTCAAATAAAACTGTTGGACTATAACCTGGTGTGCGCCTGCTCACTTTTGTTTTGTAAAGGTGTTTGTCCTGGACTGATGTGTTTTCCATATCTCCCTTTCTTTAGGCCGCAGCCCTAGTTATGGAAGTGGAGGCTTTTCTGGCGAGAGTGAGATGTTTTCCTCGTTCAGCTGGGATGATAAGAATGTCCGACGGGTCTTCATCAGAAAGGTAATTGGCTGCACAGAAGAGCAAGAGTCTTCACTGCAGGGAGCAATGTTAAACGCACCAAGAAGTTCAACTTGCCTTGGTTTGTTGTCTTTTCTCTCTCCCTCTTTCTTCTTTTTACTCTCCTGTTTTCTTTCTTTCCCTTTCTCCCCCTTGCACAGTTTGTTCCCCCCCCCCCCCCCCCCCCCCCCAGAAAATAATCAAAAAGGCTAATTGGATGTTGGCCTTTATATCGAGAGGACTAGAATACAAGGGGTTAGTAGTTATGCTGCAGCTGTACAAAGCCCTGGTTAGACCACACCTGGAGTACTGTGAGCAGTTCTGGGCACCACACCTTTGGAAGGATATATTGGTCTTGGAGGGAGTGCAGCGTAGGTTCACCAGAATGATACCCGGACTCCAAGGGTTAAGTTACGAGGAGAGATTACACAAACTAGGGGTGTGTTCCTTAGAATTTAGAAGGTTAAGGGGTGATTTAATCAAAGTTTTCAGGATATTAAGGGGAACTGATGGGGTAGATAGAGAGAAACTATTTCCGCTGGTTGGGGAGTCCAGGACTAGGGGGCATAGTCTAAAAATTAGAGCCAGACCTTTCAGGAGTGAAATTAGGAAACACTTCTACACACAAAGGGTGGTCGAAGTTTGGAACGTTCTTCCACAAACGGCAATTGATGCTGGGGGTCAATTGTTAATTTTAAATCTGAGATTGATAGATTTTTGTTAACCAAAGGTATTAAGGGATAGGGGCCAAAAGCGGGTGTATGGAGTTAGGTCACAGATCAGCCATGATCTCATTGAATGGTGGAACAGGCTCGAGGGGCTGAATGACCACCTCCTGTTCCTATGTTCCCCATCCTTTCTATTTGTATTTAATTTCACAGATGCAGTAGAGTGGGAGGAGGCTCATGTGGAGCATAAACACCGGCGTGGACCAGTGGGGCCAAATGGCCTGTTTCTGTGCTGTAAATTCTACGTAATGTAATTTCCTTACTTTGCTTTTTGTAGATTTCCTACTCCAAACAAACTGTAAAGCTGGGTTCATGGTTGAATGGAGATGGCAGCTGATCGCGGGCAAATCTCCTCCGGCCCTTATTTTAGCGGAAGTGTTAACCGATTTGAAATAAACTGGTTAAGCGCTGTGTTCAGATAGCGGCCAGAGGAATGTATAACGACCTTGAATTTCCTCCATGCTTGCGCCCAGCGACACGGGTGACCGGGGCGCAAATCAATTACACGGCCTTAAAGTTCGCAGAATTTTGAGCGTAAGTCCGTTGCGCGCGCAAGTACGACACGCCCAAATCTCCTCGATCTTTTGCGGCCGTCTGTCGATCCCTCCGCCCATAAAACTGGACCCGCCCCCAAGTTACAGAACCTCCTGTCCGAGTTTCCTACTATTGCACTTGCTCAGAGGCTCTCGTCAAATTGCGACCAGATTTTCAGGCGCACCAGGATACGAAGGCATTTTTCTGTTTTATTTTTTATTCATTCACACTTTGTGGGCACCGCTGGCAAGGCCGGCATTTATTGCCCATCCCTAATTGCCCTCGAGAAGGTGGTGGTGAGCCGCCTTCTTGAACCGCTGCAGTCCGTGACAACTGAGTGTCTCGCTAGGCCATTTCAGAGGGGCAGTTAAGAGTCAACCACATTGCTGTGGGTCTGGAGTCACACATCGGCCAGACCGGGTCAGGGCGGTAGATTTCCTTCCCTAAAGGACATCAGATGGGTTTTTACAACAAGGCCCTTGTTTCTTTGCTGTTTTATCCTGTGCCAGTGGCTGATGGCTTGCTCTTCCCTCTTGCAGGTCTATATTATCCTGATGATTCAACTCTCCTTCACGGCTGGAGTTATTGCCCTGTTCACGTTCTGGTAGGAGGTTATTGCTTCTGTCTCAACAGTGATGGTTTTTGGTTAAGCCAGTTTGTTGACTGACTCCACCGTCTCAGTGCAATGTGATTGTGGTATATTAAAGGATCTACTGGGGGCAATAGTGATTGAGGAGATGTATTTATTGTGGCTTGAACTGGATTCTAGAGTTATTCATTGATATTAGAATTGGTTTCTTTCCATGTAGAATTTTTTTTGTTGAGTTTTGGGCTCCTTGAACTGAAGGCTGTTAGCACTGGGGAGCATTTTTTATTTCAGGTACCCAGTGTCATGACGAGTTGCCGAGTAAATCTCCCTCTGCCCATCTCCAGCGGTGTGGTTCAACTCCAATGACAGAAAAGTGCCCCCTATTGAATGAAAGAGGAACAATGGGCAGGCAGCTGAGCTGGCAGAGGGGAGAACAGGATGGCATCGATGATGACTGAGCAAGTGCCAAATTGGTGCTAACTCGGGCTGTGGGCCCGAACCCACTTGAAACTGGGCTAAGAATACCCAAGCTCATTTGACATTGGACCGATAGAGAGAGGAGACCTTCGTTCCTTCTCTCTGGTTTGGAGTCAGACCCAAGCTCCAGAGGAGAAAGGGGAGTGTGCCACCAAGTACTTATTGGCCATATTTTTATAGTCCTGCTCCCACCACCCCCTATCTTTTGGATTTCCTGACTGCCACATGGAAAGGGCACATGCTTGACCTGCTCCCGAACCTCTGCCAATGCCAGTCTAGAGCTGATTGCTGGAAGGTGCTTGACTCAACTCGCTCAACTTGGCATAACTGGCCCTTCAATGTTTCCCTCCCCGCCATGGGCTTATACTCGCTGGAGTTTAGAAGAATGAGCGGGGATCTCATTGAAACTTATAAAATTCTAACAGGACTAGACAGACTAGATGCAGGAAGGATGTTCCCGATGGCGGGGGAGTCCAGAACCAGGGGTCACAATCTAAGGATAAGGGGTAAGCCATTTAGGACTGAGATGAGGAGGAATTTCTTCACCCAGAGAGTGGTGAACCTGTGGAATTCTCTACCACAGAAGGCAGTTGAGGCCAATTCATTAAATATATTCAAGAAGGAGTTAGATATATTTCTTAAAGCTAAAGGGATATGGGGAGAAAGCAGGGACAGGGTACTGAGTTTGGATGATCAGCCATGATCTCATAGGGGAGGCTCGAGGGGCTGAATGGCCTACTCCTGCTCCTATCTTCTATGTTTCTCTGACTTGCAGTCCAACATTTCCTCTCTCCGCCAACCCCCACCCCACAGAGCGTGAGCTGACCGGGTGATGCATCACAGGCATCTCTCGGTTTTTGGACACCACATCAGACAACCCGAAAGTTGAAATCTCCGTGTGGTGTTTTTTTTCCGTTGTTGTCTCCAGCCCTGTTAAATGACCTGGTCAGTATTCTTTTCTTGTTTAGCTTGAGAGTATTCAGCCGTCAGGCAGGAGCGCGCCCGTGCGCTGAGGGAGCAGGTGAGCAACTGACGCAACAAATGATTAAATAAACACCTTCCACAATTCCGCGCTATTTGTCTTTCCTCTTTTATTTATCCTCGTGCGTCCATTTGGAATGGGAGCAAGGAAGGCTCCTTGGGCGCAGCAGCTCTTAATTAGAATTTTTGTTTCTGACTGTAATGCTCTCTGTACCGTTTCCGTGGGTTTTAGACATTCTTTTTCCATATTTGCAACATTTTTATCATGTGTGTTTCTGAAAAAATTTTGGGGGGAACCTTTTTTTAAAATTCAAGGTAAGCTGGTTACTGAAGGACCTCAAGTACAGTATTTTATGGTTGCGGTGGTACGAGATGAAAGAAGGCATGCCAGGGAGATCAGTAGGCACCAGACTCTATCTGCAAACCGTGGCACGTGCATATGCCAAGCAGCGATAGGGGTAACCGTCTCCGCTTGCTCCGAGTCAGCAGGGCAAAGCTTTGCCATCTGCGGAAAGGGCACCAGCCAATTGGCAATATGGGGACAGCGCTGCCAGTGGTTGGCCAGGTCACCACAGTCCCGAATCATTCGGCCTCTGGCTCGCACTGCAATATCCGGTAAAGTTCTGCCGACGCTTGGACGCGACGGGTGACTGATGCGTCAGGCCGTGCGGTCGGCACTTTCCTCTCATTTCTCACTGAATTGCACGACCCAGCTGCCCAGGGTCGCTGCACGGCAGCATTTCCCAAAGTGCAGGGGTCACCGCCGGCAGGGATATGTTCAACCTGCAGCCTATCCTGGGTGTCGGTAAGCAGCCATACTTGTGCTACAATGTGAAGCCACTGGAAGCTGTGAGTGGGGCATGGCTTTCAATTGTAAATTGCATCTGGAATGCTTGCCCTACTGAAGTAAGGGTATGCATGAGAGGCAATGACCGAGCTGTAAGGTTGGGTGAGGGCTTGGTTTGGACTAGCAGCACACGTTGAACAGTTTGACGGGCAACACTTTGCAGCATGTAGCCTTGGGCCACCGATCTGGCACGCGGTGTCGTTTGGTTAACCACACACCTTGCCAGATTCCTTAACGTTGTGCCATCTGTGGACACTGTTGAGCCTGGCCACTACCTCCTGGGGCACTGCCACCCTCTGGGGAGGCATCCCTGCAGTGGGAAACCGGGCCCACCCTCCTTGCACCCACCTCGTGCAGCGGCATGCTCACTTCGCCAGCCTTCAAAGTGGTTGGGTGCCACACCATTCTGCCATCTGCCCACCGACTCCATTCCTCGCCTCCACGTTGGACTGTCCATCCCGTTCTCCTCGCCAGTCCTTTCTTCCCATCCAGCAATTTTTTGGCCTTTGCCACTCACCTTTTAAGCAGCCGCAGCCCTTTAATTTTGACCAGCAGCTCTTCAAGGGCTGCATCTGGATTCATCCGGCCCACCCCTGATTGCTCTCCCTGTGCAAGGCTCAAGTTGTGCAGGAAAAGTGTTTAAATGAGATTCACAAGCTGGGCTCCCAGCATCTGGTGAGAGCAGCTCGGCACTCTCCCGGCATGGGATTTCAGCCTCGCACAGTGCCCTCACCGACTCTTCAGTTGGGATCGCTGAGAACATATTCATGTCTCAAGAAAGAAACAATTTATTTTATCGTCAGAAGTTTAAACTTTTTTTATTCATTCATGGGATGTGGACGTCGCTGGCAAGCCCAGCATTTATTGCCCATCCCTAGTTGCCCTTGAGAAGGTGGTGGTGAGCAAAAGCAGCCTGGCTCATTTACTGTTTTCTACTCGTAGTTCCTAACCTGCACTTGCGTTGTACCCCTTTTCCTATCCCAGTTAACTCGTCTGTCCACCATAGAGTCATAACGGCACAGAAGGAGGCCATTCGGCCCATCGAGTCCGTGCCGGCTCTCTGTAGAGCAATCCAGTCAGTCCCATTCCCCCGCTCTATTCCCCGTAGCCCTGCAAGTTTATTTCCCTCAAGTGCCTATCCAGTCTCTCCTTGAAAACATTGAGTGTGTCCGCTTCCACCGCTTCCGTCAGCAGTGAGTTCCAGGTCATCACCACTCGCTGCGTAAAAAAGTTTTTCCTCATGTCCCCCCTGTATCTCTTGCCCAAAACCTTAAATCTGTGTCCCCTAGTCCTTGTACCATCAACTAGTGGGAACAGCCTTTCCCCATCTAGCCTATCCCCATCATCATATTATACACCTCTATCAAATCACCCCTCAACCTCCTTTGCTCTAATGAAAACAAATCCAGCTTCTCCAACCTGTCCTTGTAGCTAAGATCCCCCCATCCCCGGAACCATTCTGGTAAATCTCCTCTGCACCCTCTCAAGGGCCTTCACATCCTTCCTAAAGTGTGGTGACCAGAATTGGCCGCAATACTCCAGTTGTGGCCGAACCCATCTCCCCTGGCACAAGAGACTGTTGAGCTTTCCACGGGAAAAGGGGGCGGGGGGAATAAATTGGGGATAGATGTGACGTCTGTGGGAAGATAAAAAGTACTTAACAGTCATTTGACAATTTCTTTTTAAAATGAAAGACTCAAAGGTTTGAGAGGGGAGGACGGGAGAGATTGTTGAAAAGGGTGACCCAGTAACACTGCCTTCCATTCAGCGGGCACAAGTTTGAGCTTCAGTGCCCTCGGTGGGTGAGTTCTGCTGCGTGCCACCCACACTGCCAGGAGAACGGGCTGGGCTATGTTGGGGCGGGGGTAAGTGTGCAGCGCCCAATTTGCTCCTGGGTTGGTGATGCCATGACCGCCTAGCCGATTCTGTCCTGACTTTGACTGAGCGAGCAGTACCAGTGAGAGAGACCTGCTCATCCATCTCCACTGCCAGGTAGGGAGGGCTCTACCCGTGGAACATGAGTTGGATTATCCTGCAATTAAAGCTGGAGTGTCTACTGTATTTCCATTCCAGGTTATTCGCTCTGAAATTGTATTTAATTGATTTTTTTTTTTGTGTGTGTGTACAGCGACCCTGTCAAGATTTACATTCAGGCACATCCTGGCTGGTACTGGGCTTCATAGTAAGTGTGAATTATTTGTGTCCTGCGTCATCAATGCGTACGGAAATGTGTCTCCATACCTGCGTAGCATGCGCGCGTATCTGGGTGTTTGTGTACTTTGTTTGTTTGGGTGTGTGTCTGTGTGCGTGCAAGTGTAAATGCCTAAGTTCTATGTAGGTGCGTGTCCCACAGGGAAGAAGGTGTGATTTGCACCCCACATTTAAGAGGAAGCTAGATAATTACATGAGAGAAAGGAATAGAAGGTTATGCTGTTAGGGGTGAGATGAAGAGGGGTGGGAGGAGGCTCGTGTGGAGCATAAACACCGGCATAGACTAGTTGGCCTGTTTCTGTGCTGTAGATTCTGTGTAAGCATTTAACAGCACACATTGCAGTCACTTTAACTACTTCTTCTTCTTAAGACCTTTAACACCTCTTTTCCTATTCACAGTGCTGTGTTCTTTGTTACCTACATGACCCTGGCCTGCTGCACTGGACCAAGGTAATTCTATTTAGGCAGAAAGCTTTTTTCACTTTCACTATAGATCATAGTACTTAATTAACTATTAAAATGGGTAATAATAATATAGGTATGACGGGAAGGTGTATGGATTGTATATTTTAATTATTCTTCCCTGCTTCATAAGCCAGTGGTTAGTATAATGAATGGTTTATCCGAGTGGAGGATATTCTGTGTCATCGTGCGGCTCTTTGGATTTTTATTTTGATGTGACGGGCGATCCCAAACCCTAAATGATTTGAATGAACCCTGATGGTTATTTATTTTCTATAAAAGACAGACTTGCATTTCTCCAGCGCCTTTCACTACCTGAGGGCGTCTCAAAGTGCTTTACAGCCAATGAAGTACTTTTTTTGAAGTGTAGTCATTGTTGTAATGTGGGAAACGCGGCAGCCAGTTTGCGCACAGCAAGCTCCCACATACAGCAATGTGATGATGACCAGATCATCTGCTTATAGGTGTTGGTTGAGGGATAAATATTGGCCAGGACACCGGGCCAATGGCTGATCTGTATCTTGACTCCATTTCTTTGCCTTGGTTCCACATCCCTCAATACCCGTGCCTAACTATAATCTATCAATCTCAGTCTTTACATTTTCAATTGACCCCCCGGCCTCAACAGCTTTTTGGGGGAGAGAGTTCCAGATTTCCACTCCCCTTTGTGTGAAGAAGTGCTTCCTGACATCTCCCCTGAACGGCCTGGCTCTAATTTTAAGGTTATGCCCCCTTGTTCTGGACTCCCCCCACCAGAGGAAATAGTTTCTCTCTCTACCCTATTGAATCCTTTAATCATCTTAAACACCTCGATTAGATCACACCTTAAAGAAGAAGCCCGGGGGGAAGGTTAGGGGTCACTGCCAAAGAAGCACCTTGAAAGGGGTGCAATCTCTCAATCGGGTCTTGTTGATATATACAATGCTGCCTCATGGAGTAAACTTCACACATTTACTGTCTAAATGTAACTGTAGCAATCTTTTAGCAGATCTACCCTGACAGGTGGTGTTATGGCCGCTACCCAGGGGCATTGCCCTTCCCATTTTTGTATTACTTTGACGCACTCCCAGGATGATGTAAAGTGAAGAAGATAGACTACCTATCTGGTGGTAGGGCTTCTTTATTCTTTGAATGGGAAGCACAATGATCACCCCCAGTTGCTGAAGAAATATCGTTTGGAGGGTCGGTGTTAAGTGGCCTGTTAGTTTCAGGCAAGCTTGAAGTCCAAACGAACTTGCACAGTGGCGCAGGTCGTGGGGCTTCATGCAACACCAGAGCAGGTGACCACGTGTAGCACCGCCAATCCGCACACGGTTTCCCCAGAACTTATTAAGCTCGGCCTTACTCCTTGTGTGCGTGGAGGGTGCATGTCATTCAAGAAGTGAAGAGACCTTACCAGATAGGTAAGCAATCTTTCCTCCATCCTTGATGTTTGCCATGTTCATCTGTACACAAGTGAAATCTCCTGGTCCTTGTACATTACAAGCAACAGACCAAAGTTCCATTGTTCTTAAAGGGGATTTCCCAATATTGTGAACCTGCATCCCCCTCCCCCCGCCCTTACATTATGTGCATTGGACACAGTGACTGGTTCTGATAGAATTAAAGTTATCGCAGTGGAAAAAGTTTGCCAAACAACTTGTAGCGCCCCTTTACGAATTCCCAGGAAGCGATTGACAAGCTGTAATAGTTAACCTAGAACTTTGCTTCTGTGTGTTACAGGAGGTATTTTCCATGGAACCTGATCCTCCTGAGCATTTTTGTAAGTATTGTGGCTTGAAGTATCGAAGAATCCGTTGTTTCCGTGCCTCCCTTTCTCTATAGTTAATTGTACTCTTTGTTACCTACGACCTGCTTAGTAGTATTTCATGCACCAACAGACCGCACACCACAAGAAAGCCAATATCATGCGCGAGCTGTATTGGAGCCATTTGCACGAGATATCTATATTTGTCTGAGAAGATGAGCAAAAGAGTCATTACTTCTCTTTTAAGCAAACATGCCCGAGCCTCAAACCTCAGCTTAATTCCTTTAATCATCTTAAACACTTCAATTAGATCTTCTATACTCAAGGGAATACAAGCCTAGTCTATGCAACCTATCCTTCTAACCCTTTTAGCCCCAGTATCATTCTGGAGATGGGGGTCTAACTAGAACATTATATAACTTTAACATAACTTCCACCCCTCTGTATTCCAGACCCCTTGAGATAAAGGCCAACATTCCTTTTCAATTATTTTTTGTACCTGTCCACTAGCTTTCAGTGATTTATGTACACGGACCCATGAATCTCTCTGCTCCTCCACAGTTTCCAGCTTCTCACCATTTAGAAAATATTCTGATCTATCCTTCTTGGGTCCAAAGTGAATGACCTCACACTTCCCCACACTGAACTCAACCTGCTTCAGTTTTGCTCACTCTATCAATGTCCCTTTGCAACTTTCTGCTCCCATTTGCATTAATTACTGTGCTACCTAACTTAGTATCATCAGCAAATGTGGATATACAGCTCTCTCTTCCTTCGTCTATGTCATTGATAAATATAGTGAAAAGCTGAGGCCCCAGCACAGATCCCTGGGGGACACCACTAATCACTTCCTGCCAATTGGAGTACATACCCATTATCCCTACTCTGTCTCCTACCTCCTACCTAATTCCCTATCCATGTCAATAGGTTGCCTCCAATTCCATGCCCTTTCATTTTTGCTAACGGTCTCTTGTGGGGAATCTTATTGAATGCCTGCTGGAAGTCCATATAAATAACATCCATAGACACTTCCTATCTACCATGTCCGCGACCTCCTCAAAAATCAACTAGATTAGTTAGACATGACTTGCCCTTTACAAATCCATGCTGGCTCTCTCTGATCAGTTCATATTTGGCCAAGTGCTCAGTCATTCTCCCTAATGACAGATTCTAGTAACCTCCCCACAAGAGAGATTTGACAAATGGGGCCTGCAATTTCCTAGTTTATCTCTCTCATACTTCTTAAATAACTACTTCAGGGTATGGCATTCATGTAGAATGAGGAGGCACAGGTTCAGACTAATGAGTGGTAAGTGTAGGGCTGATGTTGGGAAGTTCTTCACGAAAAGGGCGATCAGCACGTGGAACGGCCTTCTGAGTGCGATGGTGGAGGTGGAATCCTTTAAGGGACAGATAAGTGATGAGGATAATGCAGGATTTTTCCTATCTGTCTGAGCTGAGATGTCCTGGACCGCCCATGCACATCCGTATTTGTCTTGTGAAGCTGATCGTCTGCGCTGAAACTCTCTCAGGAATTATGGGGGGGTGGGGGCTCGAGGCAGCAAGTCATAACTGTGCTGGAAGGACCACCACATAGTACCAGTGACCAAGAGAAAGCCATTGATTATCTGCAATCCTCCAAATAATAAATTTTCAATAAATACACTCATAGTATACACACACAACCCTCGATACATGGGGGGCGATTTTCTCAGCCCCGAGGAGGCGGGTATGGAGGCGGGACTGCCGGGAAAATGGCAGGATTTGAAGGCGGGTGGCAAACCCGCCTCCATGCCATCTTCCCAGGAGGCGGGTAGCCGTCCCGCGCCGGGTCCCGTCTCCTTGGAGGCGGGAAGGGATTAAAGCCTATTAACTGCCTGTTAACAGGTAGTTAACAGGCAGAAAATAGGATTATCCCCTTTTTGCCCTCAAGTGCGGGCTTCCCGAAGGCTCCAAAACCCGCCAGCTCAGCGAGGCGAGTACTGGGTCTGTGGAGGTCGGGGGGGTGCAACAGTGTGGTGTGAAGGCAAGTGATGGGTGCAAGAGTGGAGAGGTGAGCATCTGAGGTAAGTCCTAAGTGTTTTTAAAAGTGTACTTACCTTTGTTTCTTCCTGCAGGCTTCAGTCGGTTTGTATGCGGAGAGTCTCGCACCTCCGTGTTGCAGATGACAGATGGCCGTTGCATTCTCAGATGCAACAAACATCTCAATTCTGTAAAAGAAAGAAGGTTGATGAGGTCTTGTATGCAAGACCTCATCAAACTGCAGAGAATGTCACTGTTTCACAGAGCTGTCAAACGATGACAATTCATCTGTCAAAACATTTTGACAGATGACACGTCATACGTTGACGTGCTCTGCAACCGGCTTTCCCCTAATTGGCCTGCTAAGCCCACTGGGCGGGCTTAACAAGGTCAATCAAGGGAAAATAGCGTGGGTTGGCCACAAATCGATGGAGGCGGGACTGAAACCCGACGAGCAACAGTTCTGCCTCCATTCACAAAATCGCCCCCATGGTCTTTGCTGCTTTTTCGTCAATATATTAGGACTAATAATAATGGTGTTTGATGACCAATCAAAGCTGACCTCATTGGGAATGTACATCTGGTGTCTGTGTAGCATTAACCAGTGATGTTTCTGATCAATCTCTGCAGACTCTGGCCATGTCTTACATGACGGGAATGATGTCAAGGTATTGTAATAATTAGCCATTTCATTCTCTGGGCCTTGATTTTAACCGCTTTCCTCTGTTTGTGTTTAACCTCTCTAAAGACGGCCAGTTTTGCATGCATGCTTGGATTTATTTCAAGGTATTTTTTTTTTCTAAACAATTCTTGCTTTGAGATGAATGCTCGTTGATTGCCTGGAAAGTGGCACTGATTTCTATGGCTTTGCATGGTGTGCAGTAGCAGTGTGTCCCTCAGAGCAGTGTTGTTTCCCTGGTTTGTGCTACTTAGCTGATCTCCTCCAGGACACTAGAAGGGGCACCTATCCTGTGTGTCCCTGGGTTGGGGGGGTGGGGCGGCCTGGGTAGATCTTTGCGATAGTGTCACCACTTCTCAGACCCGCTAACTCCTACGAAGTTGCTCTGTCCTGAGGGGTTCCCAACTCTGGCCTGTTCTCCCTATCTACTCCTTCTGTCTCCTACTTTACAATCACTGTCTTGAAAGTTGCTTCTTACCGATCCCCTTTTCTTCTGATCCCTTCAGATTGTCGGCTCGTTCTCCAGTTTTCTTTCCCTGTTTTGTCTTGCTCTCTCTTCTTTGCACCACCCTAAAGGTCTCATACTGTTGAACTCCTTCCTCCCCCCCGGTCTTCCTTCCCTTCTGCACTCCGCAGACTTTTAGAAACAAAGCTTGGTGCCATCTAACCACTGCTTCCTGATGTGGCCTATCTTCCTTCCTCCTCTTTTAACCTGGGTGGGGTCCTCCACTGTGGGCCTTTGTCCTTTGACTGGGTTTCTGACTAAAAGAAAGGGAAGGGCTATGGAGATTGGCGCTGAGGCTATTGACTCGGGCAGTGGGCAAACCACAGACCACTGACCTGCACCATATCGGATGTATAACATAAAAGCAAACATGAAACAAGAGTCATTGCTGTTGATACAACAACAACAACTTGTATTTATATAGCGCCTTTAATGTAGTAAAACGTCCCAAGGCACTGCACAGGAGTATTTTAAGACAAAAAATTTGACACCGAGCCACATAAGGAGAAATTAGGACAGGTGACCAAAAGCTTGGTCAAAGAGGTAGGTTTTAAGGAGCGTCTTAAAGGAGGAAAGAGAGGCGGAGAGGTTTAGGCAGGGAATTCAGAGCTTAGGGCCTAGGCAACAGAAGGCACGGCCACCAATGGTTGAGCGATTATAATCAGGATGCTCAAGAGGGCAGAATTAGAGGAGCGCAGAGATCTCAGGTGGGGGGGGGTTGTGGGGCTGAAGGAGGTTACAGAGATAGGGAGGGGCGAGCCATGGAGGGATTTGAAAACGAGGATGAGAATTTTGAAATCGAGGCGCTGCTTAACCGGGAGCCAGTGTAGGTCAGCGAGCACAGGGGTGATGGGCGAACGGGACTTGGTGCGAGTTAGGACACGGGCAGCCGAGTTTTGGATGACCTCAAGTTTACGTAGGGTAGAATGTGGGAGGCCAGCCAGGAGTGCGTTGGAATAGTCAAGTCTAGAGGTAACAAAGGCATGGATGAAGGTTTCAGCAACAGATGAGCTGAGGCAGGGGCGGAGACAGGCGATGTTACAGAGGTGGAAGTAGGCGGTCTTTGATACCACAATAAAGATCTGTATTGATTTTTTAATATTTTATTTTCCAGCTACTACAATACAAAATCTGTCCTGCTTTGCTTCGCCATCACAGCACTGGTGTGTTTCGCTGTTACAATATTCAGCTTTCAGACAAAGGTAAGCTGGGGTCGACAGGCCTGCTGGAGGCTTCCAAACAATCACTTCCTCCAGTGTCCTTAGAGGCCAGGTATTCCGAATCTTCCGAGTTGAAGATGAATGAACTGGAGAGACATTGGCCCCGATATTGACTGGGGCGGGATTTCCAAGTTGGGTGGGAGGAGTTCTGGTCGAGTTTTAACTCCGTGGCGTGTGTGGTTGTTTTAATGAACAGATTCCCCGCCTGGAAGCCAGCCTGATTGACAGGCTTGACTCCCGTCGGGCGGGGAACTCTGCAGAAGAGGCCACAGCCCAGGAGCAGGTAAGTTCGTCCTGCTTGGGGTAGAGATCGCGAGGGAGGGAGGGTGGGCACAGCGTGGTGTGGAGGCTTGGGAGGTGATCGCGTGGGGTTGGGGAGAGATGGGACAGAGATGTGAGGGTCGGGACGGGTCCGATCGTGGAGGTGGGGGGCGGTCGGTCGCATGGAGTGGGAAACAGGTTTGCTTGGGGGGGGGGGGGGGGGGGGTCGGGGGAAAGCACTCCTGCTCCTCTTTGCCCATAAGTGGTGCTGGACAGGCACTTACCTCTTCCATACAGCTGTCCTGGCCTCCCTTTAGCTGCCGGGTTTCCCGCGGCCTGGGTAACCTGGCCAGCCAGCGTTGAGCCTGAAACAAACACAGATCAAATCTGAGGCGCGCAGCCTCATTAAAATATTTAAATGAGGGACCCGCCTCTGGGAGCGGGCTGGTCACCTGCCCCCACCACCCACCCCGTCCCAACTTCATTAAAACCGGAAGTGGGCAGGCCCAAGGCGGGCTGGGGTCGGGTTTGAGATTTATTACATTTTAACTTCCCATCTGTTTTGGGCGGTTAAAATTCCCCCCCCCACCCCCCCACATTGAATCTGAATGTTGGTGACAAACGCTGGAGCAGGACTTTATTTCCATTGTGATAACATTCATGTTGCTGTGACAATGTGATGCGACTTGGTGGGGTCTACACACACCAATGTGTGTTATTTCTTTGTTCTTGGGTTGTGGTAGTGCACGATATTTGTGCCATACCACCATGGAGGTAAATTCCCTTAACCTGGCATGGTGCATTCATTATTAATTGTCCTTCTGCTGAGGACTTGGAACTTCTGACCTTCTGTATCTCTGCAGGCTTTTGGAGCCCAAGTTTTGTATCGCCTCACTAGTTAGTAAACCACTGGTGAATGTGGTACAAAATTGCTTCTTGATATTGCATGCGCCTTGATTCCGAGGCAGATGTAAGATCAGCTTACATTTCATTGCTGTTTCACCTTTTGTGGTTGGGGGGGGGGGGGGGGGGTCAAATGCAATGCCCCTGGGTTAGGATGACACTTGCAGCACAATGCATTGGGAGTTTGAGATGCTGGGTCACAGAATGGTTGACTGTGCAAGTTACGGTTTTCGGACTTTTACCTCGGATATCATTGAATGATGCAGCACAGAAGGAGGCCATTCGGCCCATTGTGCCTGTGCCGGCTCTTTGATATGCTGCTTGTGCTCTGTGCCAAAAACCACTCCCATAAGCAAGCCCTTGCTCCCCTACGAACCAGAGTGTGCCTTTACGTACCCAATATCTGAGTAATTGTAGCAAGCCCAGGGGTCGAACAGAAACCCTTGACATGGGGGTCCTTGACTTTGGAAAACAGTGAAATAAACACTTCATCATTACGCTATAAACTACCAAACTGCCTTACTAACTGTAAATAGATAAATAAACCGTATTGCAAAGAGTTGTCTCCTGCACTAAAACTTAGTGTAGAACAGGACCTGAAATAAGATCCCTGACTAGACTTACATGGGACTTCACTTCGAGCCCTTCAAGGGAGTCCCTTTTCTCTCTGTCTGATGGCTTCAGAAGGACTGAGAAACAGCCCTCAGACCCCTTGAGATATACCTCTAAAATTCTTTGAAGACTGGAACAGCCAAAATAAAAAATGTATCTCTCTGGCTGGCAATCAACGTGTACTTTTAAAAATTCCGAAAGATGTTTGTATTTAAATTGAGTGGCTCGGCCCCTTCCTGGGAACAAACATTTTGGATGAATTGTGAGGTGTCGCCTCATTTAAAAAATAATAGTAGCACTAAACTTTCACGTATCAAGTCAATCCTGAGCTGCACCAACAGACACTTTCATCTCTGTCCTGCCCTAATGTGTATCAGCCAGACTGGCTCACTACTTCTCATCCTTGTGTTCAAATCCCTCCATGGCCTCGCCCCTCCCTATCTCTGAGCTCCTCCAGCCCTACAACCCTCCGAGATCTCTGCGCTCCTCTAATTCTGGCCTCTTGAGCATCCCCGATTTCCATCGCTCCACCATTGGCGGCCGTGCCTTCAACTGCCTGGGCCCTAAGCTCTGGAATTCCCTCCCTAAACCCCTCCACCTCTCTACCTCACCCTCCTTTAAGACGCTCCTTAAAACCTATCTCTTTGACCAAGTGTTTGGTCACCTGTCCTAATATCTCCTTATGTGGCTCGGTGTCAAATTTTATTTGATGACGCTCCTGTGAAGCGCCTTGGGACGATTTACTACATTAAAGGCGCTACATAAATGCAAGTTGTTGTTGCTTAATCCCGTACATTCCCGAACAAGAAAGGGAGAAGCCGATAGTAAAATACATCAACAAAAAGGCTTCACTTTTTTGTCACAGTAGGATCACACCTATCATTCCTCACGTGCTGAGCTGTCGATCGGAGCCGTGCCATTGTGGATGCCAGGCACCTCCACGCATAGGGGATGTGAAAATTGGAGAGCGTGCACGCTGTCCTACTCTTGAGCACCTCCTAGGGCCTGGTCACAGAGCAGCAGAGGCTTGAGATAGGTTTGGGCACTTGTCCATCGTTTCTGCCAGGGATAGTGCACGGTGTACAAATATTACACGGTGGGGGGGGAAGGGAAATGGAAATGAAAATTTGCTTCAAGTTCATTTTAATTTGTTCTGAACCCAACCACAGATCTGATGACCAAGATTTTCTTTTTTCAGTTTGACTTCACCTCCTGCCATGGGGTCCTCTTTGTGCTGCTGATAGTCCTTTGCATCAGTGGCTTTGTCCTGGCAATTGTGTTGCCGTTTCAGTATGTAAGTAAACTCCTCCACCCTTCCACGTGTTAACTTGCACAAAAATAATTGACTGCCGCGAAATAATTGACTGCCGCGCCTTTCAAATGAGGGCCTGCTAAGCTCTCTGCATTCAACTCTGTCTGCTGAGTGTCGCTGAGAAAAAGGATAAAATATATTTTAAAACGGAGCGACTATTGACACCGCAGTTGTCCTCCATCGTGCACCCGACTCACTTTAGGGTTGGGGGTGCTTAGGGTAGTGGGTTAGGGGTTAGCTTTGGGAGGGTTAGGGTTTTGGAGATATGGGGATTGTTAATGCTCTGCATTGTGTGAGATCTGAACTGGCACCTTCGCAGTTCGCGCTGCATTGCCTATTGACGATATGGGCCAATGGCAAAAAAAACAAATTATTTACACTGCAGGACGATGACAGAGACCTCTGTTGCCCATGGGTGGCACCGTTATTGACCACGTGGGCCAATGGGTGCCACCTTTATTAACAACGTGGGCCAATGGCCGAGACCGCTTTTGCCAACGTGGGCCAGTGGCCGAGACAGCTGTTGCCAACGTGGGCCAATGGCCGAGACCGCTGCTGCCAACCTGGGCCAATGGCCGAGACCGCTGCTGCCAACGTGGGCCAATGGCCGAGACCGCTGCTGCCGACCTGGGCCAATGGCCGAGACCGCTGCTGCCAACGTGGGCCAATGGCCGAGACCGCTGTTGCCAACCTGGGCCAATGGCCGAGACCGCTGTTGCCAACCTGGGCCAATGGCCGAGACCGCTGTTGCCAACGTGGGCCAATGGCCGAGACCGCTGTTGCCAACCTGGGCCAATGGCCGAGACCGCTGTTGCCAACCTGGGCCAATGGCCGAGACCGCTGTTGCCAACCTGGGCCAATGGCCGAGACCGCTGTTACCAACCTGGGCCAATGGCCGAGACCGCTGCTGCCAACGTGGGCCAATGGCCGAGACCGCTGCTGCCAACGTGGGCCAATGGCCGAGACCGCTGTTGCCAACGTGGGCCAATGGCCGAGACAGCTGTTGCCAACGTGGGCCAGTGGCCGAGACCGCTGTTGCCAACCTGGGCCAATGGCCAAGACCGCTGTTGCCAACGTGGGCCAATGGCCGAGACCGCTGTTGCCAATGGGTGCCACCGTTATTGACAATGTGGGCCAATAACTGTCTCCACTGTTGACCATGTGGGCCAATGGCAGAGACCGCTGTTGACAACTAATGCATCAATTTTAGAAAGTAAGAGGTCATGATTGATGCCGTCCTTGTTTTGTATTTCAGGTTCCTTGGCTTCATGCTCTTTATGCAGTGCTGGGCGCTATCATTTTCACAATGGTGAGTCATTCACGGGGCACTTTTACTTTGCAGTTCAGATTTTGGACACAGGCCTTCCCGTCCCTCCGCCCTGCCCTCCCAGTTTAAATTCCCACTTGGCACTGTTTCCATCAGGAAATCTGACAGCTGCTCACAAGATGTAGGAAAAAGTGGGTCTCCACTGCTGCTGGAACAAGGTAAGTTTAGTGTTTCTATCTCCCAGTGCAGCCGATGGCCAGAGAATGGTCTGCGTATGTTGTTGGCTGCATTCTTAGAAGTCTATACTGGGGTCTTCTCCATTAGTGCATCACCACCAGTTTTGAGGGCAGGCAGGCTACTGACTGGAGGTGCTAGACAGGGGTGTCTCTCGGGTGTCAGCCGTGGCTCAGTGGGTAGCACTCTTGCCTCTCAGTCAGAAGGTTGTGGGTTCAAGTCCCACTCCAGAGACTTGAGGACAAAATCTAGGCTCCCAGTGCAGTACTGAAGGAGGTGTTATACGGTTGGAGGTGCTGTCATGTGGATGAGCCATTACTCTATTAAAGCCCTCTCGGGTGGATGTAAAAGGTCCCATGGCACTTTTCAAAGAGCTGGAGTGTCCTGGCCAATATTTATCCCTCAAGCAACTGCTTAAAAATAGATTATCTGGCCATTTATCTCCTTGCTGTTTGTGGGAGCTTGCTGTGCGCAAATTGGTGGCCGCGTTTCCTACATTACAACAGTGACTACACTTCAAACAGTACTTCATTGGCTGTAAGGCGCTTTGGGACGTCCTGAGGTTGTAAACGCAAGTCATTTATTTCCATCTATCTAATCTGCATGCAAGCTTCTAATGGCTTTAGCTCCTGCAAAATCTAAACTGGTACCACAGAGAAAGACCATTCAAATACCACGTGCGTTGTGCTTCTTCTCCTCCAGTTCCTGGCCTTTGACACGCAGCTCCTGATCGGCAATCGCCGGTACGCGATCAGCCCTGAGGAATACATCTTCGGGGCGCTGAACATCTACCTGGACATCATTTACATCTTCACCTTCATGCTGCAGATTTTTGGCTCCAGTCGAGAATGAGTCGGTTGGAGTGACCGGCCTCCGCTTGCGATGGGCCACCAGATGTATAAATACCAGCAACAGCAGCACCTAGAGTTACAGCAAGTGGAGTAGCTGAAAAGAATCCAATCACTCCAGCTTGTCCAGTAACTTATTTACATTGGAATTCTTTTGTGTTAACATACAGTGAATCTAGTATACGGTGGAACTGCACAAGCTTATAGGTAGACGCACGACCACAATACATATACTAGTGCATTTTGGGCTTTCTTTGTGCATATTTCCCGGTTGCAATTTATGAGCGGAACACAGCCGATATACCTGCTTCCTTGTATTAGAGTGCAGTTTGAGTCAACCACCAGTGACCTAAGCTGAGCCTCCTCTGCTTTCTTCACATTTTTAGTCATTTTTAAAGGGTGCGAAATCTGTAAATGCCTTGGAAGGAATTTTCAAACAGTGTTCGTTGGTTGAGGGGCTGGCCATTGAACCAGCCCCTCAGACCTAGGCTGCTCTAGGAGGTGCAGTTCAGGGGTTAAATGGAGATCTCTCTCAAATAAATAAATAAATAAATAAATAAATAAATAAATAAAATAAAAAATGTTTTGCTTCTCCTAAGTCGCTCAAGGTTGCTCTTGCGCACTTTTTAAGTGTCAGCCGTGGCTCAGTGGGTAGCACTCTCCCCTCTGGGTCCGAAGGTTGTGGGTTCAAGTCCCACTTCAGAGACTTGAGCGCAAACTCCAGGCCGACGCTCCCAGCGCAGTGCTGAGGGAGTGCCGCACTGTCGGAGGTGCCGCCTTTCGGTTGAGACCTTAAACCGAGGCCCCCTCGGGCGGACGGAAAACATCCCGTGGCACTGTTTTACCGACGAGCGGGGGAGTGCGCCAATATTGATCCCTCCACCAATCTCACTTTAAAAGTGGATTATCTGATCTCTTGCTGTGCGCAAATTGGCTGCTGCGTTTGTCGGCATGACAACAGTGACTGCACTTGAAAAGTAATGCATTGAAGCATTTAGGGAGGGTGCGAAAGGCGCTACATGAATGCAAGTTCTTTCTTTCCTATTTGTCAGCACTGAGGTAGCTTGAGTCCTGGGGCTACAGGAAAGAGCCCTGTCCTGTCCTCCTGGTATTGGTTCATGGCGCACTGTGAAAAGGGAACAGGAACATAAAAACTTGGCGGACGGTGGGGAGATTAAATAAAAGGCTGCATTATACTTGTTACTGACACCCTGTGTGGAAAGTTGGCTGTTTATATTAAATTTGCTTCATAATCAAGGGAAAAGTCTTTTTAAACTGCTTGAATTATCGATAATCTACTGTAACACGAGTGATAACTACTACCCATTTACAACCTCCACTGGATTTGAACCAATGCTGCCTCGACGGGTCTGGACAGAGTAGATCGAGAGAAACTGTTCCCATTGGCGGAAGGGTCGAGAACCAGAGGACACAGATTCAAGGTGATTGGCAAAAGAACCAAAGGCGACATGAGGAAAAACTTTTTTTACACAGCGAGTGGTTAGGATCTGGAACGCACTGCCTGAGAGGGTGGTGGAGGCAGATTCAATCACGGCTTTCAAAAGGGAGTTGGATAAGTACCTGAAGGAAAAAATTTGGGCTACGGGGAAAGGGCGGGGAGTGGGACTAGCTGAAGATCTCTTGCAGAGAGCCGGCACGGGCTCGACGGGCCGAATGGCCTCCTTCTGTGCTGTTCTATACTATTCTATGATTCGATGAAATTCCCAGCACAGGCACGATGGGCAGAATGGCTCCTTCTGTGCTGTAACCATTCTATGATTCTATGTGCACAGTGCTGAGCTGCACACTCCGAACCTGGACCAGCATTCAGAATAAAAAGGTCATCAAAATCCAGACCAAGTGCTAATGATGCTCATCGCAGGCCATGAATAATGGGTGCTGGTGCACCCTGTATTATCTGCCCAAAAGAAGGGGGATCACCTCGCTCGATAATGGGAATTGGCAGATAACTCCGAGTCCCCAAATCGGGATCTTGCGGCAAAGACCCTTGGCCCAGGAATGAAGATGACTACGGAAAAATGTACAAGCTCACGAGATTGAGAGGCAGGAAAAGACCAGTTGGCCTATCAAGCCCCACCCACACCATGATGGCCGGCGCATCATGACTAGACACTTCCTCCCTCCCTCCGCCGCCATGTAATCTCCTGGGAGAGAGAAAAAAAAACAGAGTAAAAACCCAGGGCCAATAAGGGGAAAACTACTCTGGGAAAGGTCCTCTCTCACCCTCTTTTTTTGTGTTTTTTAAAAATTAATATTGAACAATTTATTTACAGTTAATGACATTACAGAGCCCAGGTCTCAGCTCTTTGGACAAAGTCACAAGCCATCATCTCCCACCCTCTTAGGCGATCGAAACCAGTGCAGGAGATCACGTGGACCAAGTGTTATCTGAAATGTATAAAACAAATAACAAAAGAAACACAATGTCTTTTCATTCACCAAGGAAAGGAGATGAGATCTAGATAATAAAGGAAGCTTTGCAACGAGGTCTCACACAAAGCGTTGTCCTATGAAAATTCTGGCAACAATCAGGGCAGCAGATAATGAAGGTATCACTATGTCCAGGGACAGATGAAAGTGATCCTTTCTGGCAAAGGAGCAAGTTGGAAACTTTCATTTAGAAATTCTGAGTGCAATATTCAGCCTTTTTCCCCCTCTGTCGTGCTCCCGATTGTTGTTCCTTTTAAGTCCTATTTCCACCTCACAGAAAGTACTTTGTAGCTCGGAGATTTATACTTTGAGAAGAGAACAGCTTCCACTTATAAATCTGCATTTCTGGTTGCATTTTGCTTTTATATTCCTTTGCTTTGGGTTCCTGCATTCTCTGATTGACAAATGCTGGATCCAGTGCAACATATCTCCACAGGGCAGTTTACGTTGGGGTGATTTACACTTGCAAATTGGGACCATTGCTTAAAAATAACTAAAGAGCCAGGAGAATCTGCTCCTAAGATCATGCTCCGCTGCAGCGGTACTTTTGGTGCTGGTAAGAGTTTGGAGGTGCATCTGGTAACTTGTCTTTGAGAATGTGGAGCCTTCTTAAAGGGACGTCGTCCCCGAAGAGCTGTTGAGCAAATGTTTTCTGGCATCGAAGTAAGCAAGCAGCAAGGAGAGACAATGGCCATTAATTTCTGCGGGCGTTCGCCTGATCTCCCGCCGTAACTTCGGCGGATGTCCTTGATGTCCTGGCCAACATTTATCCCTCAACCAACACCACGGGAAACAGGTTATCTGATCATTTATGTCATTGCTGTTTGTGGGACCTTGCTGTGCGCAAATTGGCTGCTTTGTTTACTGACATAACAGCAACTGCACTTCAAAAGTAATTCATTGACTGGGAGGTGCTTTGGGACATCCTGAGGGATGTGAAAGACACTATATAAATGCAAGTTCTTCCTTGCAGTGAAGGAAGCTTATTTCCTACCTTTCTTGCTGCTTTCCTGCGAGACATGGTGTTGGGCAGCTGTACATTCTGCTCTTGGCTGGTTTTCTGGGCTCTATAGGGGCAAATTTGGACAGAAATTGCCATCTGGGTGCATTGCTGTCACCCGAGGGGAGCAGTTTGTCAACGAGGAAGGTGGGAGTGCAAATGACGCCATTTGGATCACTTGGCTCCAGCTAACACTTCAGGGCACTACTGAGGGAGTGCTGCCTTGTCAGAGGGTGCCATCTTTCGGATGAAACATTATTCTATGATAAACTGAGGCCCCATCTGCTGGGCCATGATGTCACCAGAAGACCCAAAATCCTTCAGCTTGATATGCACAAAGAATCTTAAATTGTTGATGAGGTTAAGACTGAACAAGTAAAAGCCAGCGATGAAACACAGTTAAATGTGAGGTATTACATTTTGGTAGGAAGAATAGGGAGGTCACTTATCACTTGGAGGGTGCGAGTCTGAGTGGGGTGGAGGAGCAAAGGGATCTAGGAGTACAAATACACAAATCACTAAAAGTTGCGCCACAGGTTAGCAAGGCCATAAAAAAGCAAACCAAGCACTAGTGTTTATTTCTAGAGGGATAGAATTGAAAAGTAGGGAAGTTATGCTGAACCTGTATCGAACCTTGGTTAGACCACACTTGGAGCACTGTGTACAGTTCTGGTCGCCATATTATAAAAAGGATATAGAGGCACTGGAGAGGGTGCAGAGAAGATTTACAAGGATGATACCAGAAATGCGAGGGTATACCTATCAGGAAAGGATGAACAGGCTGGGTCTCTTTTCTCTTGAAAAAAGGTGGCTGAGGGGTGACCTAATAGAGGTCTTTAAAATTATGAAAGGTTTTGATAGAGTGGATAGAGAGAGAATGTTTCCACTTGTGGGGAAGAGCATAACTAGAGGCCATCAATATAAGATAGTCCCCAAGAAATCCAGTAGGGATTTCAGGAGAAACTTCTTTACCCAGAGAGTGGTGAGAATGTGGAACTCGCTATCACAGGGAGTGGTTGAAGTGAATGGTATAGATACATTTAAGGGGAGGCTGGATAAGCATATGAGGGAGAAGGGAATAGAGGGTTACGCTGATAGATTTAGATGAGGAAAGACGGGAGGAGGCTCGAGTGGAGCATAAACGCCGGCATGGACTGGTTGGGCCGAATGGCCTGTTTCTGTGCTGTATATCCTATGTAATCCTATGCAAGATAAAATAAATCGGAGCGACTGATTCTGGCAACAAAAACAATTGGAGCCAAATGGTATTCCAGCCACAGATCTGAAGAACTAAATATCAGCTAAATACATATCTGTGACTGTGTTCAAAGGGGTTTTGAGGTAAACTGTTTCCAGTGGCAGGAGGGTCAGTAACCAGAGGACACAGATTTAAGATAATTGGCAAAAGAACCAGAGGGGGAGATGAGGAGAATTTTTTTTACGCAGCGAGTTGTTGTGATCTGGAACGCGCTGCCTGAAAGGGCGGTGGAAGCAGATTCAATAGTAACTTTCAAAAGGGAATTGGATAAATACTTGAAAAGGAAATAATTTGCAGGGCTACGGGGAAAGAGTGGGACTAACTGGATCGCTCTCACAAAGAGCCGGCACGATGGGCCGAATGGCCTCCTTCTGTGCTGTATCATTCTGTGATTCTGAGAAGACTGTATTTGGAGACACGCAAAAAACCCAATTGCTAGGCAGAAGTTAACAGCAAAGGTTTCAGTGGGCCACGAGGAGATTTACTTTCAAATTACCTTTCGGCAAAGTGCTCCCTTAGCTTTGAGCTGGCAATGTGCCTGTGATGAGAAGCACTGCATTTATATTACGACTGTGAATGCAAACAACTGCAGCGCTGACTGACTGAGTCTTTTGCATTGGTTGTGCCAGTCCTGTGATACAAAAACAAGATTTGTACATTGTGTGAGACTGTGACTTCGTAAAAGGGTTATGTCCCTGATTGTGCTAGATTGTGGCTGGCTACTGGAGCTCTGATTTATACAAGGCACCAGAGGGTGACTGATCTTCCAGCAACTGGCCCATTGCCTAATTTTCTTGAACTAGTGGTTAAATTCTGACAGTTTAGGATGCAATAGCACAGGCAGTATTGTTCTTTTAATGTATCCATATCCTCAATGTTGGCTCACACTAGGTGTTACCTTGTAAAAATTTGGAAAGAATTAGTTGGCAGAAGACAGATGTTCATCTGCAATTGGGAGCCACGCATTTAACTTAACGCGGTGGTTCTTCTGTTATCTGTTGTGTTCTTCAAAGTTTTCTTCACCCATGAAGAACAAGCCACGACTAATCTGTCTACTCTTCACACGGCTTACACAATATCATAAGGGAGAGGGCTTGACAGGGTAGATGCTGAGAGGCTGTTTCCCCCTGGCTGGAGAGTCTAGAACCAGAGGTCACAGTCTCAGGATAAGGGGTCGTCCATTTAGGACTGAGATGAGAAATTTCTTCACTCAGAGGGTGGTGAATCTTTGGAATTCTCTACCCCAGAGGGCTGTGGAGGCTCAGTCGTTGAGTATATTCAAGACAGAGGTCGATAGATTTTTGAATATTAAGAGAATCAAGGGATATGGGGATAGTGCAGGAAAGTGGAGATGAGGTCGAAGATCAGCCATGATCTTATTGAATGACGGAGCAGGCTCGAGGGGCCGAATGACCGACTCCTGCTCCTAATTCTTATGTTCTTATAAAGAACAAAGGTTTACAGAAGAGATAGATTCAAAGTTTTTTTGCAGCGAGTTGTTATGATCTGGAACGCACTGCCTGATAGGGTGGTGGAAGCAGATTCAATCGTAACTTTCAAAAGGGAATTGGATAAATACTTGAAGGGGAAAAAATGTGCAGGGCTACAGGGAAAAGAGTGGGGCAGTGGGACTAATTGGAGAGTTCTTTCAAAGAGCCGGCACAGGCACGATGGGCCAAATGGCCTCCTCCTGTGCTGTATGATTCAATGATATGGAATCATCTGGGAACACCAGTTGTGGCCAAAGGGTCGTGTGGCGTTCTTCTCAACTGGTTTGAAACTCCTTGAGGGACCAGGACCTCTGACTTCATGTGTACGGCTGAAATATTGTTAAATTCTGGAAATAGATGACATTTTGAACTTGAATGACATTTGCTGACAAAAAAATGTAAAAAAATGTAGGTGAGACCTGTAAATGGGACTGATTTATTTTTTCTTTACACATGTAGATTATATTAATATGACTCAAACAGGTGAGAGGAACACCTTTGTGTAAATAGCCTGAAATGTTGACAAAACAAGGTGGTTCTCGAGCAATGGGAGTTCAGCCGTCTTTATTCAATCATATGAGAGCTAGTCTGTGAATTATGCTTGAACATTTGTGAAGTCCTTTTAGAGATGTGCTAAGGGCTAAATCCATTTTATTAAAGCAGAGTAGATCTCCACAATGCCAACAGACGTTTTCACTTCATAAGGTTTGTGGGGGGTTACAACTTGTGTCTTCCTGTACGTGGAAGGATGAGGTAAAGCTCACTGTTGAACAATCTAAAGCTCCAGCTTTAATCCTTTCTTACGAGCCAAACAGAATTCCATCTGATGAGGTTGCTAGGACAACACGTGATTAATCCTATGATTATTCAATATGTGTTCACTCTTGAAATTCATAGGCCCGGATTTTGAGGGGCCGAAGACGCGTACGCCGTTGTAAGTCCTCGGAATGGCCCCGCATGCGCGAAAACCCGGAACTTGCGATCTGTCAAGTTTTGCACTGACGGATCCTTCGCCTCCGCTGTAAAAACACTTTCACTGGCGCAGAGTTGGGCTATAATGCCCACGAAACCCTTACACTTGGTAAAAGCAGGCATAAGGCCTGCTTTTACCAGCGTAAGGGTTAATATAAATGTTAACATTTTTAAGCTGATTAAAACACACACACATTTTAAATTAGTTTAGGTCAATTTTGGCCTGTTTTAAAAGGTTTACATTTATTTTTCAAAAAATTAAATTATTTTAAATGCTTAATTTAATTAATTTTGAACATGGAAACATTTTGTTTTTATTTTAAGTGGCGTGAATTCTTAATTATTTGGGGAGTTCTAATATGCTTACAAAGATTCCCTACGCAAATGGAATCCCCATAAGCATCATAAGAATCCCCCCTTTTATGATTGGTTGCCCAGGCCCACGTGATCCCAGGGACGCTTGCGAACCGCCTGCGCCCCTGGGAGCCGTGGGCCTTTACGCGGGCCTACGCCTGCAGGCCCAGGACCCGAAGAGTCCGAAGCTCTGGAGACACCAAGTACGTTCGAATTTTTTTTTTTCCGGTTTGGAGGCGTATTCTTCTGGTACGCCTCCGACTGCAAATTCAGGGTCACTATTTTCTTTCTGAATATTTCAATTTGCCGTATGTTCTTGACCCGGGATTTAAGTAGGCTATTTGTGATGCCAGGCAACGTAACTAGGTCAACATGATACTGTTAATGTGGCATCCTTGTAGCCCTGAGCTCACCATAAATCACAGGGCCAGCTCATTTTACATATCCACTAGCATTGGCTGAGTGCAGGGCCTATGTAACACGGGGGGGAAAACATCTGCAGGGCTATGGGGAAAGAGCAGGGCGAGTGGGACTAATTGGATCGCTCTTAGAAAGAGCCAGCACCGGCACGATGGGCCGAATGGCCTCCTTCTGTGCTGTATCATTCTGTGATAGTGTGCATCTTCACCTATTAATCTAGATTGGGGATGTCCGCTGTGGCTCAGTGGGTAGCACCCTCGCCTCTGAGTCAGAAGGTTGTGGGTTCATAGTCCCACTCCAGAGACTTGAGCACATAAAGCTAGGCTGACACTCCCAGTGCAGTGCTGAGGGAGTGCCGCACTGTCGGAGGTGCCATCTTTCGGATGAGACGTTAAACCGAGGCCCCGTCTGCTCTCTCGGGTGGACGTAAAAGATCCCATCGCACTATTTCGAAGAAGAGCAGGGGAGTTTTCCCTGGTGTCCTGGCCAGAACATAACAAAAACCGATTATCTGGTCATTATCACATTGCTGTTTGTGGGAGCGTGCTGTGTGCAAAGTGGCTGCCGCGTTTCCCACATTACAACAGTGACTCCACTTCAAAAAGTACTTCATTGGCTGTAAAGCGCTTTGAGACGTCCGGTGGTCGTGAAAGGCGCTGGAGAAATGCAAGTCTTTTTTTTTATGGACCATCATGACACCGTGCCACGTAACCTACTGTTCCAGATCCGTGTGACACAAAGCAGCTTAGCATACTGTTCTTAATCAGTCTTGTCGCACACAGTATGGCCAAGAGCCCGCCCCTTCCTTTTCAACCTGGAGTTGGAGCTGTCTATTCGTGTCTATTGTACAGCCTCACCCACACTCTTTAAAACTTCAATGAGCTGACTTTCCTTCTGGCTTGTGTGCCATCGCCCAATATCCTGAAATCTGAAGAAACGCTTGCTTTCAGTGAAACCGTCCCCCTTTTGTGTGCTTTCCTTCCCAAAGCTGGGTTTGAAAGCAGTGGGAAAATGAAATCTTTTGCATAATTGAAAAGCTGAGGCGAGATTAAGGCTAGGTAATCTATGGGGGCTATTGTTGTCTGACCTTCTGCTTGGTGTTGCATTGAAATTTCAAATAATGATTCACACACACATAATGACTCCGTGATGAGCATTGTGTGGTCGGAAACATGAGCATGATTCAAACGATGGATATCATGAAAGAATGAGAGAGAAAGAGAAGGACCTTCATGACTCATAGAAGTAATTCAGTAATGAACTGGGCCATTATTGTATTATTTCCTTTGCTAGATTGTGTAATATAATTTATTAGGGTCTACAAATGGATTGACTTTCTTTGATGCCGGGGTTATTTTCTTGGAATGAGTGTATTCAAACACCGACACTGGTGAGCACTGTGCCGATACAGGAAAATGCTGTGCCAGATGTAACTTCAGCTGCTCTACAATGCAGCCCACAACAAAAGGGACACTCCCTTTAAGAGTCAGAGATGCACTCCTTGGTAGCATTGAATCAGTAGCTTGAATTTAGTCTTAAAAGGGACACTGCTTTTACTTAAAAGTGGTTAGCTCACCTTCTATCATTTGTTTGCAAACACACAACACAATGATGTGAATAATATTGAACCGCCATCATCTTGTTGAGTTTGAGTGTATGTCAGATGTAATGGAGATGTGGTACACCTGCCCCTTCTGAATTTTCTTTTTTGTTGAGCAACCAAAATGATTGGCCAAGGCCGAGGTGAAGGACCAAGGCCCATGGTGCAGGACACCAGCAAGGTTGAACAAGCTGTGATCGAAGCTGAGGTAAATTTGAGACGTAGTCTTTGGGTGACGTCAAACTTGGGTTTTGAAAGCCTACTGATTGGAGGAGGAGGGAGTAGACTGAGGGAGGTACACCGTTCCACATTTTTGAGTTCCTGGCAAAGAAGGAGTTAAAGTCAGAGAATGTTCTCTCGTGATTTGAACTAAAATGGTTGGCCAAACAATTTTTTCTTGAAGACAGCTTTCAGGATTATGTCTGAACTGAGGGAATGAATCACTAATGCCCCGGCTATACTTGTGCTGAATTTTTGTGTTTGTTGTCAAAACTGCAGCACAATCCCAGAAGTATAAATAGTGGGAGATCTTCCCTTACATCTGATCAACATGAGGAAGTTCAGTTCTGTTCAGTTTTTGGAATTTCTGAGGCTGAGATTTGCCTCGTGTTAGTGTAAATGGTTGATGCTGATTGGCTCCGGCTGTAACTCTTTTGAGATATGTCTGTCACACTTCAGACGTGGCACTTTGTCACACGTGTACGTTTTTGTGTATCACTTTTTTTTTGAATTGAAAAGAAAGCCAGCTAGTCATTTCCTGCTGGCCGCTTCTGACCTCTAATTGACCAAAGTATCTGCTGAAGAACAATTAGCTTCCAACTGACTTGTGTCTCAGCCGTGGCTCAGTGGGCAGCACCCTCGCCTCTGAGTCAGAAGGTTGTGGGTTCAAGTCCCACTCCAGAGACTTGAGCACAAAAATCTAGGCTGACACTCCAGTGCAGTACTGAGGGAGTGCTGCACTGTCGGAGGTGCCGTCTTTCAGATGAGACGTTAAACCGAGGCCCTGTCTGCTCTCTCAGGTGGATGTGAAAGATCCCATGGCACTATTTCGAAGAAGAGCAGGGGGAGTTCTCCCCGGTGTCCTGGCCAATATTTATCCCTCAACCAACATCACTAAAAAACAGATTATCTGGTCATTATCACATTGCTGTTTGTGGGAGCTTGCTGTGTGCAGATTGGCCGCTGTGTTTCCTACATTACAACAGTGATTACACTTCAAAAATACTTCATTGGCTGTAAAGCGCTTTGAGACGTCTGGTGGTTGTGAAAGGCGCTATATAAATGCAAGTCTTTCTTTTAAGGAAAACACAGCAATTCGACCTTATGGCCTGAAAGGGACGCACAAGGTCATTCACAGCTTTACCTTAGCAGGAGAGCGATGCATTGTGTGCTATATGGTATAATGCTCCTGTCCTTCTAAAACAGAATAGCCTCTGATTTACCATGTGCAACAACATGGGAGATCTGCTAGTTCTCAACAAAAGGTTTGTGCAAGTGCCGGGCAAGCCATTTTAATTTAATGTTCGGCCAGTTGGCACCAGAACAAATTAAGAGCAGCCCCGAAACATAATCCTGAAGGGATCCATTTGATGTTCATCGTAACTTGACTTGGGCACAATCGCAAGGGCCTGGACATTGAAAGCGTTCTCGAGTGTTACTGGGTGGATGTTAAAAGAAGCGCCATCTTTGTTGGAAAAAATGTTCGCCAAACACCGTGATGCAAAGACGCAACGTGTGTCGCAAGGAATTGCTGGACAAATGCCATTGAGTTTCTTACACGTGCATCGAATAGATCGAGTAATGGAGGCGCAAACCCCCAAATCATTTGAGAAATGAGTGAATGCTGCAATGTGGGGGTGGGAAACTTGTCGGGTCTTTTTTAGAAGGGTGAATTAAGATGGGCCGAATGGTCTTCCCCTTCCATAATTATCTTGTGATATCAGAATGAAAATGGTATGCGGCCAGTTTTGTTGTTCTTCATGGGTTGTCACGATGGCAACTCTTTGAGCAAGTACATTGTCAATGAAATGAATGTTTGTAATTTGGGGACAACTGAATGAGGGTGGAAAGCAAATACTATTTGCACCAGTCGCTGAAGGTAAGCATGCAGGTGCAGCAGGCGGTGAAGAAGGCAAATGGTATGTTGGCCTTCATAGCGAAAGGGTCTGAGTACAGGAGCAGGGATGTCCTGCTGCAGTTGTACAGGGCCTTGGTGAGACCACACCTGGAGTATTGTGTGCAGTTTTGGTCGCCTTATCTGAGGAAGGATGTTCTTGCCATGGAGGGAGTTCAGCGAAGATTCACAAGGCTGATACCTGGGATGGCAGGAATGACATATGAGGAGAGATTGGGTCGATTGGGCTTATACTCGCTGGAGTATAGAAGAATGAGAGGGGATCTCATCGAAACATATAAAATTCTGACAGGTCTGGACAAACTAGATGCAGGAAGAATGTTCCCGATGGTCGGAGAGTCCAGAACCAAGGGTCATAATCTAAGGATAAGGGGTAAGCCATTTAGGACAGAAATGAGGAGGAATTTCTTCACCCAGAGAGTGGTGAACCTGTGGAATTCTCTACCACAGAAGGTAGTTGAGGCCAAGTCATTAAATATATTCAAGAATGAGTTAGATATATTTCTTAAAGCTGAAGGTATCAAGGGATATGGGGAGAAGGCAGGTACAGGGTACTGAGTTTGGATGATCAGCCATGATCTCATCGAATGGCGGAGCAGGCTCGAGGGGCCGAATGGCCTACTCCTGCTCCTATCTTCTATGTTTCTATCCTTCTCTGAACTGCACAGCGAAATGGATATCTTGCCAGTGATAAGATTGTCTCAATAAATCAATAGACAGCTGCATTGTTTGGAGTGGGTATCACTGATAACATCTGAACGCTCCAATTTTCCTTTTCGCATCCAAATACTTCTTGAATGGCGACAGGATTTTGCCTGACGGTGCAGTCGCTCCCGTTTCAAGATCAATTACATTTCACCTTCCTCTGAAACCCTGCACTAACTTTCTCCGAATCACAACCCTGCCCTCTACAGTTCTTGCAGAGCCTGTTACATCGGAGTCTGCAGTGAGAGCTGATTTGGAACTCATTCAGAAGTTGCTGTGAAATAGCATTCAGCCCTGTTTGGCTGCTTTCATGGGGTTATTTTGGAGTGCTCCATTGTAATGCACAGTCGTTGTAGCCCTCTGAGGGATTCCTGTGGGGTAACTATGCCAAGCACAGTCTAAAAGGTACATACATAAAATGGTACATACGGCACAAACATATGCAAGAGGCCACTGTGTTGCTTAGATTGGCATTATTTATGAAAAATCAGCACTGTAATAGCGCAGCTGATTTTGGTCTGAGAAGTGAAACCTCTGGTCTTGCGCTGGACGTAGTATAACTCTGGTCCAGTGCGAAACTGCTTTTACGAAATGTCAGTTGAACAGCCTAGGCATTTTACATTAGAAGACTACAGTAAGTTTATAATGAGGAAGTGGACACTCCCAACCACGCCCTCCAAACATTAAAAATTTACCAACTGGGGAGCAGGGCTCTGAGCTCTGCGTAAGACCGGCACGCAACCTGCAGTATAACTCAGACTGGTAGATGTGATATAATGGCAGAAAAACAAATTCTCCACCCCTGTTATAACCTGTTTCATTTTAAAATGAGACTGGCTGATTTGTCATGTAATCGTCCCAGTTTTTTGAACATGTAGCTTGTACATACAGACGTTGATACTAACATATACATACATTGACCAAACAGTACCAGACATGCTTGAATTGTCTTCCACATTTAAAACTTTTAGGGTTGAGAAAAATCAGTGAGGCTGATTTTTTTTTTAATGCTTTGGATGGAACCAATAAGGTCTGCCCTCTCGGGTGGACATAAAAGATCCCATGGCACTATATCTCAGAAGAGCAGGGGAGTTATCCCCGATGTCCTGGCCAATATTTAACCCTCGACCAATATCACTCAAACAGATGATCTGGTCATCATTGCTGTTTGTGGGAGCTTGCTGTGCGCAAATTGGCTGCCGCGTTTCCCACATTACAACAGTGGCTACACTTCAAAAAGTACTTCATTGGCTGTAAAAGCGCTTTGGGACATCCGGTGGTCGTGAAAGGCGCTATAGAAATGCAAGTCTTTTTTCATTTTTCATACATTAACTGCACCCACCTGCCACATCCGTGCCATCGCTCCTAGATGCACTGAATTGCCTCTTGAACCCATTTATGCTGCTCGCCACAGTATATTTCCCTGTTAACCTATTCCACAACTTTATTACCCTTTGGGTGAAGAAGTATTGCCCCGACTTCCCTCTTTAAATGCTTAATTTTTAACTTGAGTTCTTTGGTATTGTATCCCTTTCCTATTCGAAGAACATTAAGAATTAGGAGCAGGATGAAAAGTCCCATCCAAAGCATGAACCTTTCCCTCTCTTTCCGACGTGGATAGACCCGCTCTGTATGCATTATTTCAGATTCTGAGCAATTACAGTTTCTGTTGATATCAATGCTTGACTTGTTACCTTTTCACCCAGTGTGTGGTATCGATTATTTACTCCCCGAGGGTCACTTTCGTGCCCCGACAGACTGTTTTAAATGATGAAGAGGTGTACAAATTATATTTTTCTGTCGTAAAATGTAAATAAAAAAGTCGTGACATCATCCGCTAAACTGCTTTTTTGACTGTATACTTCGTATTACTTTGCTTGAATGTTGCCGCTTGTCTGTTGTAAACTTTGTATTTCCATATTGCTAATAAAGAACCAAATCAAACCCATCAGACCTGGCTCCTTCATTTCATTTCATGGTGCTTTCAGTGTTTTTCGATTTTGGGGGGGACACCAAATAAAGAACAGAAATGTCTGGAACTTGGGTGCTAATCAAGGCGAGTTGCATCCTCATTGCCAACCAGGAACTCCTGCTAGAAATGCTGACACAAAAGCAAAATACTGCAGATGCTGGAAAGCTGAAATAAAAACAGAAAATGCTGGAGATACTCAGCAGGTCAGGCAGCATCTGTGAAGAGAGAAACAGAGTTAACGGGGGTGATTTTGCCAATGGGGGCGCGTTGGAGGCGGGACTCCCACTTGTCGGGTTTTAGTCCCGCCTCCGTCGACTTCTGGCCAACCCACGGTATTTTCCCCTGATTGACCTTGTTAAGATCGCCCAGCGGGCTTAGCAGGCCAATTAAGGGGAAGCCGGTTACAGAGAACGTCAGCGTATGACGTTTCATCTGTCAAAAATTTTTGACAGATGAATTGTCAGTGTTTGACAGCTCTGTGAAGCTGTCAAACACTGACATTCTCTGTTGTTTGATGAGTTCATGTATTCAAGACTCATCAAACCTCTTTTGTGAGCAGAAATCAGATGGCTGTTTGGGGGGGGCGGGGGGGGGGGAGAGAAAGAAGATCGAGCAGGCAGAGACTGACATTGTTCAAAAGATTTTTGATGGCTGTTTTCAAGTGGAAAAGCAAACGGTGACTTTTTCCGCATTCGGCATTCTATTTCACGGAGATCCTGGCAGCAGCACGGAGTTCAGTGGAGAAAACGGACATCGGATTCATCCAAGGTTAAGTGCGAATCCGATGTCTGTTTTCTTGCTGGCTTGTGAAACCACCCCAATTCGGGGATCTTTCACAAATCAGTGGGTGGGGAAAGAACAAAGAAATAACTGTAACTAATGCTCCAGTGGCAACAATTTTATGTCGAGCAGTCCTGTGTGCAGAGCTCTTGGGCTAAGGCTTTTGTACTTGTTTATTCCAGAATGCGTGACTGATAACTTAGTAAATTATGCTAGTTTGACGTTTCCAAACTGCTGTGCTTTAATATGTGCTGCTTGTTTCTATGTAGTTTCAACAGCATAGAACATAGAATGATAGAATAGTACAGCACGGAAGGAGGCCATTCGGCCCATTGAGTCTGCGCCGGCTCTTTCGAAGAGCGATCCAGTTAGTCCGACTCCCCCACTCTGTCGTTAAAGGCGCTATAGAAATGCACCTATTCTTCCACTGCAGCCAATGCCCATCCTTACCTCATAGCTATCAAGATCAGGGAGCCAGAGAGAGTGAGACTGATAATCAAAGAGACAGACACATTTATTTCAAAGCAAGGAGCTGTGCTTTAAGAGTTAGATGGCATCAAAACACTTTACATTCTTAAACCCCCAAAAAAGTGAGCCTCACTCCAAATGAGCGAGAGTTGGTAGCTTGCTACTGCCTTGACCACCTTTTCTAGGTGGTTCAGTAGAAAGTCACCAGGAGATGTGACACGGGGGGTTTTAACAGCAACTGAAGATCAGTGATACAGAGCTGCCACATGAGCAGCAACAGGAGAGGAAGTCAGATTAAAGCATAGGCACGGCACTTCCTGTGTTACCACCACACCTTTCCCCCCCCCCCCCCCCCCTCAAGTGCAGCCTGGCACTTTAACCATATTTCCATTCTCAGTGTGAGGTGGACTGAGAATCTTACCTGAGATTTAGCTCTGGCACACAGTGTCTCTTTTTACTTCCCTCGACCACCTCGCCTTTAATTTTCGGCCCCGAAGCGACCGACCGCCCGATGCGCGCCCCCTGCAGCTGTCGGTGTTTTCGACCGGCGCTGCTGCAGGGGGCGCAAGGCAATTTCGGGTGCGGGGCGATGCGCACGGCGATGACATCACGATCTCCGGGCGAAGGAGATCGGGGCGAAACGCCGTAGCGCCGCCGCAAAACTCCCGCCGAATATGGCGGGAGTCGATGTCAGCGCCGCGTCCGGTCGCGAAGCCATTTACGCCCCATTAGCGCCCCCCGGGGGGGCACTAACGGGAGGCGTGTAGGCACCCAATTCCACCCCCTTGGTGTCTGCCCTGGCTCAGTTGGTCGCACTCTCGCCTCTGTGCTGCTCCTGCACATGTTCGGGCAGTTGGCGGCAGAGAGGCATCTGTGGAGGCCTTTTCTTCCAACGAGAAATAGTGCGTGCTCTGGAAAAAGTCAGAGGAGAAAACCGCATGTAAACAGAAGTTGGGGAGTTTCCTCATTTTACTACAAGGTAGCTGTTGGATGATGTCAGCCTAATTTACACTACCAAGACAAAAGGCTGTAGAGTTGCAAAACTGAAAAGTGGGTCTGTGCTAATCCTCATTTTAAAGTCATTGCTGACAGTTTAAAATAAATAACACCATATGCCAAGTTGAAAGTCAGGAGAATTTGATGACATTTGCACTTGACAATTGGAAGCGTGGGATACGGGTGGGGCAAGGCTTTCACAAACTCATTAAACTCGATAGAATTAGCACCAATTCTGGTGGGGGAGGAGCTGTAAAGTGGTTTGTAAATCTAAAGGTCATCAACTTGGAGGATGTCCAGGTCTTGCATGCTACCTCAGCCCATTCCAGATGGGGCAATCTGCAAACACTGCAAGCTGCTTATGGAACCAGACAGTAAAAATCCAAATCTAAACTTCGGATTCTGAAATGACAAGTAACATAAGAACATAAGAAATAGGAGCAGGAGTAGGCCAATCGGCCCCTCGAGCCTGCTCCGCCATTCAATAAGATCATGGCTGATCTGATCCTCACCTCAAATCTAAAGAACACAAGAAGTAGGAGCAGGACCCGGCCACTCAGCCCCTGGGCCCGCTCCGCCACCCACAGGGCCTTGACCGATCCGAACTCAGCCTCATGTCCAATTTCCTGCCCTCTCCCCGTAACCCCTAATTCCCTTTACTTCTAGGAAACTGTCTATTTCTGTTTTAAATTTATTTAATGATGTAGCTTCCACAGCTTCCTGGGGCAGCAAATTCCACAGACCTACTACCCTCTGAGTGAAGACGTCTCTCCTCATCTCAGTTTTGAAAGAGCAGCCCCTTATTCTAAGATTATGCCCCCTAGTTCTAGTTTCACCCATCCTTGGGAACATCCTTACCGCATCCACCCGATCAAGCCCCTTCACAATCTTATATGATATAAAAGTGGTTAGCTTACCTTCTATCATTTGTTTGCAAACACACAACACAATGATGTGAATAATATTGAACCGCCATCATCTTGTTGAGTTTGAGTGTATGTCAGATGTAATGGAGATGTGGTACACCTGCCCCTTCTGAATTTTCTTTTTTGTTGAGCAACCAAAATGATTGGCCAAGGCCGAGGTGAAGGACCAAGGCCCATGGTGCAGGACACCAGCAAGGTTGAACAAGCTGTGATCGAAGCTGAGGTAAATTTGAGACGTAGTCTTTGGGTGACGTCAAACTTGGGTTTTGAAAGCCTACTGATTGGTACACCGTTCCACATTTTTGAGTTCCTGGCAAAGAAGGAGTTAAAGTCAGAGAATGTTCTCTCGTGATTTGAACTAAAATGGTTGGCCAAACAATTTTTTCTTGAAGACAGCTTTCAGGATTATGTCTGAACTGAGGGAATGAATCACTAATGCCCCGGCTATACTTGTGCTGAATTTTTGTGTTTGTTGTCAAAACTGCAGCACAATCCCAGAAGTATAAATAGTGGGAGATCTTCCTTACATCTGATCAACATGAGGAAGTTCAGTTCTGTTCAGTTTTTGGAATTTCTGAGGCTGAGATTTGCCTCGTGTTAGTGTAAATGGTTGATGCTGATTGGCTCCGGCTGTAACTCTTTTGAGATATGTCTGTCACACTTCAGACGTGGCACTTTGTCACACGTGTACGTTTTTGTGTATCACTTTTTTTTTGAATTGAAAAGAAAGCCAGCTAGTCATTTCCTGCTGGCCGCTTCTGACCTCTAATTGACCAAAGTATCTGCTGAAGAACAATTAGCTTCCAACTGACTTGTGTCTCAGCCGTGGCTCAGTGGGCAGCACCCTCGCCTCTGAGTCAGAAGGTTGTGGGTTCAAGTCCCACTCCAGAGACTTGAGCACAAAAATCTAGGCTGACACTCCAGTGCAGTACTGAGGGAGTGCTGCACTGTCGGAGGTGCCGTCTTTCAGATGAGACGTTAAACCGAGGCCCTGTCTGCTCTCTCAGGTGGATGTGAAAGATCCCATGGCACTATTTCGAAGAAGAGCAGGGGGAGTTCTCCCCGGTGTCCTGGCCAATATTTATCCCTCAACCAACATCACTAAAAAACAGATTATCTGGTCATTATCACATTGCTGTTTGTGGGAGCTTGCTGTGTGCAGATTGGCCGCTGTGTTTCCTACATTACAACAGTGACTACACTTCAAAAATACTTCATTGGCTGTAAAGCGCTTTGAGACGTCTGGTGGTTGTGAAAGGCGCTATATAAATGCAAGTCTTTCTTTTTAAGGAAAACACAGCAATTCGACCTTATGGCCTGAAAGGGACGCACAAGGTCATTCACAGCTTTACCTTAGCAGGAGAGCGATGCATTGTGTGCTATATGGTATAATGCTCCTGTCCTTCTAAAACAGAATAGCCTCTGATTTACCATGTGCAACAACATGGGAGATCTGCTAGTTCTCAACAAAAAGTTTGTGCAAGTGCCGGGTAAGCCATTTTAATTTAATGTTCGGCCAGTTGGCACCAGAACAAATTAAGAGCAGCCCCGAAACATAAACCTGAAGGGATCCATTTGATGTTCATCGTAACTTGACTTGGGCACAATCGCAAGGGCCTGGACATTGAACGCGTTCTCGAGTGTTACTGGGTGGATGTTAAAAGAAGCGCCATCTTTGTTGGAAAAAATGTTCGCCAAACACCGTGATGCAAAGACGCAACGTGTGTCGCAAGGAATTGCTGGACAAATGCCATTGAGTTTCTTACACGTGCATCGAATAGATCGAGTAATGGAGGCGCAAACCCCCAAATCATTTGAGAAATGAGTGAATGCTGCAATGTGGGGGTGGGAAACTTGTCGGGTCTTTTTTAGAAGGGTGAATTAAGATGGGCTGAATGGTCTTCCCCTTCCATAATTATCTTGTGATATCAGAATGAAAATGGTATGCGGCCAGTTTTGTTGTTCTTCATGGGTTGTCACGATGGCAACTCTTTGAGCAAGTACATTGTCAATGAAATGAATGTTTGTAATTTGGGGACAACTGAATGAGGGTGGAAAGCAAATACTATTTGCACCAGTCGCTGAAGGTAAGCATGCAGGTGCAGCAGGCGGTGAAGAAGGCAAATGGTATGTTGGCCTTCATAGCGAAAGGGTCTGAGTACAGGAGCAGGGATGTCCTGCTGCAGTTGTACAGGGCCTTGGTGAGACCACACCTGGAGTATTGTGTGCAGTTTTGGTCGCCTTATCTGAGGAAGGATGTTCTTGCCATGGAGGGAGTTCAGCGAAGATTCACAAGGCTGATACCTGGGATGGCAGGAATGACATATGAGGAGAGATTGGGTCGATTGGGCTTATACTCGCTGGAGTATAGAAGAATGAGAGGGGATCTCATCGAAACATATAAAATTCTGACAGGTCTGGACAAACTAGATGCAGGAAGAATGTTCCCGATGGTCGGAGAGTCCAGAACCAAGGGTCATAATCTAAGGATAAGGGGTAAGCCATTTAGGACAGAAATGAGGAGGTATTTCTTCACCCAGAGAGTGGTGAACCTGTGGAATTCTCTACCACAGAAGGTAGTTGAGGCCAAGTCATTAAATATATTCAAGAATGAGTTAGATATATTTCTTAAAGCTGAAGGTATCAAGGGATATGGGGAGAAGGCAGGTACAGGGTACTGAGTTTGGATGATCAGCCATGATCTCATCGAATGGCGGAGCAGGCTCGAGGGGCCGAATGGCCTACTCCTGCTCCTATCTTCTATGTTTCTATGTTTCTATCCTTCTCTGAACTGCACAGCGAAATGGATATCTTGCCAGTGATAAGATTGTCTCAATAAATCAATAGACAGCTGCATTGTTTGGAGTGGGTATCACTGATAACATCTGAACGCTCCAATTTTCCTTTTCGCATCCAAATAGTTCTTGAATGCCGACAGGATTTTGCCTGACGGTGCAGTCGCTCCCGTTTCAAGATCAATTACATTTCACCTTCCTCTGAAACCCTGCACTAACTTTCTCCGAATCACAACCCTGCCCTCTACAGTTCTTGCAGAGCCTGTTACATCGGAGTCTGCAGTGAGAGCTGATTTGGAACTCATTCAGAAGTTGCTGTGAAATAGCATTCAGCCCTGTTTGGCTGCTTTCATGGGGTTATTTTGGAGTGCTCCATTGTAATGCACAGTCGTTGTAGCCCTCTGAGGGATTCCTGTGGGGTAACTATGCCAAGCACAGTCTAAAAGGTACATACATAAAATGGTACATACGGCACAAACATATGCAAGAGGCCACTGTGTTGCTTAGATTGGCATTATTTATGAAAAATCAGCACTGTAATAACGCAGCTGATTTTGGTCTGAGAAGTGAAACCTCTGGTCTTGCGCTGGACGTAGTATAACTCTGGTCCAGTGCGAAACTGCTTTTACGAAATGTCAGTTGAACAGCCTAGGCATTTTACATTAGAAGACTACAGTAAGTTTATAATGAGGAAGTGGACACTCCCAACCACGCCCTCCAAACATTAAAAATTTACCAACTGGGGAGCAGGGCTCTGAGCTCTGCGTAAGACCGGCACGCAACCTGCAGTATAACTCAGACTGGTAGATGTGATATAATGGCAGAAAAACAAATTCTCCACCCCTGTTATAACCTGTTTCATTTTAAAATGAGACTGGCTGATTTGTCATGTAATCGTCCCAGTTTTTTGAACATGTAGCTTGTACATACAGACGTTGATACTAACATATACATACATTGACCAAACAGTACCAGACATGCTTGAATTGTCTTCCACATTTAAAACTTTTAGGGTTGAGAAAAATCAGTGAGGCTGATTTTTTTTTTAATGCTTTGGATGGAACCAATAAGGTCTGCCCTCTCGGGTGGACATAAAAGATCCCATGGCACTATATCTCAGAAGAGCAGGGGAGTTATCCCCGATGTCCTGGCCAATATTTAACCCTCGACCAATATCACTCAAACAGATGATCTGGTCATCATTGCTGTTTGTGGGAGCTTGCTGTGCGCAAATTGGCTGCCGCGTTTCCCACATTACAACAGTGGCTACACTTCAAAAAGTACTTCATTGGCTGTAAAAGCGCTTTGGGACATCCGGTGGTCGTGAAAGGCGCTATAGAAATGCAAGTCTTTTTTCATTTTTCATACATTAACTGCACCCACCTGCCACATCCGTGCCATCGCTCCTAGATGCACTGAATTGCCTCTTGAACCCATTTATGCTGCTCGCCACAGTATATTTCCCTGTTAACCTATTCCACAACTTTATTACCCTTTGGGTGAAGAAGTATTGCCCCGACTTCCCTCTTTAAATGCTTAATTTTTAACTTGAGTTCTTTGGTATTGTATCCCTTTCCTATTCGAAGAACATTAAGAATTAGGAGCAGGATGAAAAGTCCCATCCAAAGCATGAACCTTTCCCTCTCTTTCCGACGTGGATAGACCCGCTCTGTATGCATTATTTCAGATTCTGAGCAATTACAGTTTCTGTTGATATCAATGCTTGACTTGTTACCTTTTCACCCAGTGTGTGGTATCGATTATTTACTCCCCGAGGGTCACTTTCGTGCCCCGACAGACTGTTTTAAATGATGAAGAGGTGTACAAATTATATTTTTCTGTCGTAAAATGTAAATAAAAAAGTCGTGACATCATCCGCTAAACTGCTTTTTTGACTGTATACTTCGTATTACTTTGCTTGAATGTTGCCGCTTGTCTGTTGTAAACTTTGTATTTCCATATTGCTAATAAAGAACCAAATCAAACCCATCAGACCTGGCTCCTTCATTTCATTTCATGGTGCTTTCAGTGTTTTTCGATTTTGGGGGGGACACCAAATAAAGAACAGAAATGTCTGGAACTTGGGTGCTAATCAAGGCGAGTTGCATCCTCATTGCCAACCAGGAACTCCTGCTAGAAATGCTGACACAAAAGCAAAATACTGCAGATGCTGGAAAGCTGAAATAAAAACAGAAAATGCTGGAGATACTCAACAGGTCAGGCAGCATCTGTGAAGAGAGAAACAGAGTTAACGGGGGTGATTTTGCCAATGGGGGCGCGTTGGAGGCGGGACTCCCACTTGTCGGGTTTTAGTCCCGCCTCCGTCGACTTCTGGCCAACCCACGGTATTTTCCCCTGATTGACCTTGTTAAGATCGCCCAGCGGGCTTAGCAGGCCAATTAAGGGGAAGCCGGTTACAGAGAACGTCAGCGTATGACGTTTCATCTGTCAAAAATTTTTGACAGATGAATTGTCAGTGTTTGACAGCTCTGTGAAGCTGTCAAACACTGACATTCTCTGTTGTTTGATGAGTTCATGTATTCAAGACTCATCAAACCTCTTTTGTGAGCAGAAATCAGATGGCTGTTTGGGGGGGGCGGGGGGGGGGAGAGAAAGAAGATCGAGCAGGCAGAGACTGACATTGTTCAAAAGATTTTTGATGGCTGTTTTCAAGTGGAAAAGCAAACGGTGACTTTTTCCGCATTCGGCATTCTATTTCACGGAGATCCTGGCAGCAGCACGGATTTCAGTGGAGAAAACGGACATCGGATTCATCCAAGGTTAAGTGCGAATCCGATGTCTGTTTTCTTGCTGGCTTGTGAAACCACCCCAATTCGGGGATCTTTCACAAATCAGTGGGTGGGGAAAGAACAAAGAAATAACTGTAACTAATGCTCCAGTGGCAACAATTTTATGTCGAGCAGTCCTGTGTGCAGAGCTCTTGGGCTAAGGCTTTTGTACTTGTTTATTCCAGAATGCGTGACTGATAACTTAGTAAATTATGCTAGTTTGACGTTTCCAAACTGCTGTGCTTTAATATGTGCTGCTTGTTTCTATGTAGTTTCAACAGCATAGAACATAGAATGATAGAATAGTACAGCACGGAAGGAGGCCATTCGGCCCATTGAGTCTGCGCCGGCTCTTTCGAAGAGCGATCCAGTTAGTCCGACTCCCCCACTCTGTCGTTAAAGGCGCTATAGAAATGCACCTATTCTTCCACTGCAGCCAATGCCCATCCTTACCTCATAGCTATCAAGATCAGGGAGCCAGAGAGAGTGAGACTGATAATCAAAGAGACAGACACATTTATTTCAAAGCAAGGAGCTGTGCTTTAAGAGTTAGATGGCATCAAAACACTTTACATTCTTAAACCCCCCAAAAAAGTGAGCCTCACTCCAAATGAGCGAGAGTTGGTAGCTTGCTACTGCCTTGACCACCTTTTCTAGGTGGTTCAGTAGAAAGTCACCAGGAGATGTGACACGGGGGGTTTTAACAGCAACTGAAGATCAGTGATACAGAGCTGCCACATGAGCAGCAACAGGAGAGGAAGTCAGATTAAAGCATAGGCACGGCACTTCCTGTGTTACCACCACACCTTTCCCCCCCCCCCCCCCCCTCAAGTGCAGCCTGGCACTTTAACCATATTTCCATTCTCAGTGTGAGGTGGACTGAGAATCTTACCTGAGATTTATCCAATGTGGCAGCTCTGGCACACAGTGTCTCTTTTTACTTCCCTCGACCACCTTGCCTTTAATTTTCGGCCCCGAAGCGACCGACCGCCCGATGCGCGCCCCCTGCAGCTGTCGGTGTTTTCGACCGGCGCTGCTGCTGGGGGCGCAAGGCAATTTCGGGTGCGGGGCGATGCGCACGGCGATGACATCACGATCTACGGGCGAAGGAGATCGGGGCGAAACGCCGTAGCGCCGCTGCAAAACTCCCGCCGAATATGGCGGGAGTCGATGTCAGCGCCGCGTCCGGTCGCGAAGCCATTTACGCCCCATTAGCGCCCCCCGGGGGGGCACTAACGGGAGGCGTGTAGGCACCCAATTCCACCCCCTTGGTGTCTGCCCTGGCTCAGTTGGTCGCACTCTCGCCTCTGTGCTGCTCCTGCACATGTTCGGGCAGTTGGCGGCAGAGAGGCATCTGTGGAGGCCTTTTCTTCCAACGAGAAATAGTGCGTGCTCTGGAAAAAGTCAGAGGAGAAAACCGCATGTAAACAGAAGTTGGGGAGTTTCCTCATTTTACTACAAGGTAGCTGTTGGATGATGTCAGCCTAATTTACACTACCAAGACAAAAGGCTGTAGAGTTGCAAAACTGAAAAGTGGGTCTGTGCTAATCCTCATTTTAATGTCATTGCTGACAGTTTAAAATAAATAACACCATATGCCAAGTTGAAAGTCAGGAGAATTTGATGACATTTGCACTTGACAATTGGAAGCGTGGGATACGGGTGGGGCAAGGCTTTCACAAACTCATTAAACTCGATAGAATTAGCACCAATTCTGGTGGGGGAGGAGCTGTAAAGTGGTTTGTAAATCTAAAGGTCATCAACTTGGAGGATGTCCAGGTCTTGCATGCTACCTCAGCCCATTCCAGATGGGGCAATCTGCAAACACTGCAAGCTGCTTATGGAACCAGACAGTAAAAATCCAAATCTAAACTTCGGATTCTGAAATGACAAGTAACATAAGAACATAAGAAATAGGAGCAGGAGTAGGCCAATCGGCCCCTCGAGCCTGCTCCGCCATTCAATAAGATCATGGCTGATCTGATCCTCACCTCAAATCTAAAGAACACAAGAAGTAGGAGCAGGACCCGGCCACTCAGCCCCTGGGCCCGCTCCGCCACCCACAGGGCCTCGACAGATCCGAACTCAGCCTCATGTCCAATTTCCTGCCCGCTCCCCGTAACCCCTAATTCCCTTTACTTCTAGGAAACTGTCTATTTCTGTTTTAAATTTATTTAATGATGTAGCTTCCACAGCTTCCTGGGGCAGCAAATTCCACAGACCTACTACCCTCTGAGTGAAGACGTTTCTCCTCATCTCAGTTTTGAAAGAGCAGCCCCTTATTCTAAGATTATGCCCCCTAGTTCTAGTTTCACCCATCCTTGGGAACATCCTTACCGCATCCACCCGATCAAGCCCCTTCACAATCTTATATGTTTCAATAAGATCGCCTCTCATTCTTCTGAACTCCAATGAGTAGAGTCCCAATCTACCCAACCTCTCCTCATATGTCCACCCCCTCATCCCCGGGATTAACCGAGTGAACCTTCTTTGTACTGCCTCGAGAGCAAGTATGTCTTTCCTTAAGTAAGGACACCAAAACTGTATGCAGTATTCCAGGTGCGGTCTCACCAATACCTTATATAACTGCAGCAATACCTCCCTGTTGTTATAATCTATCACCCTAGCAATAAAAGCCAACATTCCGTTGGCCTTCTTGATCACCTGCTGCACCTGCATACTAACTTTTTGATTTTCTTGCACTAGGACCCCCAGATCCCTTTGTACTGCAGTACTTTCCAGTTTCTCGCCATTAAGATAATAACTTGCTCTCTGATTTTTCCTGCCAAAGTGCATAACCTCACATTTTCCAATATTGTATTGCATCTGCCAAATCTCCGCCCACTCACCCAGCCTGTCTATATCCCCCTGTAGGTTTTTTATGTCCTCCTCACTTTCTACTTTCCCTCCCATCTTTGTATCATCTGCAAACTTTGATATGTTACACTTGGTCCCCTCCTCCAAATCGTTAATATAGATTGTAAAGAGTTGGGGACCCAGCACCGACCCCTGCGGAACACCACTGGCTACTGGTTGCCAGTCCGAGAATGAACCATTTATCCCAACTCTCTGCTTCCTGTTAGATAACCAATCCTCCACCCATGCCAGAATATTACCCCCAATCCAGTGATTTTTTATCTTGAGCAATAATCTTTTATGTGGCACCTTGTCGAATGCCTTCTGGAAGTCTAAATACACTACGTCCACTGGTTCCCCTTTATCCACCCTGTACGTTATGTCCTCAAAGAACTCAAGCAAATTTGTCAGACATGACTTCCCCTTCATAAAGCCATGCTGACTTTGTCCTATTAAATTATGTTTATCTAAATGTTCCGTTACTGTCTCCTTAATAATAGACTCCAAAATTTTACCCACCACAGATGTTAGGCTAACTGGTCTATAATTTCCAGCCTTCTGCCTACTACCCTTTTTAAATAAGGGTGTTACATTAGCAGTTTTCCAATCTGCCGGGACCTTTGCTGAGTCCAGGGAATTTTGGAAAATTATTACCAAAGCATCCACAATCCCGACTGCCACTTCCCTCAAGACCCTAGGCTGTAAGCCATCAGGTCCAGGGGATTTATCCGCCTTGAGTCCCATTATTTTACTGAGTACCAATTCCTTAGTGATTTTAATCGTATTTAGCTCCTCCCCCGCTAGAGCCCCCTGTTTGTCCAGTGTTGGGATATTCTTAGTATCCTCTACCGTAAAGACTGAAACAAAATATTTGTTCAGCATTTTTGCCATCTCCATGTTTCCCACCATTAATTTCCTGGTCTCATCCTCTAAGGGACCTACGTTTGCCTTAGCCACCCTTTTTCTTTTTATATAACTATAGAAACTCTTGCTATCTGTTTTTATATTTTTTGCTAATTTATTTTCATAATCTATCTTCCCTTTCTTAATCAATCCTTTAGTTACTTTTTGCTGTCTTTTGAAGACTTCCCAATCTTCTATCCTCCCACTAAGTTTGGCTACCTTATATGTCCTTGTTTTTAGTTGGATACTGTGGCGGATCGCCACCTAAACGGGCATGACCCACTTTTCCGTCCGTGGACAATATATCGATGCACCTTCCCTTTAAGGCACCTTACCTTTATGGCAGGAGTGGGCGGGGCCTCAGGATTTTTCCAGAGAATTCTGGGAGCAGTCTGTTCAGCCATTTTTTTGTACCATGCTGTTGCATTAAAGTCTCTCGTTTTCCACACATGGATTCAGCCTTAATTCGTGTTTCGCGGCAGCCTCAACATTGGTGACCCCGACGCTCAGAACGTATTCCGAGCACTGCAATGGCGGACACGAACGCAGTTTCCGTGAAACTGCCGGAGTTTTGGGAAAACCAGCCCGAAGCCTGGTTTCTCCAAGCCGAATCTCGCTTCCGGCTGCAACGCATCACCACAGATGGGACGAAGTACGACTATCTCGTCACATCACTCGGTAACGCCACAGTTTCGAAGGTTTGGACAACGCTGCAGAACCCACCAGAGGAAGGCAAGTACGCACATCTCAAGACAGCGCTCCTTAAAAAATTTACGGCCTCGGCATATCAGCGAAACTGCCACCTCCTCGACCTTCCAGGCCTCGGTGATGCCTCACCGTCAGACCTCCTTTCCCACATGCTGTCCCTCACCGACGCGAGCCCACCCGGATCCCTCTTCTGCACGCTGTTCATCCGCCAGCTCCCTCTCAGCATTCGGCCAGCGATCGTGGCGTCCGGCCTCACGAACCTGGAAGCCCTGGCCGATGAGGCCGACAAACATAAACATAGAAACATAGAATCTAGGAGCAGGAGTAGGCCATTCGGCCCGTCGAGCCTGCTCCACCATTCAATACGATCATGGCTGATCATCCAAATCCAGTACCCTGTCCCTGCTTTAATCCCCACAGTACACATATCCCACCCTACCCCCGTAACCCCACGTATTTAATTCCCCCTAACATATCCCATCCTATCCCCATAACCCCACATATTTAATCCCCCCCCCCTAACACTAAGGGTCAATTTATCATAGCCAAATCAACCTAACCCGCACATTTTTGGACTGTGGGAGGAAACCGGAGCACCCGGAGGAAACCCACGCAGACACGGGGAGAATGTGCAAACTCCACACAGACAGTCACCCGAGGTCAGATTCGAACCTGCTGCTGTCCGCTCACTCCAGCCGCGACGTCACTCCGGACCTGGCAGCCAATGCCTGGGCGCGCCCCTCACCGGCCACCACGCGGCCACAAGGGCCTGCCACCAGGCCCACGGGGCCTTCACGCCCCACTAACCCGGGCCACTGTTACTACCACGCACGGTTTGGCGCCAGGGCACAACGGTGCACACCTCCCTGCTCTTTCAAGTCCGCCCCCGTACCAGCCCCCGCGATGGCCGTGGGCCACGCGGGCTCCCTGCTGTTCGTCACGGATGACAAAACCGGCCGCCGGTTCCTGTGCGACACTGGGGCTCAGCACAGCATCATCCCGGCCTCCTCCCTCGACATCCAAAAGGGCGAACGAGGACCGGCGCTGGCTGCTGCTAACGGCTCGGAAATCCGGACGTATGGCACCCGGACAGTCACCCTCGACCTCGCTGGTCGCCGCTACCGATGGGAGTTCATCACTGCCAAGGTGCTCTCCCCTCTCATCGGCGCAGATTTCCTGTGCGCCCACGGCCTACTGGTAGACATCTCTCGTCACCGCCTCGTGGACATGAACACCATGTCACCCATCCTGGGCGCCATGGCCCCCCGTCAACCCGCCGACATGGCGTCACAGTGCCACGCCCGGGCCACGGATGACTACTCGGCACTCCTGGCCGAATTCCCGGCCCTTACCAATCCGACCTTCTCCGCGGAGGCCGCCAAACACGGGGTAGAACACTTCATCCCCACCACAGGCCCCCCAGTGTACGCCCACGCCCGCAGGCTGGACCCGACCAAACTGGAGATCGCGCGGACCGAGTTTGCCACCATGGAACAGCTCGGCATCATCCGCCGCTCCAACAGTCCCTGGGCCTCCCCACTCCACATCGCCCCTAAACCAGGCGGAGGTTGGCGCCCCTGCGGGGATTACCACCGCCTCAACGACGCCACCACCCCTGATCGGTACCCCATGCCGCACATTCAGGACTTCTCGGCTAGACTGGCCGGCCGCTCAGTCTTTTCCAAGGTCGACCTGGTGCGCGGCTACCACCAAGTCCCCGTCCACCCCGCGGACGTCCCCAAGACGGCCGTAATCACCCCCTTCGGCCTGTTCGAGTTCCTGTGGATGCCCTTCGGCCTCAAAAACGCGGCCCAGGCATTCCAACGGCTCATGGACTCGGTCCTTCGGGACCTGAAGTTCCTGTTCGTCTACCTGGACGACATCCTGGTAGCCAGTTCCTCCAAGCAGGAACACCTCGAACACCTTCGCATCCTGTTCGGGCGCCTCAGCGACCACGGGCTCATCCTCAGCCCAGCCAAATGCCAGTTCGGCCTGGACAAGATCGACTTCCTCGGCCATCACATCACCCATGCTGGGGCCATTCCCCTGCCCACCAAGGTGCAGGCCGTCCAACAATTTCCCCGCCCCACCACCATCAAAGGCCTCCAGGAGTTCCTCGGGATGGTGAATTTCTATAACCGCTTCATCCCCAAAGCGGCGTCCCTCATGAGGCCCCTGTATGAAGCCCTCCGGGGCAGGAGCGGCAAGATGGCGGTCGAATGGACGGCAGACACGTCTGCTGCCTTCGACTCCACCAAGACCGCGCTCGCCAACGCCACCCTGCTCGCGCACCCACGGCCCAATGCCAGGGTAGCGCTCACCACGGACGCCTCCGACCACGCGGTCGGCGCCGTGTATGAGCAGTGGGTCGACGGCGCCTGGCAACCACTTGCCTTCTTCAGCCGCCAACTACGCCCCCCGGAGGTCAAGTACAGCACCTTCGACCGCGAGCTCCTCGCACTGTTCCTGGCGGTCCGCCATTTCCGTTTTTTGCTTGAGGGCCACCCCTTCACTGCGTTTGTCGACCACAAGCCCCTGACATTCGCAATGGCAAAGACAACCGACCCCTGGTCTGCCAGGCAGCAGCGCCAGCTCGCGGCAGTGTCCGAGTTCACCACGGACATCCAACACGTCTCCGGCCAAGACAATGTGGTAGCCGACTGCCTCTCCCGCCCCGCCATCCACGCCGCACACCTGGCAGTCGACTACGCTCAACTCGCAGCAGACCAGATCATCGACCCTGATCTGCTCTCCGCACCCACCAACCGACCAGGGCTACGCCTGGCCGACGTCGCCTGTGGCCCGACCGCAGTCACGGTCAAGTGCGACATATCCCTATGTCAACCTCGGCCCAGCGTCCTGGCGCCGCCGGGTATTCGACATTCTCCACAACCTCTCCCACCCCGGCGCCTGCGCATCCATCAAATTGGTAGCCAACCGCTTCGTCTGGCGCAGCCTTTGCAAGGATGTGCGTACTTGGGCCAACTTCTGCCTAGCCTGCCAACGGGCCAAGGTACAGCAACACACGAAAGCACCCCTCGAGGAGTTTACCGTCCCCTCGCGGAGATTCGACCACATCCACGTGGACATCGTCGGGCCCCTGCCGCCGTCGCAAGGCCACATGCACTTGCTGACCATCGTTGACCGCACCACGCGCTGGCCCGAGGCAATTCCACTGACCTCTACCACCACCGCCGACATCGCCAGAGCCTTCGTCAGCACCTGGGTCGCACGGTTCGGCGTCCCCTCCGACATGACGTCGGACAGAGGTCCGCAATTTACCTCTGAACTCTGGACCGCCGTCGCACGCAATCTCGGGGTGACCATTCACCGCACCACAGCGTACCACCCCCAAGCCAACGGACTGTGTGAGCGGTTCCACAGATCCTTGAAGGCATCTCTTCGAGCCAGCCTCCAGGACAGCGCCTGGACCGACCGACTTCCGTGGGTCCTCCTCGGCCTGCGCACCGCGGTTAAAGTAGACTTCCACGCATCGGCAGCAGAGCTCGTGTACGGTCAGCCGCTGCGCGTACCCGGCGAGTTCCTGCCCACCGCCACGACACCCTGGTCAGCCGACCAGCAACGCCACGACTTCGCCTCACCGGCGCTGCAGTTCGCCCCGGTGCCCATTGCGTGACACGCCGAATCCACCTCACACGTCCCACTAAGCCTGCACCAGGCATGGTTTGTTTTCGTCCGGCACGACGCCCACCGCGGACCCCTTGAACCCCCGTACGACGGGCTCTACAAGGTGCTACAGGCTGGGGACAAATTTTTCACCCTGCAAGTGGGCGACAGGACCGAAAAAGTGTCGGTTGACCGACTCAAGCCAGCACACTCGGAGCCCGGTGAGCAGGTCCCTGTAGCTCGTCCACCTCCACGCGGCCGACCTGCCCTCAAGCCGGTTCACCCGGCTGCTCCACGCCCGGCCGTTCCATGTCCACCGGCGTCCTACAAGAGCCGCTCCGGCCGGGCCTTCAGACCGCCGCACCGTCTCGTCCACACCTCCTAAGCGGATTCTGGGGGGAGCTGTGTGGCGGATCGCCACCTAAACGGGCATGACCCACTTTTCCGTCCGTGGACAATATATCGATGCACCTTCCCTTTAAGGCACCTTACCGGGCAACACGGTGGCATAGTGGTTAGCACTGGTGCTTCACAGCGCCAGGGACCCGGGTTCGAATCTGACCTCGGGTGACTGTCTGTGTGGAGTTTGCACATTCTCCCCGTGTCTGCGTGGGTTTCCTCCGGGTGCTCCGGTTTCCTCCCACAGTCCAAAAATGTGCGGGTTAGGTTGATTTGGCTATGATAAATTGACCCTTAGTGTTAGGGGGGGATTAAATATGTGGGGTTATGGGGATAGGATGGGATATGTTCGGGGGAATTAAATACGTGGGGTTACGGGGGTAGGGTGGGATATGTGTACTGTGGGGATTAAAGCAGGGGACAGGGTACTGGATTTGGATGATCAGCCATGATCGTATTGAATGGTGGAGCAGGCTCGACGGGCCGAATGGCCTACTCCTGCTCCTAGATTCTATGTTTCTATGTTTAAGGCAGGAGTGGGCGGGGCCTCAGGATTTTTCCAGAGAATTCTGGGAGCAGTCTGTTCAGCCATTTTTTTGTACCATGCTGTTGTATTAAAGTCTCTCATTTTCCACACATGGATTCAGCCTTAATTCGTGTTTCACGGCAGCCTCAACAATACTATCCTTAATTTCTTTACTTAGCCACGGATGGCTGTCATTTCTTTTACACCCTTTTTACCTCAGTGGAATATATTTTTTTTGAAAGTTGTAAAATAACTCCTTAAATGAACACCACTGCTCATGTACCGTCTTACCCTTTAATCTATTTTCCCAGTCCACTTTAATCAATTCCGCTCTCATACCATCATAGTCTCCTTTATTCAAGCTCAGTACGCTTGTTTGAGAACGTGTTGGATAATAATGGGTAGTCTGGCGTAGCGTGTTAAAACAGCGCCTGAGAGCACCAATACGTTGCACCCCGGTCAGTGAGGGGACACAGCTTTGTCGTCTGCTCTGCTGATTTGTTGATCTAAATCTTGCTCCACCAAAACCTCTCATTTAAAATTCGCAGCCATTTGTGCTAAAACATTCCATGTTCTTCCAACCCTGTGTGTGAAAACATTTCTTCGAACTTCCCCCCCCTCATTCATTCTTCTAGTGATAATCTTGACCCTTATGCCCTCTTGTTGCCTACTTTCCAGCCAGTGAAAACAATTCTTTCCTATTTACCCTCTCAAAATCTTTAAACCTCTGTTAGATTCCCCTCAGCCTTTCTGTTCCAATGAAAGGAACAATCTTTTGGGCTTCTCTTCACACTTGCAACCTCTCATGCCTGGTGAATAAGAACATAAGAATTAGGAGCAGGAGTCGGCCATGCGGCCCCTCGAGCCTGCTCCGCCATTCAATAAGATCATGGCTGCTCTTCAACCTCACCTCCACTTTCCTGCCCGATCTCCATATCCCTCAATTCCTTTAGTGTCCAAAATTCTATCAATCTCAGTCTTGAATATACTCAACGTCTGAGCATCCACAGCCCTCTGGGTTAGATAATTCCAAAGATTCACAACCCTCTGAGTGAAGAAATTTCTCCTCATCTCAGTCCTAAATGGCCGACTCCTTATTCTGAGACTTCACTGGTCCTTTTCAGTGGCTCAAATATCCTTCCAGAACTGCATGGAAAACAAACTGTGGCCAAACCAAAGTCTCGCACAAATTCTGCAGCAGCTGAAAAACTGAGGAGTGCACCAACTGGCACTCCAGTCTTCCCTATCGGTTGCCAGAGTCTGCCCATCAGGACCAGTACTTTAAAAAGTGACCCTCTGGCTGGCGAGGTCCCACAGGAAATGTGCTGGAACAATGTCAACCCAGTTCCCGAATTGACATGAAGCCAGAGCACAAAACAGACCCTGAATCAAACTCTTTCCCCATAATTTTTCACTAGAATAAAATGATATGACAAGATTCAATCAAGATTGATGAACTCACTATATAATAACTCACTATATAACTATATATCCACACGACAACGCAAAAACATCGAGCAGAAACTGATAGCCAAGTTGCGCACCCATGAGGACGGCCTCAACCGGGATCTCGGTTTCATGTCACGCTACAGAACGTGACTCGACATCGTTGTCTGGTTCACAGGTGTGAATTCCAGTTTTTAAAAAAAAGTCAAAAGCTTAACTGCAGACTGCAGCATTTGACACGTTGGACCCCCTGTGACCCCACCTCATTGTCTTAGCTGTACTCTGCTGTGTCTTTGATGTAATGCCTCCCTGACGAATTGTATCTCTGCAGACACATTGTTCTCTGTCTATACATACTTTGTAACTGATTCGTATTCCCTCACTGTACCTGACGAAGGAGCAGCGCTCCGAAAGCTCGTAATTTCAAATAAAATTGTTGGACTATAACCTGGTGTTGTGCGACTTCTCATTTTCGTCCACCCCAGTCCAACACCGGCATCTCTGCATCATGGCCACTATATAATCCCACAGTTAAATGTTAGGAGTGACAGGATTGGAAAATCTGCAAGTGTGGCATTATTGCAAACCTCCAGATCTGTTTCTATTTGGAATACTACACATCAAACCAGGCACAATTCTAAAACACAGTGAGCAATTGTTTTAGTGCCAAATGGACTTGTGTATTCCTAAAATAATGTCTTATCCTGAAATTAAAATGTCGTTCTACATACGTTTCATGGTTTGTCAGTGGCAGCACTGATTTCTACTGTTATTATTATTAATATTTATGAATAAAATTGTTTTCTAATCTTAAAAGTAAAATTGATTTTTGTTTCCCCTCGGGACGGTGTATAAATTTGTGTCAGAACGAAGCCGGAACCTTTCCCTCTGGCCGCTGCGGTTCGGGGGGCATGGTTCCGTGATGGACAAGTAATGGCGGCCTCCATGGGTGAGGTGAAGGCGGAAAATGGAGAGTGTGAGCCCGGGGCGGCGCCGTACGGGAACTTCACTAACTATTATCGTTTTAATCCTCCAGGCGAGCGGCTGCGACTGATACCGGCCGCCGATTTGGCGGAAGTGTTCCCGGGAGGAGGAGCGGTGGCGCTGGATGTGGGCTGCAACTGTGGGGTAGGAGCCTGATCCAAAGGCCCGAGACTCTTGAGTTCTAACGGACTGTGGACCAATGAATCTAATAACTCACTTCAATTAACTTTAGAGCCGCATGTTGTGAAGAGTCAACTTTTACCCAGTGTGGTGTTAACAATCTTCATGCTGTATTTAAAAAAAAATCACGACTCAGCCTTTTTAAAGATGAATTCTCTCCCAGATGTTGCAGGCAGTCACAGAATTATATTTTCTGGATGTGTCTCTGCTGGCCTTTTCAGTGCTGTTGCCAGGTTCATTTAGTGTACCAAATGGTATTAGGAAAAATCACATCCTTTTAATGTTTAATGTGGCTTCTCTTCCCGCTCCCGCATCATTACCTCTGGTGTCCCCCAAGGATCTATCCTTGGCCCCCTCCTATTTCTCATCTACATGTTGCCCCTCGGCGACATCATCCAAAAACACAGCGTCAGTTTCCACATGTACGCTGACCACACCCAAGCTCTACCACACTACCTCTTCTCTCGACCCCTCCATGGTCTTTAAATTGTCAGACTGCTTGTCCGACCAACAGTTCTGAATGAGCAGAAATTTTCTCCAATTAAATATTGGGAAGACTGAAGCCATTGTTTTCGGTCCCCGCCACAAACTCTGTTCCCTAGCCACTGACTTCATCCCTCTCCCTAACATCTGTCTGAGGCTGAACCACACTGTTCGCAACCTTGGTGTCATATTTGACCCTGAAATGAGCTTCCGACCACATATCCGCAGCATAACTAAGACCGCCTATTTCCATCTCCGTAGCATCGCCCGTCTCCGCCCTTGCCTCAGCTCATCCGCTGCTGAAACCCTCATCCATGCCTTTGTTACCTCTAGACGTGACTATTCCAATGCACTCCTGGCTGGCCTCCCGCATTCTACCCTATGTAAACTTGAGGTCATCCAAAACTCGGCTGCCCGTGTCCTAACTCGCACCAAGTCCTGTTCACCCATTAAGAGATTAAAAGACAAAAGGTATGATAGTAAAAAGCAAAAGGAGATGGTAATGGAACAAGTAAAGAAACAAAAGATGAGTCCAGAAGAGGTGTAAATGGGAATAGCAGAATCATCAACAGCTGCTGTCTGGGGGGGAAAAAATAGGGGCAGAAGTTATGGTCTGAAATTGTTGAACTCTATGTTGAGTCCAGAAGGTTGTAAAATGCTTAATAGAAAAATGAGGTTCTGTTCCTCGAGCTTACGTTGAGCTTCGTTGGAACAGTGTAAGAGGCCGAGGTCAGAGTGGGAGCGGCGCGAAGTGACAGGTGACTGGAAGCTCGGGGTTATGCTTGCTGCTTATTTCCACGTAGCTTCAGGTCGATGACCTTTTGTCAGAACTGGCAAAGGTTAGAGATGTAACCGGTTTTAAGTAAGTGCAGGGGCAGGGAAAGGAGGGAGGGGACGAAAGAACAAAAGGGAGTACTGATAGTTCGGGGTCAGAGAGGGGAAGGTCAGAGTGAAACCACGGCAATGGGTGATTTGACTTATGCCTATTACTATTTCATCCTAATTCATAACTGAAAATACTCCAGTCCCAACCCAACCTTGCAATGACAAAATCTGTAATGGATGTTTTCAGTTCAAGTGAAAAACGGTGACTTTTTCCGCATTCTGCATTCTATTTCGCTGAGATCCTGGCAGCAGCACTGAGTTCAGTGGAGAAAACGGACATCGGATTCATCCAAGGGGTGCTTTCACAAATCAGTGGGTGGGGAAAGAACAAAGAAATAACTGTAACTAATGCTCCAGTGGCAACAATTTTATGTCGAGCAGTCCTGTGTGCAGAGCTCTTGGGCTAAGACTTTTGTACGAGTTTATTCCTGAATGCGTGACTGATAATTTAGTAAATTATGCTAGTTTGATGTTTCCAAACTGCTGTTGTCCATTTGGCTGTGCTTAAATATGTGCTGCTTAAATATGTGCTGCTTGTTTCTATGTAGTTTCAACAGCATAGAACATAGAATAGTACAGCACAGAAAGAGGCCATTTGGCCCATCGAGTCTGCGCCAGCTCTTTCGAAGAGCAAGCCAGTTCGTCCCACTCTTTCCCCATGTCCCTGCATTTTTGTCTCCAAGTATTTATCCAATTCCCTTTTGAAAGCTACTATTGAATCTGTTTCCCTCTACTCTGTCCCAAGAATGTGCCATTGTACCAACTGGAGGAAAGCACCTCCTTTTTTATAGGGACTGCCTGAACCTTTTAACATGGAACTCTTGCCATCACAAGAGGGAGCGAAGATTTTAATCTCAACCAGTTTATCTCGAGCCAGAGCCAGGTTAAAAGGGCAGTGCTGCTAACCTACTGCACCCAGGTTTCCTCTAGTTTAAAATGCAAAATTATATTTTTCGCCAGCAGTATTGCACATTTTATATATTGTATAAGATGCAGCTGAAGATCCAGCCAGCCTCTTGTCTCCATGCTGTCTATAGATCAGTTCTTGTGATAGGCTGGTGACTGGGGCAGTGGTTGAGTAGCACTTCCATAGCATCCACTTAATGGTCCTCCCTACGATCCAAGAGTGACACTAATAGCTGGTGTAGTTTTCCCTTATTAAATGCAAGGATTACTTTTTTACCCTGAAGGGTTGTTATTTTGCAGTTATTAAATTTTGTAACTTTAGCTCCAGTAATGTCATTTCCTGTGACATTTCTGCAGCTGCTGAACTGCTCAATCTCGCCCTCGCCTCCACCTTTGATGCCCTTGTCCCCATTAAAATCATGACTCTCTCACCCCAGTTGTTGCCCAGGTACAACCCTCATTTCCACTCCCTTAAGTCCAAGGGACGTACACTTGAATGTTTATGGCGGCCAACTGGTTTAGCCATTCATTGCCTGATCTGGCTGGACCACATAAAGCACTATCGGGTCCTGCTCTCCTCTGCCAAAACTGCTCACTACTCCAGGATCATCCTGGAATGCAAAGATAACCCCTGGCTTCTCTTCACCAATACAAACTCCTCTTTAAACCCCTCTGCCCTGTCTCCTCCACCCTCACCTCCAACAAGAAGTGCGAGGAACTCGTGAACTTCTTTGTCACTAAGATTGAGACCATCCGTTCAGCTGCCTCTGTCACTTCCCTCCCTTCCCCTAGCCCGCCAAGCTTTCCCCTAAGGTTCCTTCCCCCCCCCCCCAAGCCCTGAACTCTCATCTTTCCTCTTGATTTTCTCCATCTCCCCTCGTGCCCTCTCTGAGCTCATCTTGTCCATGAGGCTCACCTCCTGCTGTCTCGACCCTATTCCAACCAAACTACTGACCACCCAACTTCCCTTCCTGGCCCCCATGTTAACTGATATTGTTAACGGTTCCCTCTCCTCAGGTACTTGCCCCCATCTCTTCAAATCTGCCATCATCACCCCTCTTCATTTAAAAAAAAAAAACCACACCCTTAACCGCTCTATCCTTTCAAATTACCACCCCATCTCCCTTTCCCTTTCCCTCGAGTCCTTGAACGTGTTGTCACCTCAAATCCGTGCCCATCTTTCCCGCAACGCCATGTTTGAATCCCTCCAATCAGGTTTCCACCCCTGTTACAGTACCGAAACGGCTCTCCTCAAAGTCCCAAATGACATCCTTTGTGACTGTGGTAAACTACCCCTCCTCGTGCTTCTCGATCTGTCTGCAGCCTTTGACACAGTTGGTCACACCATCCTCCTCCAACAGCCCTTTGTTGTCCAGCTGGGTAGGACTGGGCTCGCCTGGTTCCATTCCTATCTATCCAGTAATAGCCAGAGAATCACCTGCAATGGCTTCTCTTCCTGCTCCCGCACCGTTACCTCTGGTGCCCTCCAAGGATCTATCCTTGGCCCGTTCTTATTTCATGCTGCCCCTCGGTGACATGCAAAAACACAATGCCTGGTCCCACATGTATGTTGACGACACCCAGCTCTACCTCCCCACCACCTCTCGCCCCCCCCCTCCCTATCTCTGTAACCTCCTCCAGCCCTGCAACCCTCCCTATCTCTGTAACCTCCTCCAGCCTCTACAACCCTCCCTATCTCTGTAACCTCCTCCAGCCCTACAAACCTCCCTATCTCTGTAACCTCCTCCAGCCCCTACAACCCTCCATCTCTGTAACCTCCTCCAGCCCTACAACCCTCCATCTCTGTAACCTCCTCCAGCCCTGCAACCCTCCCAGATCTCTGCGCTCCTCCTATTCTGGTCTCTTACGCATCCCCGATTTTAATCGCTCCACCATTGGTGGCCGTGCCTTCAACTGCCTGGGCCCTAAGCTCTGGAATTCCCTCCCTAGACCTCTCTGTCTCTCTCCCTTTTTAAGACACTCCTTAAAACCTCCCTCTTTGACCCAGCTTTAGGTCACCTGTCCTAATATCTCCTTCTGTGGCTTGTGTCAAATTTTGTCTGATAATCGCTCCTGTGAAGCTCCTTGGGACCTTTTACTACATTAAAGGCGCTATATCAATACAGGTTGTTATGTGATACACAACAAGATAACTGGAGTTCAAGTTGCTAGTGAACCATAAAATCAGTTTTAAATGTTGTCCTTTTTTTCCCACTGTACAAGTTTAAAAACTCTGTCCAAATGTCTTCCTCAGGATTTCAGCGTTGCCATGTATAAGCACCTTTGTGATCTGAAACAAAACCTGGCATCTGTTTCTCCAGACGGAATAGACCTGAAGCTACTTGGTTGTGACATTGATGCTGACCTGATTCAAAGAGCCACCGAATCCAATTCCTTTCCTGAATCCATTTCGTATGTTACTTTGGATGTCATGGACCCCGCTTCCCGAGAGGCCGTGTTAAAGCCTTACTTGGACAAATTCCACCGCACTTCTTTTGATATTTGCTTTTGTATGTCCGTGACGATGTGGATCCACCTCAATCATGGTGACCAAGGGCTGCTGGATTTCCTATTCTGCGTATCGGGGCTTTGCAAGGCTTTACTGATTGAGCCACAGCCCTGGAAGTGCTACCGATCTGCGGCCCGCAGGCTGCGTAAGCTGGGCAAAAGCAAGTTCGACAACTTCAAAATGCTCTCCATTAAAGGGGACGTGGCCCAGAAGATTCAGCAGTTCCTGATAACTGATTGCAAGATGGAACTGGTCCGGTGTTTTGGGAGCACCAATTGGGACAGGAGCTTACTGCTTTTTAAGAAATGTTCTTGAACCAAGGCTGAATGAGCCGGACACTTCTGGTGCAGATCAGTTAGTCACAAGCCACTTTATTCTGTGTTTAAAATTAAAACTTTTTTTTAACTACACTTAAACCGTAGCTGTCTGGTTTTTAATGGTTTCACAGCCTCGCATCCACTGCGTTTTTCCCCCAAAGAAAGAAAGACTTGCATTTCTATAGCGCCTTTCACGACCTCAGGATGTCCCAAAGCGCTTTACAGCCAATGAAGTACTTTTGAAGTGGAGTCACTGTTGTAATGTAGGAAACGCGGCAGCCAATTTGCGCACAGCAAGCTCCCACAAACAGCAATGTGATAATGACCAGATCATCTGTTTTTTAGTGATGTTGGTTGAGGGATAAATATTGGCCCCAGGACACCGGGGAGAACTCCCCTGCTCTTCTTCGAAATAGTGCCATGGGATCTTTTACATCCACCTGAGAGCAGACGGAGCCTCGGTTTAACGTCTCATCCGAAAGACGGCCCCTCCGACAGTGCAGTTACTGCACTGGAGTGTCAGCTGAGATTTTTGTGTTCAAGTCTCTGGAGTGGGATTTGAACCCACAACCTTCTGACTCAGAGGCGAGGGTGCTGCCCACTGAGCCACAGCTGACATTGTACAGGAAACTCTCGTTTAAACGGCACCTAAATATCCGGAATTCTCTAATAACCGGCAGAATTCATACTCTGAAAACTACAGTATACAGTCGTTTATAAGTTTTGTTTTACTGTTAAGTAATTAAAGAGTTATGGATTACCCTCAACTGGCATTACTGGACTTAATCAAGCATCTTCCACCATCCATTTAACACAACATTCTGTCGGGGAGTACCCAATTATACTGCACATTTCTTGATTTTTTTTATTTTTGTTTGTTAAAAATAGCCTCGGTAGATATACCTCTCCGTTATCCGGAATTTTTAATCAACCGGCACCATCCCGGTCCCGTTGGTGCCAGATACGAAAGAGTTTCCTGTAATCAGTGCTCACTGCAAGGTATCAGCAAAGTGCCATTTTTGCCTCTCAAAGGCGAGCCAGATGTTGAATGATTCTTGTCAGAAAGCCTTCACTCATTGACTGCCACCAAACCAACCTGCCAGGCTTCACACGCAATCTCTCTGTTTTTGAGCAATTGCTGACGAAGTGCAATGCCGTCTCCGCTAGTAAATGATCAATTATGGATTGTCCTTTTGAGTTGTGAGATTCGAAATTCCATTTGGAATTGCTGCCTCTGCCCTTTCTCTGGTTGCCACCCATAATTTCTCCTCGCATTTTTTTTCCGGATCTGTGGTAAGCATATATTTTTTTGTGCACATTGATTTATTGATGCAGGTGTGCAGCTTTTGCAGCAACATCATTTACTGGAGCGTGCAAAACATGCGAGGGCGAGGAGACTGTCAGGAGATGCCTGACAGTCTGGGAGTGGTAATTTTTAAAAAATTTTGCTCATGATTCACAACTACTTTTGGCAGCTCTTTATCACCCAAACCTCCCTTCTGTTTAGTGGGAATTCACAGCAGTGAATCTTACCTGGGGAATTAAAACAGGAAAAAATATTGCCATTAACTGCCCCCGGTCTTATTGTCTGTTCTTCACCCCCCCCACCTCCCCCTCTCCACCCATTTCTTTTCACTGCCTCAAGATCCTGACTTCTGCTAGGGTGCTTTCCCCGAGCTCACCATGTGGCTGTTCGTCAGGTGTGAGCCGAGAGAGCTGGCGGGCTATTCCACCGGGGTGGGCATTGCAGTCAAGCCTGATCCTGCCCTGTCCTGATTGGACATACGTACTGGTCTGCTGGCAGCTGTCACTGGACAGTGACCAGGAATGGGAACTCTGGCTGATTATTTTTGGTCTATAATTGTTGGAAAGAATTACTCTGCAGAGATACCAGTGCAAACCAAGGGATGGTTCGGCATTAATTAGGAGCACTGTGCTGCTGTGGGTCAGTGGGTAACACTCTCGCCTCTGAGTCAGATGTTGTGTGTTCGTAGTCCCAATCCAGAGACTTGAGCACAAAAATCTCAGCTGACATTCCAGTGCAGTACTGAGGGCGCGCCGCACTTTCAGAGAGGCCGTCTTTCAGATGAGACATTTAACTGACGGACGTAAAAGATCCCATGGCACCATTTTGAAGAAGAGCAGGGCAGTTATCCTCGGTGTCCTGGCCAATATTTATCTCTCAATCAACATCACTGAGAAACAACATTATCTGGTTATTATATCATTGCTGTTTGTGGGAGCTTGCTGTGTGCAAATTGGCTGCTGCGTTTCCTACATTACAACAGTCTATACTTCATTGGCTGCAAAGCGTTTTGGGGCGGCCTGAGGTCGTGCAAGGCGCTTTATAAATAGAAGTCCTTTTTTTCTTTTCAGGAATGGGATCTGCATGGATTTGGTGTAAAGACCGCTGCAAGCGTAACCTCTTGCGATGTGACCAGGCTGTTGCAGTCTCAGCGCTGAGGTTCTGGATCTAATGATCCTTTTGAAGAGGCTCTTGCAGCTGTTGATGGGGGCTTGCTGTGAAGCATTCGAGTGTCGGTTGCAAACCAACAAATGATTCAAGATCGGTTGGGTTTGTTCACTTCAGCTCCGTCACTGAGGCTCAGTAACACTTGCCAAAACAATGCCTGTAATGGTATCAGGTTATAGTCCAACAGTTTTATTTGAAATCACGAGCTTTCGGAGCGCTGCTCCTTCGTCAGGTAAAGTGAAGGAATACAAATCAGCAAAGCATATATAGTCAGAGAACTCTGTCTAAATATGCTTTGCTGATTTGTACTCCTTCACTTTACCTGATGAAGGAGCAGCGCTCCGAAAGCTCGTGATTTCAAATAAAACTGTTGGACTATAACCTGGTGTTGCGCGACTTCTCATTTTTGTCCACCCCAGTCCAACACCGGCATCTCCGCATCATGTAATGGTATCAGCAAACACGGTTTAAACATCACTATTGGAAGGACATGAGCAGAAGACTGTTAATTAGTGAAATGTTAAGAATAGATTTTTGATGCTATTTCCTTGGATGTTTCTGCTCATCGAGGTGTCTGTGTTGGGAAATGCAACACGTTCCCATTTCAGACATTCAGGATCGAGCACTCCTTGGTTAAGCCTAACACCATCTGTTGTAGAGTAAAGCTCCCTCTACTCTGCCCCAGGTTCAGAAGATCACCAATCATGGTCGTTTATCACACCAGCCCTCCTTGTAGTCAGTCTGAGTTAGGTTAACTATTTAACAGCATACATAATGCTATTAATATAGAAAAACATCTCGAGGCACTTCACAAAGGTGTAATCAGACAAAAAATGAGGCTGGGTCAAAGGCGATAGTGGTAGGCGTGACCAATAGCTTGGTTAGAGGTGGGTTTTAAGAGGGTCTTAGAGTCGTCGAAGGGGGTGGAGAGATTTAGGGGGCGAATTACAGAGTGTGGCCTAGGCGGCTGAAGGTATGGCTACCAATGGTGGGGCAAAGGGAGGGGGATGCACAAGAGGCCCCAATCAGGAACAGAGGTTGGAGGGGGCTAGCGGTTGTAAGGCTGGGGGAGGTCGACAGAGATAGGGAGAGAGAAGCCAGGAAGAGATTTAAACATGAGGATGAGCATTTGAAACTGAAGCTATTGGTGGACCGGGAGCCAATGTTGGTCACTGAGGGCAGGGGTGATTATAATCGCTCAACCACTGGCGGCCGTGCCTTCAGCTGCCTGGGCCCTAAGCTCTGGAATTCCCTCCCTAAACCTCTCCGTCTCTCTACCTCTCTATCTTGTAAGTCGCTCCTTAAAACCTACCTCTTTGACCAAGCTTTTGGTCACCTGCCCTAATATCTCCTTATGTGGCTCGGTGTCAAATTTTGTTTGATAATCGCTCCTGTGAAGCGCCGCGGGACGTTTTTACTATATTAAAGGTGCTGTATAAATGCAAGTTGTTGTGATGGGCAATGTTCCCTCTAAGCTGCGGCCGTGCAGTAAACTGCAAGGTCCTGCGCCGGCCGCTCACAAGCTTTCTGCGTTGTAAATACCGCTCCTGCGCAGAGATTTAAAGGGGTTACGCAGAGCATAGTGCAGTCTACAGGAAGCATTGCTGATGAGTGAGCAGGACTTGGTGCAGGACACAATACGTGCAGCAGAGGGTCAGGTTTAAGGCCAATCAGGGTCCGTTTTGTGCTCTGGCTTCATGTCAATTCGGGAACTGGGTTGACATTGTTCCAGCACATTTCCTGTGGGACCTCTCCAGCCAGAGGGTCACTTTTTAAAGTACTGGTCCTGATGGGCAGACTCTGGCAACCGATAGGGAAGACTGGAGTGCCAGTTGGTGCACTCCTCAGTTTTTCAGCTGCTGCAGAATTTGTGCGAGACTTTGGTTTGGCCACAGTTTGTTTTCCATGCAGTTCTGGAAGGATATTTGAGCCACTGAAAAGGAACAGTGAAGTCTCAGAATAAGGGGTCGGCCATTTTAGGACTGAGATGAGGAGAAATTTCTTCACTCAGAGGGTTGTGAATCTTTGGAATTATCTAACCCAGAGGGCTGTGGATGCTCAGACGTTGAGAATATTCAAGACTGAGAGCGATAGATTTTTGGACACTAAAGGAATTGAGGGATATGGAGATCGGGCGGGAAAGTGGAGGTGAGGTTGAAGAGCAGCCATGATCTCATTGAATGGCGGAGCAGGCTCGAGGGGCCGCATGGCCGACTCCTGCTCCTAATTCTTATGTTCTTATTCACCAGGCATGAGAGGTTGCAAGTGTGAAGAGAAGCCCAAAAGATTGTTCCTTTCATTGGAACAGAAAGGCTGAGGGGAATCTAACAGAGGTATAAAGATTTTGAGAGGGTAAATAGGAAAGAATTGTTTTCACTGGCTGGAAAGTAGGCAACAAGAGGGCATAAGGGTCAAGATTATCACTAGAAGAATGAATGAGGGGGGGGGAAGTTCGAAGAAATGTTTTCACACACAGGGTTGGAAGAACATGGAATGTTTTAGCACAAATGGCTGCGAATTTTAAATGAGAGGTTTTGGTGGAGCAAGATTTAGATCAACAAATCAGCAGAGCAGACGACAAAGCTGTGTCCCCTCACTGACCGGGGTGCAACGTATTGGTGCTCTCAGGCGCTGTTTTAACACGCTACGCCAGACTACCCATTATTATCCAACACGTTACTTGTCATTTCAGAATCCGAAGTTTAGATTTGGATTTTTACTGTCTGGTTCCATAAGCAGCTTGCAGTGTTTGCAGATTGCCCCATCTGGAATGGGCTGAGGTAGCATGCAAGACCTGGACATCCTCCAAGTTGATGACCTTTAGATTTACAAACCACTTTACAGCTCCTCCCCCACCAGAATTGGTGCTAATTCTATCGAGTTTAATGAGTTTGTGAAAGCCTTGCCCCACCCGTATCCCACGCTTCCAATTATCAAGTGCAAATGTCATCAAATTCTCCTGACTTTCAACTTGGCATATGGTGTTATTTATTTTAAACTGTCAGCAATGACTTTAAAATGAGGATTAGCACAGACCCACTTTTCAGTTTTGCAACTCTACAGCCTTTTGTCTTGGTAGTGTAAATTAGGCTGACATCATCCAACAGCTACCTTGTAGTAAAATGAGGAAACTCCCCAACTTCTGTTTACATGCGGTTTTCTCCTCTGACTTTTTCCAGAGCACGCACTATTTCTCGTTGGAAGAAAAGGCCTCCACAGATGCCTCTCTGCCGCCAACTGCCCGAACATGTGCAGGAGCAGCACAGAGGCGAGAGTGCGACCAACTGAGCCAGGGCAGACACCAAGGGGGTGGAATTGGGTGCCTACACGCCTCCCGTTAGTGCCCCCCCGGGTAAATGGCTTCGCGACCGGACGCGGCGCTGACATCGACTCCCGCCATATTCGGCGGGAGTTTTGCGGCGGCGCTACGGCGTTTCGCCCCGATCTCCTTCGCCCGTAGATCGTGATGTCATCGCCGTGCGCATCGCCCCGCACCCGAAATTGCCTTGCGCCCCCTGCAGCAACGCCGGTCGAAAACACCGACAGCTGCAGGGGGCGCGCATCGGGCGGCCGGTCGCTTCGGGGCCGAAAATTAAAGGCGAGGTGGTCGAGGGAAGTAAAAAAAAAACTTACCTTACTTGTTCCAGTTTTTTTTGGTGGGTTCCTGCCCGCGATCGATCAGCACTCTGCTTGCGTGCCGGGCTGATCACGCGGGATCGCGGCTGCCTTGCTGGTCCAGGTCGGTACTTTTTATATTGCAGAGCCTGCAGCGATGGCCTTTCCCTTTAAGGGAGGGAAGGAGCCTTTGAGCGCGGCGGCGCTGCCCGGCCCAGTGTGCAGCCCGGCTGAAATCTCCGCCCCGCCTGCTGCCCATTGCGCTCCAAGAGGGAAGTGGAGCTTGATTTAGCGCTTGATCCACTTCCTTCCTGGAGTGCAAAACCAAATTTTTTAAAAGTTTAGCAACATTAGCGCCTGGCGCTAATTTTCTCAACTTTTAAAAGTTAGTGCCCCAAACGGGCCTACAATGAATTTCTCCCCCAAGTCTTCAGTGGCATTCAATGGTGTGCCCTTTCAGGGCCAACGTGTCCTGATATTCAGTGCACCAACAGGCTACCTTTTGCTGACTTTCTATGCCTGTGCGAGGGTTTAGAGCACCCTTTCTATTATTCTCACTCAGTCAGCATCATCCATTCACCTCCAGCTCAGGTTTTACATGGTCCAAATGCAGAGCAAAGTTCCCTCCATTCCAACAACCTCCCTCCATCTCAATTCCAGAGGAGCACTCTGCATTGTATCAGTGTGAAACACAGTATATAGGAATAAGAGTGGGCCATTCAGCCCCTCAAGCCTGTTCCGCCATTCAATGAGATCATGGCTGATCTGTGACCTAACTCCATATACCTGCCTTTGCCCCATTTCCCTTAATATCCCTGGTTAACAAAAATCTTTCAATCTCAGATTTAAAATTAACAATTGACCCCAGCATCAATTGCCGTTTGCGGAAGAGAGTTCCAAACTTCTACCACCCTTTCTGTGTAGAAGTGTTTCCTAACTTCACTCCTGAAAGGCCTGGCTCTAATTTTTAGACTATGCCCCCTAGTCTACCCTATCAGTTCCTGTTCATATCAGTTCCTGTTAATATCTTGAAAACTTCGATGAAATCACCCCTTAATCTTCTAAATTCCAGGGAATACAACCCGAGTTTGTACAATCTCTTACTTCCCGTTTAATGTTTGGAGTTTAATGAAAAGTAAAAATCAACTTATGGTAATTTGAATTTGCTGGCAGCGTTCTAACATGTTCTGTCTTTGAATAGGGGGCCTGGATTCATTTTCAGTGTACAATGATTTAGTTCGCAGGCCTCTCTCACTCTATAATGCTCTTTAAAGGGACACTGTGTGCCAGAGCTGCCACATTGGATAAATCTCAGGTAAGATTCTCAGTCCACCTCACACTGAGAATGGAAATATGGTTAAAGTGCCAGGCTGCACTTGAGGGGGTGGGGGGAAGGTGTGGTGGTAACACAGGAAGTGCCGTGCCTATGCTTTAATCTGACTTCCTCTCCTGTTGCTGCTCATGTGGCAGCTCTGTATCACTGATCTTCAGTTGCTGTTAAAACCCCCCGAGTCACATCTCCTGGTGACTTTCTACTGAACCACCTAGAAAAGGTGGTCAAGGCAGTAGCAAGCTACCAACTCTCGCTCATTTGGAGTGAGGCTCACTTTTTTGGGGGTTTAAGAATGTAAAGTGTTTTGATGCCATCTAACTCTTAAAGCACAGCTCCTTGCTTTGAAATAAATGTGTCTGTCTCTTTGATTATCAGTCTCACTCTCTCTAGCTCCCTGATCTTGATAGCTATGAGGTAAGGATGGGCATTGGCTGCAGTGGAAGAATAGGTGCATTTCTATAACGCCTTTAACGACCTCAGGACGTCCCAAAGTGCTTTCCAGCCAATGAGGTGCTTTTGAAGTGTAGTCACTGTTGTAATGTAGGAAACGCGGCAGCCAATTCGCGCACAGCAAGCTCCCACAAACAGCAATGTGATAATGACCAGATCATCTGTTTTAGTGATGTTGATTGAGGGATAAATATTGGCCAGGACACCGGGGAGAACTACCCCCTGCTCTTCTTCGAAATAGTGCCATGGGATCTTTTACGTCCACCTGAGAGAGCAGACGGGGCCTCGGTTTAACGTCTCATCCGAAAGACGGCACTTCCGACAGTGCGGCACTCCCTCAGCACTGCACTGGAGTGTCAGCCTAGATTTTTGTGCTCAAGCCTCTGGAGTGGAGCTTGACTAATGTTCCCTTTAAGCTGCGTGGCTGCGCATTGGTCCAGGGAACCCGCGCAGCTGGCTTTCCAATGCAAGAACCGCGCATGCGCTTTATTTTGAATGGGCTGCGCTGCCCCTTTAAGGGGCCGCCCGGCGCCAAAAATAACTACTGGGAACACTGGACTTGACCCCACGACCTTTTGACTTAGAGGCGATTGTGGTACCCACTGAGCCACGGCTGACACACCTTACACGGAAGAGCACAATATGGTTTTAAGTAGGTTCATGGACTCCCAGGCCGCCTGCCTTTTCTGTGGCCTGAAGGAGTCCGTGTTCCATGTATATACCGAATGTGAGAGGTTGCAGCCCCTCTTCCAGTATTTGAAGGGGCTGCTCCTCGATTTTTGGCTGCACTTCCGTCCCACGCTCCTGATCTTTGGTCACCCGGTGCGGAGGGGAGCGGGCAGATCGGAGGGCTTCCTCGCAGGGCTGCTCCTGGGCCTGGCCAAAGTGGACAAAATTGAGAGGTCGCACAACACCAGGTTATAGTCCAACAGTTTTATTTGAAATCACAAGCTTTCGGAGCTATCGATTGCTCCTTCCTCAGGTGAAGTAAATTAGATACAGAATCGCCAAAGCATATATAGATAGAAAACAAAGCATGTGTACCTTACAATTGCAGACCACTAAATTAAATCATCCTGACTATCTGCCGAGGTGTGATAAAGTTAATTAAGTCAGCCAGGAAGGTACCACATCAAAGACATAGCAAGATACAACTGAGACAATGAGGTGTAGTCGCAGGGGTTCTAACGTGTCAAAAGCTGCCGTCTGTATGTAAAACGAAAAGCTTTAAAATTTTTACTTTTTTACTGGGAAAATTTTTACTTTTTTACTGGGAATCACATCTGTGAACAAGCTAACGACGACTCGAGTCCGGATCACGTCATGTATCGTGACATAAACCCAAGAAGTACCATCGTTCGCAGCAAATTACCCAGCTTTCAGGATAACAGCGACCACGACACCACACAACCCTGCCATGGCAAACTCTGCAAGACATGCCAGATCATCAACACAGATACCACCATCACACGTGAGGACACTACCCACCAGGTACATGGTACATACTCATGTGACTCGGCCAACGTTGTCTACCTCATACGTTGCAGGAAAGAATGCACCGCGGCATGGTACATCGGCGAGACCATGCAGACACTGAGACAACGTATGAACGAGCACCGCGCAACAATCGCCAGGCAGGATTGTTACCTCCCAGTCGGGGAACACTTCAGCAGTCAAGGACATTCAGCCTCGGATCTGCGGGTAAGCGTTCTCCAAGGCAACCTTAGAAACACACGACAACGCAAAATCATCGAGCAGAAACTGATAGCCAAGTTCCGCACTCATGAAGACGGTCTCAATCGGGATCTTGGGTTTATGTCACGATACATGACGTGATCCGGACTCGAGTCGTCGTTAGCTTGTTCACAGATGTGATTCCCAGTAAAAAAGTAAAAATTTTCCCAGTAAAAAAGTAAAAATTTTAAAGCTTTTCGTTTTACATACAGACGGCAGCTTTTGACACGTTAGAACCCCTGCGACTACACCTCATTGTCTCAGTTGTATCTTGCTATGTCTTTGATGTGGTACCTTCCTGGCTGACTTAATTAACTTTATCACACCTCGGCAGATAGTCAGGATGATTTAATTTAGTGGTCTGCAATTGTAAGGTACACATGCTTTGTTTTCTATCTATATATGCTTTGGCGATTCTGTATCTAATTTACTTCACCTGAGGAAGGAGCAATCGATAGCTCCGAAAGCTTGTGATTTCAAATAAAACTGTTGGACTATAACCTGGTGTTGTGCGACCTCTCAATTTTGTCCACCCCAGTCCAACACCGGCATCTCCGCATCCTGGCCAAAGTGGCCATTAACTGGTCCAGGCAGCGGGCGGTCGAGGGGGTCGTTCGGCCTGACTGTCTGCCTCTCTTCCGCGGCCACGTTCGCGCCCGGGTGGCCCTGGAGACGGAGCACGCGGTGTCCGCCGGCACGCTCGAGGCCTCCCGCGACCGGTGTGCGCTGCGGGGACTGGAGTGCATCGTCACCCCTGGCAACCAAATTTGAATTGAATTTGTTACGGTTCATTTTAAAGTTTTATTAGTGACAGTTTATTTGGTTTAGGCTGCATCCAGAAGAGTACACGGAAGAGCAACGGGGGGGGGGGGGGGTGATCACGCTTTGGCGAAGCTGGCCTCTTTCACCGTGTAAAGCATCATTAACGGGGACAGGTCAGTCATTACCAGCTGAGAATGAAGCTGCCAGCTTGAAAATGAATCACCAACTCATCAGCCTGCGTACGTTTCCACACAGTGCAGCAAGGCACTCGAGGGCTGGGTCTGATTCAGAAGCTTCGCATGTCGAGGCAAGAGGTGTATGCGTGCAGGGCGAAGTCTGGTAGGCGGTGGGCAAGGAATGTCTGAGGGAGAAGTACCTGAATCTCGCAGCAGAGTTTGCTTACTCTGCATCAAAGATAAAAGCAATGACGGATGAAATAAAAGATTTCTAACACACCTATTCTGAAATTCAAGAGCCTGTGGGTGCGGTCTTGCACTTTAGGGACTTACGCAAACGCCATTCAGTCATGTTTGCAGTAGCTTTTATTTGAAACTGTAGGACTCAGCTAATCTTGCACCAAGGGCTTGTCGAAAGCGGTTTATTCTGACTCCGCTTCTTTGAAAGACCACCTTGGAGAAAGTAATCCTTTCCGGAACAATGTTGCGAACACTTGACATTTATCACAAAAAGCAAAATACTGCAGATGCTGGAAATCTGAACTAAAAACAGAAACTGCTGGAGATACTCAGCAGGCCAGGCAGCATCTGTGAAGAGAGAGAAACAGAGTTAATTGTTTCAGGCCTGTGACTGACGAAAGGTCATCGAGCTGAAACGTTTAACTCTGTTTCTCTCTTCACAGATGCTGCCTGGCCTGCTGAGTATCTCCAGCAGTTTCTTGTCATTAAAGCAGAGTTTCGATTGCAGTTCTGCCCCCCCAGAGGCACCGAGATCCGCCTCACCAGGCAGGTTCCCTCGAGAGTCAAAGCGCCAACCGAAGCGAAGATACACGGCTGCCTGTGGCGGTGCTGAATACGGGCAGGCTCTTGGCCTGCAAATTTGCTGTTGCTGCCCTGCCGTTAACAGGGAAAGTCAGGAGCCAGAAAATTGCAAAACCGGACTTTTCTTGTGCAAGGTGTGCGCCTGCGCAATTGTTCCAGTCTTGGCGCCGATATTCTGAATCTGTCAACAGGGGAGTTCAGAACAGCAGCAACCTCACCCCTTTCACTCCCAGTGGTCTGTAATATGAATATGCCACTAACCTTTTAGTTCAGTAGAGCACTGGCACTGTTTGAGGGCAGTTTCTGGCCGGCCCAATCCTGGAGCTTAAAGTTTAGACACAGGAGGCCATTCAGCTTCTCGCGCCTGCTCCGCCATTCAGTTAGATCATGGCTGATCTGTATCTTAACTCCACCCACCCGCCTTGGTACCGTAACCCTTATTTATCCCTCAACCAACAGAACAAAAAACAGATGATCTGGTCATTATCACATTGCTGTTTGTGGGAGCTTGCTGTGCGCAAATTGGCTGCCGCGTTTCCCACATTACAACAGTGACTACACTTCAAAAAGTACTTCATTGGCTGTAAAGCGCTTTGAGACGTCCGGTGGTCGTGAAAGGCGCTATAGAAATGCAAGTCTTTCTTTCTTAATACCCTTGCCTAACAAAAATCTATCAATCTCCGTTTTGAAATTTTCAATTGACCCCCCCAGCCTCAACAGCTTTTTGGGGGAAGAGAGTTCCAGATTTTCTCTACCCTTTGTGTGAAGAAGTGCTTCCTGACATCACCCCTGAACGGCCTGGCTCTAATTTTAAGGTTGTGCCCCCTTGTTCTTGATTCCCCACCAGAAGAAATAGCTTCTCTCTATCTACCCTATCAAATCCTTTAATCGTCTTAAACACCTCAATTAGATCACCCCTTAATCTACTATACTCGAATACAAGCCTAGTCTATGCTACCTGTCCTCATAATTTAACCCATGTAGCCCTGATATCATTCAGGTGAATCTGCGCTGCACCCCCTCCAAGGCCAGTATATCCTTCCTGAGGTGCGGTGCCCAGAACTGAATGCAGAACTCCAGATGTGGTCTAACCAGAGCTCTGTACATCTGTAGCATAACTTACACCCCTCTGTATTCCAGACCCCTTGAGATAAAGGCTAACATTCCATTGGCCTTATCAGTTATATTTTGTACAACCTGGCCTGAGCATTGAGTTCAGCATCTGACTTGATGCTTACGAGGAGCAGCTTGTGTTTCACCAGATACTGTATCTCATGCATTGCAGATCTTTGCAACAAAGGTTCCAGATTTCCAATTCTTATTTTTTATTCCAATTGTGATCAAAGGCACAGTGTAGCAACAGAAGTCATTGAACTCTGTGTATAAAAAGTGTCTTACCAGACATTTTCCTTTGTGACAGTGCCTCTTTAAGACAAAATCTATTTCCCCATTTTTTGTGATTTTGGGTTCAAGCTCCACTCCAGAGACTTAAACATGTAGGACCATATATTCCGTTCCCTACGGGTGGGTACGCGCTGTGTACACACCCGTCGGGACATCGGAAATGCCGGTTTCAGGCATGCACAGCGCCTGCGCCGAAAACCGGCATTTCCGATCTGTCAAGAAAGCTCTTGACAGATCCTCCGCCTGCCCGGGAGAAGGGCCTCTGCGGGCGGATAGTTCCGCTTTCTGGAGACCCTCCGCCCGCAGAAAACACTTAGAAATCTTACGCCTGGTAAAAGCAGGTGTAAGGGCTGCTTTTACCAGCATAAGATTTGAAAAAAGTTAAAAATAATTTTTTCACTCATTTATCATTTAAAAATACTATAAAAAAAGGTACGTTTATTTTTAGCCCGGTAAAATAATTATTTTTTTCAAAAAATTAAATTTTTGTTTAAAATATTTAATTTATTGTGATTTCAACTAATTGTTGACTAATTTAAAAATGTGATTTTTAAAAAAACATTTATTTAATGTTTTAAAGTGTTTTGGGGTGATCTCCATTCATATATTTGACAGGTCTATCTGTCAAGTGTATGAAGGGAAATTCCCTTCTTTGATTGGCTCCCCATGGCCCACGGGATCCCAGGGACGCTTGCGAACCGCCTGCGCCTCTGGGATACGTGGGCCCTGCGCACTTGGAGCTGGAGAGGCCCAGGAGCGGAACTATACGCATCTCGGGAGCCCTCGGGTAAGTCCGTAGATTTTTTCCAGATCGGAGGCCTCCGATCGGAAAATACGGCCCAGTATCTAGGCAATACTGAGGGAGTGCTGCACTGTCGGAGGTGCCATCTTTCGGATGAGACGTTAAACCGAGGCCCCGTCTTCCCTCTCAGGTGGATGTAAAAGATCCCATGGCACTATTTCGAAGACAAGCAGGGGAGTTCTCCCCGGTTAACTGGCCAATATTTATCCCTCAATCGACATCACTAACTCCGATCATTTGGTCAAGAATCTCATTGCTGTTTCTTAGTGACTGCATCTCAGTGACTGCATTTCAAAAAGTACTTCATTGGCTGTAAAGCGCTTTGGGATGTCCTAAGGTCATGAAAGGCGCTGTTACATAAGAAATAGGAGCAGGAGTAGGCCAATTGGCGCCTCGAGCCTGCTCTGCCATTCAATAAGATCATGGGTGATCTGATCCTAACCGCCAATCTACTATCACAGAACCATCTCCTGAACCTAACAGAATTGGACACACGAAATAGGAGCAGGATCAGGCTACACGGCCCCTGGGCCCGCTGTGCTACCCACAGGGCCGTGACCAATCCGAACCTAGACTCATGTCCAAATTCCTGCCCGCTCCCCGTAACCCTTAATTCCCTTTACTTCTAGGAAACTGTCTATTTCTGTTCTTCTTTCCCTCCTCTCCTTAAGGTGCTGACTCTTGCTGAAGTAAGTTTTGTCATGTCCTCTGATACTTTTTCTCAAATGGCCATTCTTCAGGTACGTGCCTGGACAGTCAGCAGGCTGCTTGACTGTTGGTGGGAGGGGACATCATAGCCAATCCCGATCCTGCCTTCACCAGATGTTCACACGTTCACTTTTCCAGCAGGGGTCAGAGCACAACCTATTTTTCCTTCAGATAAAATTGAGAAAGGCTCCTCAAGTGCTCTATGTGCTGTTGACCATGCAGACCAGAACATCCCAGATTTGACCATCATCATTTTGTGTCTTCTCGCTCTTGGAGAACGGTGTGAAGTAGTGGGAGAAATCGTAGGCTGATTAACAGTCTGACAGACGAGTAACCATCTTTATATCAGCCGATGGGGTGGTCAGTCCTATATGGCAGGAGGGTTTAACGGGCTCCCACAACCCATACGATGAGTGGGGGGGGGGGGGGGCCACCCACACCCACCGGACGCAAGTATCCCGCTGGACGTCAACCTACAATTCAGAGCCGGAGCTCCGACTCCATTCGCCAGGACTGTCTGGAGTGGGGTTCGTACCCTGCACCTTCTGGCCCAGAGGCCAAAGGCTCGCTCCCCCAGATTTGATCCCCGGTCTATACTGAGTTAGCTGATCTTGATGGGGGTGGGAGTAGGGGGCGCTACAATTGCCCTCAGCCTCCTAAGGATAGAGAGGGGGGAGGGGGGGAGAAAAAAATCAGCCAGCGTTCCCACTCCTGATCGCTGTCTCGTGACTCTTGCTGAAGTTGTGCACGTGTGTCGGGTGGGATAGGCTTGGGCTCAGCTTTGATGCCCAGCTGAAGCTCACTGCCTTGGTTCACTCATAAAGAATGGTCACTTGACCGAGGCACTAGAGGGCTGCTGGTGTCCGCGCAGCAGTTACTGCCTTCAGAACAGGAGGGAGAGGAAAGGAACATAGCAACAGGAGGAGGCCATTCAGCCCCTTGAGCCTGTTCCCCCATTCAGTTGGATCGTGGCTGATCTGTATCTTAACTCCATCTACCCGCCTTTGCTCCTTATCAAGGGCAGCAGGCCCATGGGAACACCACCACCTCCAAGTTCCCCTCCAAGTCACACATCATCCTGACTTGGAAATATATCACCGTTTCTTCATCATCGCTAGGTCAAAATCCTGGAACTCCCTCCCTAACAGCGCTGTGGGAGTACCTTCACCACACGGACTGCAGCGGTTCAAGAAGGCAGCTCACCACCACCTTCTCGAGGGCAATTAGGGATGGGCAATAAATGCTGGCCTTGCCAGCGACGCCCACATCCCAGGAACTAATAAAAAAAATTGATACCATTACCTAACAAAAATCTACCTAGCCTCAACAACTTTTTGGGAGATATATATGTGTATTTTAAATTGCAGTCCTTAGTTGCCATGGCTGCAGCTCTGATTGAGTCAAGTGTTTGTTTATGTATTAAGAAAAAATAGAAGGATAAAGAGTTCGTGGAGCTAAAACCTTGGAGTGAGTGTTATCTGGATCTGGACCCTTTGTGTGCTCATGACCTTAATTTTAAAGACAGCTGATAAGCACAGACCAGTTTAAAGTGCTATGTCAACTATTAAAATGGAAATGTGTGGAATGGGCTTAAGGTGTGTAAGAGGGAAATATTTGAAAGAAAGTGCCTTGTGTAAAGATCTATTGTTGGGCTGTCACTTTTAAAACAAAGCAAACAAGATTCCACCTGGGCCAAAAAAAAGTCATGCATTAAAATAACAAACTGACTTTCCCCTCTGGGCGAGAAGATTGTGGGTTCAGGCCCTATTGCAGACTTGAGCAGATGATCCAACCTGACACTTCAGTGTAGTGCTGAGGGATTGCTGCATTGCTGGAGGTGACATCTTTTAACAGACGTGGAACCGAGAGCCCACCTACTTGTTCAGGCAGACCCTCCCCCCCCCCCCCCCCCCACCGCCCCCAACGACAATATTTGAAGAAAAGCAGCTAAATTCGACCTGGTGTCTTGGTCAACATTTGTCCCTCAACCAAGGCCACTGGTCATTCATTGCGTTGCTCTTTGTGGGATCTTGCTGTGCACACTGGCCGCTGCAGTTACCCACAAAACAACAGTGCCTACCCTTCAATGGCTGCGAAGCACTTTGGGACGTTGTGAGGAAGTGTAAGGCGCTATTTAAATGCAAGTTCTTTCTTAAAATGGCTCTCGAGTGGGCAAAGAAATTCTCAACCATTTTTCCAGCACTTACACTCCTTCCGGCAGACATATTTGGTGATGTAACAATGTACGCCAAGGCTTCTTCGGCAGCGCCTCCCAAACCCGCGACCTCCACCACCTAGAAGGACAAGGGCAGCAGGCACATGGGAACACCACCACCTCCAGGATCCACTCCAGGTCCTGACTTGGACGTATATCGCCGTTCCTTCATCGCCGTTGGATCAAAGTCTCCTCCCTAACAGCGCTGTGGGAGAACCTTCACCACACGGACTGCAGCAGTTCAAGAAGGCAGGCTCACCACCACCTTCTCAAGGGGCAATTTGGGATGGGCAATAAATGCCGGCCTTGCCAGCGACACCCACGTTCCGAAGAATGACTTTTTAAACAAATCTCATCATGCTGGTGAACCTGTTTGTGGTGGATTCCTTGTGAAATGTTTTGGGAGACCCTTTGCTGAATATCAACAGCTTTTACATTTGAATTCGTTTGGCTCTGAGTGGGAGAGGGGAGGAGAAAGATGGGCCCTGCACCTGTTTGAGTTGTGCCTCCCATGGATCCTGCTGAATATTTTTGGATAGAATTTTCTAAATGAACTGATTTTCTACAGGGGGTTGCCCATCATTACCAGGCTGAAAGGACATGTAGTCAACCCACGCCCAAGCCTCCATCATTGCCGTTCACTGACTGCCAGCATCAGAACAGTCTGGCAGGACTTGTTCTCTGATTGCCCCTCCTCCTCTCTGGGGAAAGCTCCTAGATTAGCCACTGCCCAGGGTGCCAAGGTTGAAGTCCGAAATTTGCTCTGCGGGGAATCGGAGATATGAACTTGTGTGCCATCACTTCATGGCACGTTGGCACTGCAACCTCCTTCGTTGGCAGCTTGCTGCACTTGGCATCATTTGCCAACCTGTCGAACCAAGCTGAAATGATGCCACGTTCCATCCTGTAGATGGAATAAAGCTGGGATTTTAGGTCGAAGGAGCAGGCGGCTGCAGGCAAAGTGAGGAAGTATTGTGTGCGGGGAGGGCTCAGTGAATTGGAGGGCTGACGCATTGCACTGCGGAATGCTGAGACATGGGTTTGCAGTGATGATCCCGCACAATAAGTTACTGGTCTTAACCAATTCTGTTTTGGGCAGACGGGAAATTCTGGCCAGGTGCTTCACCACAAGAAGGGAAATTCACCCTGGGCAGCTCCGACATCAGGGCACTATCGGCAGAACCTGGGCAGCAGGTTGCCCGCCTTCCCCCCTGACTATAAATGGTGGGGCGGCCAGTTCCCTTAGAACAGGAAAGGGGGTGGTGGGGGAAATAGTTTAAACAGAGAGTCTTGTGTAAAACTCAGGGCTATCGCATCAGGGAAATGTTAACAATGAGCTTTATGTTCAACTAGAATGAGCCAGCTTGAAAGCCCATTCAAATACCTAGCAGCTAAATATCTTTATCAATGGTAAATATGTCAAAAGAGGTGAGGATTGACAAGTGTGAAAGCTTTGCTGTGTAACCAGTGGAGATTGAGATCTTATAGCTTAACAGCAACTCAGTTGACTAACTGATTTATGTCATTCTTGTCAAGGATTGGGCGTTCCTTGTAGGTTTAAGAATTTGGGCGCTTACTGTATCTCTTAATCTCTTAAAGAATCTCTTTTTTTTATTAGTTCATGGGATCTGGGCGTCGCTGGCAAGGCCAGCATTTATTGCCCATCCCAAATTGGCCTTGAGAAGGTGGTGGTGAGCCGCCTTCTTGAACCGCTGCAGTCCGTGTGGTGAAGGTACTCCCACAGTGCTGTTAGGGAGGGAGTTCCAGAATTTTGACCCAGCGACGATGAAGGATCGGCGATATACTTCTAAGTCAGGATGGTGTGTGACTTGGAGGGGATCTTACAGATGATGGTGTTCCCATGCGCCTGCTGCCCTTGTCCTTCTAGGTGGAAGAGGTTGCGGGTTTGGGAGGTGCTGCCGAAGAAGCCTTGGCGAGTTGCTGCAGTGCATCTTGTAGATGGTACACACTGCAGCCACGGTACGCCGGTGGTGGAGGGAGCGAATGTTTAAGGTGGTGGATGGGGTGCCAATCAAACGGGCTGCTTTGTCCTGTATGGTGTCGAGCTTCTTGAGTGTTGTTGGAGCTGCACTCATCCAGGCAAGTGGAGAGTATTCCATCACACTCCTGACTTGTGCCTTGTAGATGGTGGAATCTTAATAGTGCTTCACATCACTCTTTTGTATCGAGAGCCTCGATCAGTGAATGTGGAGAGAGACAGTGATAACATAATCTAGATTGATATCCAAATAGAGAAATGAAAGAATACTTTGTTTGCCCTCCTGCATATGTTTCTGCCATAAGCAGAAAGCCTTTTTATCCCCCATAGTACTGGCATCTTGCAGTGCATGTGTGCAAAGTCTCTAAATATTAGATAAGGATTTCTCAAATGGCGTAACCCTCCAAATTAGTTTGCCTGCCATTTGGTCTATGCCCACTCAATAATTTGACATCTAAATGCTGTCTACAGGACATTATAATAAAATACTTGCATAAACATGTCACAGTGCTTCATAAAATACATTCCTTTTGAAACGCAGAGACTATTGCTACACAAACCGTCTGCACCTGCGCAAACAGGTAATGACACGACTGATCAGTTAATCTGTCTTTTTTTTCCTCCTGTTCCTTTTTTGAATTGAGGGAGGAACGTTGGCCACGACATCAAGGGAAATTCCCACTTTGCCTTGAGCAGTGCCCTGGGATCCTTAGCATCCACCTAAACCACAGGGACAGGCAGGCAGACCTACGGTGTAGTGCCGTACCCAAAGGATGACACCTCTGACGCTTGCACTCGGTCAGCCTGGATTATGAGCTCCAACCTTGATATGGGGCTTTAAATCCACAACCTTCTGACCCAGAGGCCAAGAACGCTTGGATTGACACTAATACACGACTGCAAAGGAGCGACAAGGCAGAAAATGAACCCACGGAGCTCACTGATATAAATTGAGAGAGAAAAACTTTGAGTGGTTAATAGGAGCTGTCTAAACCTAAGAAAAACAAATGCTTGTCCATTTAATTCTTTTGTTTGGCAAGATGTAATCTCAGCAATGAAGCTGAAATCTGAGATTCCACATTCTATTTCCCCCCCCCCCCCGAATTTCACCTGTGTTTACGTATTGCTGCAGTTGTACATTTTGTTTCAACAGACGCCCTCCTGCATGAAAACACTAAGATTAAGCACCACAGCAAATCCTTTCAGTGAAAGGAAAGCTTGGGCCACACCTATACCCGACAGCTCCTTTCAACCAGGCCGCCGCCTACAGATCATAAGCCTTGAGCAACGAGTCACACAGACGGCAATGAGTTTTAAGCTGGCTTGGCCACCTCTTGCCCAGTCCAAACCTGGCTGTGCGCAGATGCAAGAGTAGTCAGGCCTGCACAAACTAGGTCTAACATTGCTTTAAATGGAGTGGGTGCAATCCTGACTTTTATTGCCCATTTTTCATTCCTCAAAATTGCCAGGTAAAAAGAAAGACTTGCATTTCTCCAGCACCTTTCGCGACCACCGGACGTCCCAAAGCGCTTTACAGCCAATGAAGTACTTTTGAAGTGGAGTCACTGTTGTAATGTGGGAAACGCGGCAGCCAAATTGCGCACAGCAAGCTCCCACAAACAGCAATGTGGGAATGACCAGATAATCTGTTTTTTTTAGTGATGTTGATTGAGGAATAAATATTGGCCAGGACACCGGGGATAACTCCCCTGCTCTTCTTCGAAATAGTGCCATGGGATCTTTTACGTCCACCTGAGAGAGCAGACAGGGCCTCGGTTTAACGTCTCATCCGAAAGACGGCACCTCCGACAGTACAGCGCTCCCTCAGCACCCCACTGGAGTGTCAGCCTAGATTTTTGTGCTCAAGTCTCTGGAGTGGGACTTGAACCCACAACCTTCTGACTCAGAGGCGAGCGTGCTACCCACTGAGCCCCGGTAGTCAACCCCTATCCGACGAAGGGTTTCGACCTGAAACGTTAACTCTCTTTCTCTCTCCACGGATGTTGCCTGGCCTGCTGAGTTTTTCCAGCGTTTTCTGTTGTTATCCCTAAATGAGGCTGCCTGGTTCAAAACCAGACGGGTGCTCAGTCTAACTTTAATCCTGCTCCATTTTGGTTGCTGATTCATAAACGGGGCCTGAAATTTTGAATTCACATTGAACTGGCAAAACTGCATGTTTGGGAATCGAACAACAACAACAACTTGTGTTTATATAGCGCCTTTAACGTAGTAAAAGGTCCCAAGGTGCTTCACAGGGCGCAATCAATCAAAATTAGACACCGAGCCACATAAGGAGATATTAGGACAGGTGGGAGCGTCTTAAAGTAGGTGGATAGGCGGAGAGGTTTAGGGAGGGAATTCCAGAGCTTAGGCCTTCGGCAGCTGAAGGCACAGCTGCCCGATTGTGCATGCCTGACTATTTTGCATCAGTGCACACAGCCAGTTTTGGACTGGGCAAAAACTGGTAAAATTGGGGTGCGTAAGAGGCCAGAATTGGAGGAGCACTGAGATCTTGGAGGGCTGTAGGGCTCGGGGAGGTTACAGAAATAGGGAGGGGGGGGTGAGACCATGGAGGGATTTGAAAACAAGGATGAGAATGTTGAAATTGAGGTGTTGCCGGACCGGGAGCCAATGTAGGTCAGCGAGCACAGCGGAGATGGGCGAACGGGACCTGGTGCGAGTTAGGATACGGGCAACAGAGTTTTGGATGACCTCAAGTTTATGGAGTTTGGAAGATGGGAGGCCAGCCAGGAGTGCGTTGGAATAGTCAAGTCTGGAAGTAACAAAGGCCTGGATGAGAGTTTCAGCAGCTGGGTGTCGTCAGCATACATGCAGAACCTGACGTGTTTTCGGATGATGTCGCTGAGTTGCAGCAGGTAGATGAGAACTAGGAGGGGGCAAAGGATAGATTTTTGAAGGACTCCAGAACAAAGTTCCGTGTAATTTTTTTGGGGCGCCGCCTGGCCCCTTTAAGGGGCTGATTGGGCCAATCAAAATACTGCGCATACGCGGTTTTTTGCATTGAAAAGCCGGCTGTGCGGGATCCCTGGAGCGGTGCGCGGTGGCGCAGCTTAAAGGGAGCATTGCTCCAGAGGTAACAATGCGGGAGCGGGAAGAGAAGCCGTTGCAGGTGATTCTCTGCCTACGATTAGATTGATAAGAATGGAACCAGGCGAGTGCAGTCCCACCCAGCTGGACGATGGAGGAGAGGCGTTGGAGAAGGATGGAGTGGTCAACCGTGTCAAAGGCTGCAGACAGGTCGAGAAGGACGAGGAGGGCTAGTTTACCTTTGTCACAGTCACAAAGGATGTCATTTGTGACTTTGATGAGAGCCGTTTTGGTACTATGGCAAGGGCGGAAACCTGATTGGAGGGATTCAAACATGGAGTTGCGGGAAAGATGGGCACGGATTTGGGAGGCGACAACACGTTCAAGGACTTTGGAGAGGAAAGGGAGGTTGGAGATGGGGCGGTAGTTTGCAAGGACGGAGGGGTCAAGGGTTGTTTTTTTGAGGAGAGGGGTGATGACGGCAGATGTGAAGGGGAGGGGGACAGTACCTGAGGAGAGAGAACCGTTAACAATATCAGCTAACACGGGAGCCAGGATGGGAAGTTGGGTGGTCAGCAGTTTGGTGGGAATAGGGTCGAGGGAGCAGGAGGTGGGTCTCACGGACAAGGTGAACTTGGAGAGAGCATGAGGGGAGGTGGGAGTTCAGAGCTAGGGCAAGGGGAACCTTAGGGGAAGTTTAGCCCGGTGGGCTAGGGGAAGGAAGGGAAGTGGCAGAGGCAGCTGAACGGATGGTTTCAACCTTAGAGACAAAGCAACACACAAAATGCCTGATGATGCAGCCCACCATGCAAAACGCATGAGACACATTAGTGTAGAATTGAGCCCAGTTCAGAGGTAAATGTGCTGTCCCAGCACCGATAGAAGTACTTGGCTTTTAAAATGCTTTGTGCCTGGTTCTATTATGTGTTAACCTGCCTCTTTTCTCGTCCTCCGACAATAGTCAATTATAGACTTTTTGCCTGCAAGGGTTTTTGGTGCAGAGTAATGCTGTTAACTGCACACACCCTCTGAGGAAACACTCTGACTAGTTTGGCAGCATTCCTCCCAACATTTGTTCAGTGTTTTGATTGCAAGACTCTGGTTACTACAAGAACCAGCAGGGAATGATTCTGCGATTATCCTCCCAGCCCACTGGAAACTTTCAATGTTTGTGGTTTTTAACCACATCGAGTGAGAAATGGGAACAAAGCAAGTTTGAGGGTCTGTCCAAAAGGAACATCGCAGCTCACAGTGAATCTGTGTGTGTGTTTAGAACAATTCCATTGTATTGCTGTTGTGTGACCGCTTTGTCAAACTCAAAATGAATTTATTACAAGGAAACACATAAAGGTTCAGAAGGATCAATTTCATAAGCCGGTGGTGCAAACATTTAATTTGTTGGCTTTTTGGAAAAAGACAACACGAAGAGATCTTTGTGCTACGGTGGTGTGCCGTTTCAAAGGGTTGGGTTTGCATTTGAGGCAACGTAAATACAATTTTGTGCTTTTTTGACAGTGCCAAAGTCTTGTAACTTATTTGCCCCATCCCAGCTGAGTTCAGTGCTCATCAAGCTGAGGGATGTTAGTACTGGGGAATGGAACACTTCTGCACTTTGGCCGCTCAGTTGCAGCATCAGGCACTCCCCGACTCCCCAAAGCCTTTCCACCATCTACAAGGCACAAGTAAGGATAACCTGGTGTTGTGCGACTTCTCAAGTAAGGAGTGTAATGGAATACTCTCCACTTGCCTGGATGAGTGCAGCTCCAACAACACTCAAGAAGCTCGACACCATCCAGGACAAAGCAGCCCGCTTGATCGGAACCCCATCCACCACCTTAAACATTCACTCCCTCCACCACCGGCGCACCGTGGCTGCAGTGTGTACCATCTACAAGATGCACTGCAGCAACTCGCCAAGGCTTCTTCGGCAGCACCTCCCAAACCCGCGACCTCTTCCACCTAGAAGGACAAGGGCAGCAGGCGCATGGGAACACCCCCACCTCCAAGTTCCCCTCTAAGTCACACACCATCCTGACTTGGAAATATATCGGCCGTTCCTTCATCGTCGCTGGGTCAAAATCCTGGAACTCCCTCCCTAACAGCACTGTGGGAGCACCTTCACCACACGGACTGCAGCGGTTCAAGAAGGCGGCTCACCACCACCTTCTCGAGGGGCAACTAGGGATGGGCAATAAATGCTGGCATTGCCAGCGACGCCCACATCCTGTGAATGAATAAATAAAAGTCAGATACGGCATAGATAGATGCAGACTAAAGCTCACACTGTTCTGTCCCCTAACCACATATCTCAGCCCCAACCTCAGAAAAGTGCCCCTGACTGCACCAGTGTGACATATTTAATTTCCATCTCCAAGCCAGCCTATGAGGTTGTCTGTGAGCCCATGTGCACTCGGATTTGGATTGAGGTTCTCCAGACTAGTTCCTATTGGACATGGTCTTTATGCAGTGTCTAAAATCAATCTATAATTTTTAGTGGAATTTTTATGTGACTGCATTGCATGTTTAAAAAGCTTTACAAAACTTCTGAAAGGGGTAACGATAAGGGACAATGTGTTTGAGCTCCAATGTGCTGACAAGATTGATTGCCCAGTGTCATTCCAGAAAGACATAGAAGATAGGAGCAGGAGTAGGCCATTCGGCCCCTCGAGCCTGTTCCGCCATTTAATTAGATCATGGCTGATCATCCAAACTCAGTACCCTGTCCCTGCCTTCTCCCCATATCCCTTGATCCCTTTAGCCTTAAGAATTATATCTAACTCCTTCTTGAATATATTTAATGAATTGGCCTCAACTGCCTTCTGTGGTAGAGAATTCCACAGGTTCACCACTCTCTGGGTGAAGAAATTCCTCCTCATCTCAGTCCTAAATGGCTTACCCCTTACCCTTAGACTGTGACCCCTGGTTCTGGACTCCCCGACCATCGGGAACATCCTTCCTGCATCTAGTCTGTCTCGTCCTGTTAGAATTTTATAAGTTTCAATGAGATCCCCTCTCATTCTTCTAAACTCTAGCGAATATAAGCCTAATCGACCCAATCTCTCCTCATACGTCATTCCTGCCATCCCAGGTATCAGTCTGGTGAATCTTCGCTGCACTCCCTCCATGGCAAGAACATCCTTCCTCAGATAAGGTGACCAAAACTGCACACAATGCTCAAGGTGTGGTCTCACCAAGGCCCTGTACAACTGCAGCAAGACATCCTTGCTCCTGTACTCAGACTCAGAGCTAAAGAAAGACATGCATTTCTACAGCACCTTTCACGACCACTGGACGTCCCAAAGCGCTTTACAGACAATGAAGTACTTTTTGAAGTGTAGTCACTGTTGTAATGTGGGAAACACGGCAGCCAATATGCGCACAGCAAGCTCCCACAAACAGCAATGTGATCATGACCAGATAATCTGTTTTTAGTGATGTTGATTGAGGGATAAATATTGGCCATGACACCAGGGAGAACTCCCCTGCTCTTCTTTGAAATAGTGCCATGGGATCTTTTACGTCCACCTGAGAGAGCAGACGGGGCCTCGGTTTAATGTCTCATCCGAAAGGCGACAGTGTAGCACTGCTTCGGATTTTTGAGCTCAGGTCTCTGGAGTGTGACTTGAACCCACAAGCCTTCTGACTCAGAGGCAAGAGTGCTACCCACTGAGCCGCAGCTGACACTTCAACTATATCTGAAGCTTTGAGGCAGAAGGTCTAAACAGGCTTTGGATTACTACAGCTCATTAACAGAATACTGCTGTAGGATGTTATACAAACCATGACTTTTTATCACCCGAGTTCATGATGTTCAAACCTTTGTTTATAGATGCTTCACATGGAATTTTCTTGGAACTCCCTGTAAGATACTATCAAAATCGTTCATTGTCTTATTCAAATCATGCATCACAGACACGGACCATCAGGACAACTGCTTTGTGCACAAAATACCTCAACTGGCACAAAGGGAAATAAACACAAAATAAAATATCTCCTCAGAAATTCTGTAATACACAATAACAGATACCTGGGGGTGATATCTATAATTAACAGATACCTGGGGGTGATATCTATAATTAACAGATACATGGAGGTGATATCTATAATTAACAGATTCTGGGGCTGATATATTATCTGCTTGCACCAGTGTCAGTGCAACACCCAACTATTCTGTACACACTTCTACTTCCTGTTTCTGGGGAGGTCCTGTAATGTTATCCCTTCCTTTGTCTGACTGACCAGACACCTGTTTGTTTGAGCGGTCAGGTGCCTGGACTACTCCAAGGCTGCCACTGTCATACCCTGCTGCCAATGGGCCGCAGGAACTGCTCTGGGAGACGGTCAGCACTTCCCCTGCTTAACACCGTCTCTAAATTGTCAGACTGCTTGTCTGACATCCAGTTCTGGATGAGCAGAAATTTTCTCCAATTAAATATTGGGAAGATCGAAGCCTTTGTTTTCGGTCCCCGCCACAAACTCCGTTCCCGAGCCTCTCCCTAACATCTGTCTGAGGCTGAACCACACTGTTCGCAACCTTGGTGTCATATTTGACCCTGAAATGAGCTTCCGACCACATATCCGCAGCATAACTAAGACCGCCTATTTCCACCTCCGTAACATCGCCCGTCTCCGCCCCTGCCTCAGCTCATTCGCTGCTGAAACCCTCATCCATGCCTTTGTTACCTCTAGACTTGACTATTCCAACGCACTCCTGGCTGGCCTCCCACATTCCACCCTACGTAAACTTGAGGTCATCCAAAACTCGGCTGCCCGTGTCCTAACTCGCACCAAGTTCCGTTCACCCATCACCCCTGTGCTCGCTGACCTACATTGGCTCCCGGTTAAGCAACGCCTTGATTTCAAAATTCTCATCCTTGTTTTCAAATCCCTCCATGGCCTCGCCCCTCCCTATCTCTGTAATCTCCTTCAGCCCCACAACCACCCCGAGATATCTGCGCTCCTCTAATTCTGCCCTCTTGAGCATCCCTGATTATAATCGCTCAACCATTGGTGGCCGTGCCTTCTGTTGCCGAGGCCCTAAGCTCTGGAATTCCCTGCCTAAACCTCTCCGCCTCTCTCTCCTCCTTTAAGACGCTCCTTAAAACCTACCTCTTTGACCAAGCTTTTGGTCACCTGCCCTAATATCTCCTCATGTGGCTCGGTGTCAAATTTTTTGTCTTAAAATACTCCTGTGCAGCGCCTTGGGACGTTTTACTATGTTAAAGGCGCTATATAAATACAAGTTGTTGTTAACATGGCCCTGATTGAGAAGTGAGCAGAGGGGACTCATACCCGTGTTGATTCCCGCGTTGTGGCATTGAGTGCCCTGTAGTATTATTGGTGTGCCATTAGATGGCACTATTGCACTATGCAAACTGGTCCATGAGCAGCTGAAAGCAGAACTTTTGGCAAAGTGTGCAATGCTACAGGACCCCTCCCGAAAGGGATTAAAAATTTGCTCATCAGCTGCTACATAACCAAATTTTATCCCATTACATGTTTTTCAGTTCATCTTCTAAACAAAACATTGCATAAATTGTCAAAACATATAGGGGGAAAAATTTGGTTGCTTTGCGCCTTCCGTTAGCGCTCTAAGAGGGCGCAAACGGGGCCCAAAGCAACTCGCGCCTGGACGCGCTGCTGCTAATGCCTCCCGCGAAATTCAGCGGGAGGTTAGCGGCGGCGGTAACCGTTAGCGCCCTGCGGCACTGTGCTGCCGGCGATGATGTAATCGCCGTGCGCAGCGCCCCGCTCGCGCCCCGGCTGCGATCTTTGGTAGCGCCCCCTGGCTTACCGCCGGACGCTGTGTCCGATGGAGTCAGGGGGGCCAACCTGCGGCCGGGGCGGCGCAAATTAAAGGGAAGTTGCCGGGCGGCCATTTTTCTACCCCCGTTGCTGTCCCCGGCCTTCTGTGAAGCCCCCCGCCCCCCCGTGAGCCCGGCACTTCTCTTGAGTGCCGGGCTCTTTTGCCGGCACTCCGATCCCTGGTGGCCCAGTTGGGCCCCGGGTCCCGCTGCGCAAGGCCCCTCCCCTTTAATAAGCGTGGCGCTGTGGCACGTAGCGCTGTGATATTCACTCGCAGCGCCCCAAGAGGGAGGCGGGGCACTTCCAGTAGCACCCCGCCTCCCTCTTGGGGCACTACCAGTGAATTTTGGGCGTGGGGGCACTAACTTTTTCGGAGCGCTAAAAGTAGCGCCCCGGCGAAGTTAGCACCCCAAAATGGCGCGACCCAATTTTTCCCCCAATGATTCTGAGGGGGCTTGACAGGGTAGATGCTGAGAGGATGTTTCCCCTCGTGGGGGAATCTAGAACTGGGGGGCATAGTTTCAGAATAAGGGGTCGGCCATTTAAAATGGAGATGAGGAGGAATTTCTTCTCTCAGAGGGTGGTGAATCTGTGGAATTCTCTACCCCAGAGAGCTGTGGAGGCTGGGTCATTAAATACATTTAAGGTGGAGATAGACAGATATTTGAACGAAAGGGGAGTCGAGGGTTATGGGGAGCGGACAGGAAAGTGGAGTTGAGGCCACGATCAGATCAGCCATGAGCTCATTGAATGGCGGAGCAGGCTCGAGGGGCCAAATGGCCGACTCCTGCTCCTATTTCTTATGTTCTTATGAAACGTGGTTTGAATTTTCTAAAAGGTCATTTACAGTCGTTGAATGAGATGACCACTTTATTTTCCAAATGATGCCTCTGTCGTTTCATTACTCCATAATAGATGATGCAAAGTAATTACCATATGGAAAACATCTGTTGAAGAGCTCCTTATAGCTTGTAGTCAAAGCAGCCCTGCTAACACGCTCTCATTAATTATTAGTCAAATAATGAGTTGGCTTCTGTGTCGGGGTTTCCATCACAAACAGACATCATCCTTGGTAAATAATCATTCAGCTATAACCATATGTGCTATGGATACATGGAGGTGATATCGAAAAATTAACAGATTCTGGGGCTGATATATTATCTGCTTGCACCAGTGTCAGTGCAACACCCAACTATTCTGTACACACTTTTACTTCCTGCTTCTGGGGAGGTCCTGTAATGTTATCCCTTCCTTTGTCTGACTGACCAGACACCTGTTTGTTTGAGCGGTCAGGTGCCTGGACTACTCCAAGGCTGCCACTGTCATACCCTGCTGCCAATGGGCCGCAGGAACTGCTCTGGGAGACGGTCAGCACTTCCCCTGCTTAACACCGTCTCTAAATTGTCAGACTGCTTGTCCGACATCCAGTTCTGGATGAGCAGAAATTTTCTCCAATTAAATATTGGGAAAACCGAAGCCATTGTTTTCGGTCCCCGCCACAAACTCCGTTCCCTAGCCACTGACTCCATCCCTCTCCCTAACATCTGTCTGAGGCTGAACCACACTGTTCGCAACCTTGGTGTCATATTTGACCCTGAAATGAGCTTCCGACCACATAGCCGCAGCATAACAAAGACCGCCTATTTCCACCTCCGTAACATCGCCCGTCTCCGCCCCTGCCTCAGCTCATCCGCTGCTGAAACCCTCATCCATGCCTTTGTTACCTCTAGACTTGACTATTCCAACGCACTCCTGGCTGGCCTCCCACATTCTACCCTACGTAAACTTGAGGTGATCCAAAACTCGGCTGCCCGTGTCCTAACTCGCACCAAGTCCCGTTCACCCATCACCCCTGTGCTCGCTGACCTACATTGGCTCCCGGTTAAGCAACGCCTCGATTTCAAAATTCTCATCCTTGTTTTCAAATCTCTCCATGGCCTCGTCCCTCCCTATCTCTGTAACCTCCTCCAGCCCCACAACCCCCCGAGATATCTGCGCTCCTCTAATTCTGCCCTCTTGAGCATCCCTGATTATAATCGCTCAACCATTGGTGGTCGTGCCTTCTGTTGCCTGGGCCCTAAGCTCTGGAATTCCCTGCCTAAACCTCTCCGCCTCACTACCTCTCTTTCCTCCTTTAAGACGCTCCTTAAAACCTACCTGAAGCTTTTGGTCGCCTGCCCTAAATTATCCTTATGTGGCTCGGTGTCAAATTTTTTGTCTTAAAATACTCCTGTGCAGCGCCTTGGGACGTTTTACTACGTTAAAGGCGCTATATAAATACAAGTTGTTGTTAACATGGCCCTGATTGAGAAGTGAGCAGAGGGGACTCATACCCGTGTTGATTCCCGCGTTGTGGCATTGAGTGCCCTGTAGTATTATTGGTGTGCCATTAGATGGCACTATTGCACTATGCAAACTGGTTCATGAGCAGCTGAAAGCAGAACTTTTGGCAAAGTGTGCAATGCTACAGGACCCCTCCCGAAAGGGATTAAAAATTTGCTCATCAGCTGCTACATAACCAAATTTTATCCCATTACATGTTTTTCAGTTCATCTTCTAAACAAAACATTGCATAAATTGTCGAAACATATAGGGGGAAAAATTGAGTCGCGCCACCTTTAGGGCGCTAACTTTGCCGGGGCGTGCGGCCGAAATTCATTGGTAGCGCCCCAAGAGGGAGGTGGGGTGCTACTTGAAGCACCCCGCCTCCCTCTTGGGGCGCTGCGAGTGAATCTCGCGGCGCTATGTGCCGCAGCGCCACGCTCTGCGGCACGTCGCGCCGCGGTACTGCAGGCCTTCCTCCCCTTCTTAAAGGGGAGGGGCCTTGCGCAGCGCGACCCGGGGCCCAGCTGAGCCACCAGGGATCGGAGTGCTGGCAAAAGAGCCCGGTACTCAAGAGAAGTGCCGGGCTCACGGAGCGCAGCCGGCACTCCGCAGGGGGGCTGCTCAGGAGGCTGGGCACGGCAACGGGGGCAGGTGCTGGCAGGCAACCAGCAACAAAAATGGCTGCCCGGCACCTCGCCTTTAATTTGCGCCGCCCTGGCCGCAGGTAGGCCCCCCTGACCCCGTCGGTAAGTCAGGGCGCTGCGCACGGCGATGATGTCATTGCCAGCGGCGCAGCGCCGCGGGGCGCTAATGGTTACCGCCGCCGCTAACCTCCCGCTGAATTTCCGGGCGCTGGTTGCTCTTAGGGCGCTAACGGGAGGTGGTAAGCAACCGAATTTTTCCCCCAATGATTCTGAGGGGGGTTGACAGGGTAGATGCTGAGAGGATGTTTCCCCTTGTGGGGGAATCTAGAACTGGGGGGCATAGTTTCAGAATAAGGGGTCGGCCATTTAAAATGGAGATGAGGAGGAATTTCTTCTCTCAGAGGGTGGTGAATCTGTGGAATTCTCTACCCCAGAGAGCTGTGGAGGCTGGGTCATTGAATATATTTAAGGTGGAGATTGACAGATTTTTGAACGAAAGGGGAGTCAAGTGTTATGGGGAGCGGACAGGAAAGTGGAGTTGAAGCCACGATCAGATCAGCCATGATCTTATTGAATGGCGGAGCAGGCTCGAGAGGCCGAATGGCTTATGAAACGTGGTTTGAATTTTCTAAAAGGTCATTTACAGTCGTTGAATGAGATGACCACTTTATTTTCCAAATGATGCCTCTGTCGTTTCATTACTCCATAATAGATGATGCAAAGTAATTACCATATGAAAACATCTGTTGAAGAGCTCCTTATAGCTTGTAGTCAAAGCAGCCCTGCTAACACGCTCTCATTAATTATTAGTCAAATAATGAGTTGGCTTCTGTGTCGGGGTTTTCATCACAAACAGACATCATCCTTGGTAAATAATCATTTAGCTATAACCGTTTGTGCTTTTGCATGATATTGCCAGGAGCGTCATTTTTTTGACTTGTTCCCTAAGTCAGTTGTACAAGAACGGTTACCATAGGTTGGTATCAGACAGAATGACATCGAATTCAACAATTTCAGACTAGTTCAGATTTCCAGCACCCGCAGTATTTTGCTTTTGTAAGAATGACATCCTTGCCTAGCATGCGCCCTGAAGTAAATTATAACGAGGCACTTACAATAATGAAGTTTGAGACATCCTAAAGAATTCAATAATAAAAACAGAAAATGCTGGGAATACTCAGCAGGTCAGGCAGCATCTGCGGAGAGAGAAACAGAGTTAACGTTTCAGGAACAGTTCTGACGAAGGGTCACCGACCTGAAACGTTAACTCTGTTTCTCTCTCCGCAGATGCTGCCTGACCTGCTGAGTGTTTCCAGCATTTTCTGTTTTGATTTCAGATTTCCAGCATCTGCAGTATTTTGCTTTTGTCTAAATAAATTCAATGCTGTCTCATTTGGGACAAGTTAAGAAAATAATTGATCTGCTATGAAAATGGATGCTTCAACGCTCATCGAAACATATAAAATTCTAACAGGACTAGACAGACTAGATGCAGGAAGGATGTTCCCGATGGCGGGGGAGTCCAGAACCAGGGGTCACAGTCTAAGGATAAGGGGTAAGCCATTTAGGACTGAGATGAGGAAGAATTTCTTCACCCAGAGAGTGGTGAACCTGTGGAATTCTCGACCACAGAAGGTAGTTGAGGCCAATTCATTAAATATATTCAAGAATGAGTTAGATATATTTCTTAAAGCTAAAGGGATCAAGGGATATGGGGAGAAGGCAGGGACAGGGTACTGAATTTGGATGATCAGCCATGATCTCATCGAATGGCGGAGCAGGCTCGAGGGGCCGAATGGCCTGCTCCTGCGCCTATCCTCTATGTTTCTATCTATGTTTCAGTGCTGGCGAGTTAAAACACACACCATTGGGATTCTCCTTTCTTGCACCGTCAGAGCACGGCAGCATTGAAAAAGCTGGAATGACATGATAGATTGCTGCCCTCAGAAAGTGGGCTCTTACCATCTCTCTCGCCTCGGAGTCAGAAGGTTGTGGGTTCAAGTCCCACTCCAAGTGACTTGAGCGCAAAATCCAGGCTGACACTCCAGTGTGGTACTGAGGGAGTGCTGCACGGTCGGAGGTGCCATCTTTCATTTGAGACATTAAACCGAGGCCCCGTCTGCTCTCTCAGGTGGACATAAAAGATCCCATGGGCACTATTTTGAAGAAGAGCAGGGGAAGTTATCCCTGGTGTCCTGGTCAATATTTATCCCTCATCCCCATCCCCCTCCCCCTCCTCATCCCCATCTTCATCCCATCCTCATCCCCATTCTCCTCCTCATCTCCCTCATCCTCCTCCCCATCCCCCTCCTCATCCACATCACCCTCCTCATTCTCATCCCCATCTCCCTCCCCCTCCCCCTGCCTCATCCCCATCTCCCTCCCAATCCCCCTCTCCCTCCTCCTCCCCCTCCCTCTCCCCCTCCCAATCCCCATTCTCCTCCTCATCTCCCTCCTCCTCCTCATCCTCCTCCCCATCCCCCTCCTCATCCACATCACCCTCCTCATTCTCATCCCCATCTCCCTCCCCCTCCCCCGCCTCATCCCTCTCCCCCTCCCAATCCCCATCCCCCTCCCTCTCCCCCTCCCCAGACTGCTCCAAGAAGGTAGGAATGGGCCAACCGGGAGAGGAGCCACAACATAAGCAGGATTGTTTCTTCCAGTTGATTGGGCTCTTAAAGCCCCACATGCAGCAACAGCCCAGCTCTCTCTGTACAGGCCGGAGCCTCTCTGTCTGGCTGACCCAACCCAAGGGGTGTGGTTAAATTACCCTGACCCCCAGCAGCATGCGGTCCCCAGTGCGTGCTTCACTCTGCCAGCAACCCCAACGAGCCAATGCATGCTGCTGTAAGTGCCGTGGGCAGCGACTCCACAAAGATGTATCTCTGTCATTCTTTTTGCAGTGGAAGTATTTTGCGGTGGTCATAGTCCTGTCCCTTCTGGCGCGAATCCACAGCACAAAATTGCCCATACATCAGCACTAATTGGCACTGAATTATTCATGCCAAATTGGCACTAACTGGGACCTAGGCGGTGCCAAGACAAATCTAGTGATCACTTTTCAGTGGGTCCATGGGTTTGTACTTTTCTACAATCGTAACTATCTCACTCGGAGAAACCACAAGGATAACCGATGTCGGAAACAGAAGTGATCCACTAGTGCAGTAGAAGATGCTCTCCTGAATACAGTTCATCATTGTACACAGTGGCTAGAGTACCTGTTGTAACTGAGTGTCTCCCAGCTCTTCCGCCTGTTTTGCAGAGAAACTGCTTTGCTCCAACCAACTCCACTTCACAAATGGCTGTGCATTTTGCCATTTAACTATAAATATATAAATGAACGTATTATATTAAAATCTTCTCTTAGGCAGTCCCTCGGAACCGAGGATGACTTGCTTCCACACTAAAAATGAGTTCTCAGGTGACTGATGAGTCCAATGCGGGACCTACAGTCTCTGTCACAGGTGGGGCAGACGGTGGTTGAAGGGGCGGGTGGGTGGGGTGCTTGGGTTGACGTGCGCTCCTTCCGCTGTTTGCGCTTGGCTTCCGCTTGCTCCCGGCGAAGAGACTCGAGGTGTTTGGCGCCTTCCCGGATGCTTCTCCTCCACTTTGTGCGGTCTTGGGCCAGGGATTCCCAGGTGTCGGTGGGGATGTTGCACTTTTTCAAGGAGGCTTTGAGGGTGTCCTTGAAGCGTTTCCTCTGCCCACCTGGGGCTCGCTTGCCCTGTCGGAGCTCCGAGTAGAGCGCTTGTTTTGGGAGTCTTGTATCAGGCATGCAGACGATGTGGCCCGTCCATCGGAGCTGATCGAGCGTGGTCAGAGCTTCGACGCTGGGGATGTTGGCCTGAGCGAGAACACTGACGTCGGTGCGCCTATCCTGCCAATGGATTTGCAGGATCTTGCGGAGGCAAAGATCCTGCAAATAAAAATAAGGACAGAATGGGGAACTGAATTCCGCCTGTGCTACCCTGGTCCAATTATCTGCTTTTTTTCATTCGTTCATGGGATGTGGGCGTCGCTGGCAGGGCCAGCATTTATTGCCCATCCCTAATTGCCCTTGAGAAGGTGGTGGTGAGCCGCCTTCTTGAACCGCTGCAGTCCGTGCGGTGAAGGTACTCCCACAGTGCGTATTATCTGCTGCCCTCTAACTCTGCTTCACCTGAAGACTACACTTGGTTTTGTGACTCCCCATGTACAACGCCACGGGACATTGACTAGTTATGAAATAAATCGATGCGAAGGACATCGATACTTGGGAGTCATTTATGGTGCGTTAAGCATCTGTTGGCACACTACTTTCTCCTGTGACGATGGCTCTGTCTAATCAAGGGTTAAAATTGTTCCATTGCCACCTGGTTGCTGTAAACCAGTCTAGTTGCAGCCATTGTGAGTTTATCATTAGCAAAGCAGCTTATTTAGTGACTACTGAAATATTAATGCACAGCATGTTTACGGTTAAATATTTAAACCACAGGCTCCCGAAGAACTTTCCTGTTTATCATTGAATGGCATTGTTAGTATAGGCTGCTTGTATTGTTACGAATCAAGGTATCTTGGATAATACCTGAACTGGAATAACTTTATTCTGGCCACAAATGAGACATTAACATGGATCGTGCTGTTTCCAGCCCCCTGTCATTGTTTGTCCTGATTCAGTGTGCTCTCTGTTGAGGGCTCGGTCGGTGTTCAAGGAAATTCTTGAGTTTGGCTGTGAGAGTTAAAGACGCTGTGCTGCGCTTGTGAGAAACTGCCTGGTCAGCTGAAAGAGTCTTCTTGCCAGGGGCTGATTGGCAGGGCTTTAGGCGTTGCCGCTGTCAATTGTCCTGTGATTGTTCACGGGACACACCAAAACGTGAGAATCGTTATTTGTGCAAACCCAAGCAATCTCACCGGAAACATGAGAATTCAAGAGCGCCAGACCTGCCCTTGACTCGATGCAGTGCCAAGTTTGCAAAGTGACTTCATGAAGTCCCTGTCCCCTTGGCTACAGCTCCCATGCTGAATATCCAAGCTTGCAGGAACCTGTATGTTAGAGATTAAGATTGAGAAATAGTTAAGAAAGCCACTTTGCACAAAATAATCAATTATATTGCTTTCATTATATTAGTTCGGTAGTTAAAATCTTCCAAATTTAAAAAAACCGAATGGAACTGACAGACAGTATCTGTAGAATATCAGCACGGCTGTCAGGCTGTAACTGTCGTCATATAAAATGAGAAGTCGCACAACACCAGGTTATAGTCCAACAGTTTTATTTGAAATTACGAGCTTTCGGAGCGCTGCTCCTTCATCAGGTACAGTGAGGGAATACAAATCAGTTACAAAGTATATATAGACAGAGAACAATGTGTCTGCAGAGATACAATCCGTCAGGGAGGCATTACGTCAAAGACACAGCAGAGTACAACTAAGACAATGAGGTGGGTCACAGGGGGTCCAACGTGTCAAATGCTGCAGTCTGCAGTTAAGCGCAGAGCAGCCGCTCCGAAAGCTCGTAATTTCAAATAAAACTGTTGGACTATAACCTGGTATTGTGCGACTTCTCATTTTTGTCCACCCCAGTCCAACACCGGCATCTCCGCATCATGGTCATATAAAATGGCCTTGGCTAGTTCTAATCTTCTCATGGCTTCATCTACATGTTTGTTCTTTTCTGTACAAGTGAATCGATAAGGTGGTTTCTGTTATGTCCTGAGACCCACGCTGTGGAACCTTTTTGAGTCTGTGGCATGTGGAGCTAGTACCTCATGTACTACCCAGGGAGATGGTCATGGAGGAGCCGATGTAACGGCCTTTGAGCAAAGCTTAAAAAGCAAGGCCACCATGACATGCGGTTCGGGAGATGAAGAAGGGAGACCTCTGGAGGGTTGAGCCCACCCGACCGTGTGTGTCTTCTGCGGCAAAGCATCCTTTGTAATCTCGGATATAAAAACAGCAAATGCTGCAAACACTCAGCAGGTTAAGCTGCAGCTGTGGAGAGCGAAACAGTTTCAGCTTGATGACCTTTCGTAATCTCGGACTTCAGGATGTCTCAAAGCGCTTCACAGCCAATGAAGTACTTTTTGAAGTGGAGTCACTGTTGTAATGTGGGAAACGCGGCAGCCAATTTGCGCACAGCAAGCTCCCACAAACAGCAATGTGATAAATGACCAGATACAGGAATCCCTCCCCAACCACGGGGGATACGTCCCTGAAAACCCCCGTGGTTAGTAAAACCGCGGTTGGCAAATACAGTATAAATGTTCAAATAACACAATAAAAAAGAATATAAAAGCAATAAAATCATGTTATTTACCTTAATCCTAAATTAAAAACCGCGTATACGCAAAATTCACTGCTGCAGTTGGCAAAAGTTGTCGCAGAGAGGAAACCGTGTATACTTGAAATCTGCGTGTGGGGCGGGATTCCTGTAATCTGTTTTAGTGATGTTGGTTGAGGGATAAATATTGGTCAGGACAGCAGGTATATCTCACCTGCTCTTCTTCAAAGTAGTGCAATGGGATCTTTTACGTCCACCTGAGAGTAGACGGGGCCTCGGTTTAACGTTTCGTCCGAAAGACGGCACCTCCGACAGTGCGGCACTCCCTCAGTACTGCACTGGAGCGTCAGAATGGATTCTTGTGCTCAAGTCTCTGGAGAGGGGCTTGAACCCACAACCTTCTGACTCAGAGGCGAGGGTGCTGCCCACTGAGCCCCGGCTGACACGTTCCCAGCGACCCATGTGCATGCAGCTGGAAATCCCTACTGGCAGGCGCACCACACACCCGAATACAATGAGCTGCATTCATGTCATCCAAACTCTTGGCAAATCTGTTACATTTCGGACTCCCGCACCGCCCCCCCCCCACCAACACCTTTATTTATGTAAATAGCATGCATAATGCTTGCCACCTGAAATGCGCATTTATTTTCCGCCATGTTTGGGTTTGGTTTAGCCTAGGTCTGACCATTAATCCCACTCATGATAAACTTAAGAACACATAGAATACTCCCCACCACTGCCCCCATCCCCAAGGCTCATTTATGTTGGGGAACGGTTCCATGGGTGTTGGCAGCCTTCGACTATCCCCCTCTCACCCACCCCCCCCCCCCCCCGTTCAAGTGGCCATTCTTCACGTGCGAGTGTTGCTGGACTATTCGACTGTGGAGGGCATCGCAGATGAGCCCAATCCTTTTCCAGACCAGCGTTTATACATTCTCCAGAGGAATCAAGGGTTGTGGGGATCGGGCGGGAAAGTGGAGTTGAGGTTGAAGATCAGCCATGATCTTATTGAATGGCGGAGCAGGCTCGAGGGGCCGAATGGCCGACTCCTGCTCCTATTTCTTATGATCTTAGGTGCACTTTCCAGCAGCGGATACTAAATAGTGATTTCCACCGTCCCCCCACCCTCTCGTTAACCCAGGATCACTGAGGCCCAGTGTGTCTGCCTGACTGCCACCCTGGTCCAGGTCAGCTCATTTTGCACAGATCGTGAATCAAACTTGAGAGCTTGTGGTCTGTGTTGTCCAGGTGTTTTATTTTTGATTTGTTTTACTATGCCACTCTGGGAAACACTCCAGTTTCTTCCCCCCTGCCCCAGGAGGTTTCATTGCATCTGATCGTAGTGAATGAAGTCATTCAATCTGAGACAGGTCACCTCGCATTCCTGGCTGCTCTGTCTCAACACAGCCCTTAATCCCTTTAAAATAAATATATTAACGCGGCAATCAAACGGTGTGGCGAGGAAGTCTATGCTCGCACATCAACCCAACAATAGTGGCAATTTGCCCCCGTAAATTCAATGCAGCACTTTGTATCTTCCACATGCCCCCTGACATGAATCTTGTCATTCATGAAAGAAAGACTTATGAAATAATACTGAGTGGCCTGCTGGTGGCGCTGTCCAGAGAGAGTATAAATACTCGGGCACGGGCCCAGCTTGCGCAGGACATTCTTAACAGGAACAAGTGAAGGACACAACTCGACCTCCATGTTGTAAAACAGTTGATTAAAGCTTTGTTTAACGCTTAGACCAAGTGTCCAGTAGTTTTCTTACCTCACCCCCCCACTATGGTGGAACTCATTACCTCATCTGCCTGCCAAGAGAGGTACAAAAGTGGCCCACAGGGTGACTCTTTCTCTGGCTTTCTCTCCGTCCCTCCCTCCCCTGCAGGGAATCACCGAGCCTCAATCAGGCGCCACCTCAAACAGCACAGCCAAGATGTTACAGGCAGGCTGGGTTTTGTCAGGCAGTGTCGCAACACAGCAGAGACCTTTCGAGGGGCAGGGGGCGGTACAGAGGTCTCAGCCATTTTACCAGCTTATGTGAGCTGTTCTCTCTCGCTCTCGGTGCATTCGCACGCCACGGGTTTAGCGGCAGCGCGGAGCTGCACGGAACTTGGGTGCAGGCTGATTCCGAAATGAAGGGGATCTCACTCCATTTAGTTCCGGTGTCAGATCGGCACCTGCTACCAGCTTTGGACTGCACTGATGTGAATCATAGAATGATACAGCACAGAAGGAGGCCATTCGGCCCATCGTGCCTGTTCTAGCTTTCTGAACGAGCTCTCCAATTAGTCCCACTCCCCCGCTCGTTCCCCATAGCCCTGCAATTCTTTCCTTTCAAGTATTTATATCCAATTCCCCTTTTGAAAGTTACTATTGAATCTGCTTCCACCGCCCTTTCAGGCAGCGCGTTCCAGATCACAACAACTCGCTGCGTAAACATTTTTTTCCTCATGTCGCCTCTGGTTCTTTTGCCAATTATCTTAAATCTGTCTCCTCTGGTTACCGACCCCTTTATATCAGCACTAAAGCGGTAATGTAAATGTACCCTGTCTGTGTCACTATCCTGACTTTTTCTTCAAGCAATAGCATTTCTGCCTGAAAAGGCTAAGAGGAGATTTGATGGAGATGTTTTAAAATCATGAAGTGTTTAGATGGAGTAAATAAAGAGAAACGGTTTCCAATGGCTGAAGGGTCGATAACCAGAGGGCACAGATTTAAAGTGATTGGTAAAAGAACCAGAGGCAACACGAGGAAAAACCTTTTCACGCAGCGAGTGGCTAGGATTTGGAATGTGCTGCCTGATAGGGTGGTGGATACAGATTCAATAGTAGCCTTCAAAAGGGAATTGGATAAATACTTGAAGGAGAAAAAATTGCAGGGATATGGGGAAAGAGCGGGGGAGTGGGACTAACTGGATTGCTCTTCGAAAGAGCCGGCGCAGACTCGATGGGCCGAATGGCCTCCTTCTGTGCGGCACTATTCTATGATTTCACAAACCTGATGCAATGTGACTCCGTTCTGTATTTATTTCTCTCCAATAACGCTCAGCATTATACAGCCCTCTGCTAGTGCAAGTGCTTTATCAAAAAAACTTGAGGTAAAGCCACCTCTATTTCCCCCTTCAATCCTTGGTCATTCTGCAGCACGCACCAACCAGAGTTGAGAGAGCAGTCAGCTGCCTTGGTCTTAGATCTCTGCCTGTACCATGCTAAGTGGGTTGCCAGGAGGTAATGAAAGGGGTCTGTCTTTCTTTCTCTCTCAAAAGGGCTTGACCGAGAACAGGAAATATTCCTTAGGAAGGATCATAGGCCTGTCACTCAGTGGCTTGCCCTGTCTCGCAGCTCTTGCCCTGTCTGGTAGTTCCCCTTCATTTCAGGCTTGCTGATGAAGTGATGCTTGCCAAAGGAGTTCACTGAGAACAGGAAATATCCCTTAGGAAGGATCATAGGCCTGAGGCCTGGCCCCACTATTCCATGGCGGCCTTCCTTGCTGCATCGTCGCTGTGCCTGCCAAAAGCCACTCTAAAGCCTGCGCTCAAAGCATTTGCATGACTGGCCAGCAAGGTGACTCTTAGGCTGACCATACGCCTGTGTTTTCCAGGGACAGTCCCCGGATTAGGTACTGTGTCCCCGGGCAAACAACGTCCCCGGTTCAGGAAACTCGTCCCCGCATAGAGCCACATTCATCGGTCCGCTGGTCGGCAGGAGTTGGATTTTAACTTCATTTTTGGATAAACTGGAAAAATTCAATCTTTGGGGTTTTTTGGAAACACGAATGTACAGAAACCCCGGGGGGGAGATTCTCGTCCCGTTCGTGCCAAGTATCAGCTCAGGAACGGATTCCAGGAGCCGGTTGAACGGAGGCGACGATGGCGGCCCCGCCTTCCCACAATGCAGCGCGGCGGAGAAAAGGCCCCGTCGACAGCTCGGGCCGCACTGCACTCTGGGGGATTGAGTCACCTGACCCCGTGTTTCAGCCACTAGTGAGTGGCCGGAGGGCGGAACCTTTAAAATGCGCGGGAGAAGCTGAGATTCGAGATTCGGTGTAAAGTGAAAATGGCGTTGTCTCGACGCGTATTCCACCAGCAGCAGCAACAAAGTCGTCATGCCAGTTTTCTTGGCACGCGTCCTGGCTACTTCGCTGTGCTCCCACCCTGTTTGCCCCCCGGATTCGGTTTAGCAAATACAGTCACCCTACTCTTTCCCTGGTTTTCCGTCCCTCCCTCCCTGTGAACAGTCCCCGAGCCTCCAGTAGGCTCTGCCTCATGAGTACAGCCGAGACTGCAAACTCAGCACGGGGAAAAGCTGCAGACACTGTGTATTAGAGAATAGGGGCACGCCCACCCTGCTCCTTTGGCATCTTGTGAATGAAGTGAATCATAGGCCTGAGGCCTGGCTTGATTTAAAAATTGTAGTAGCTCACCTGGTAAGTGGAAACTCGGTGTGGTGCTGAGTCACCAGAGGGCGGGGGTAATTTGAACTTTCAGTGAACGGGCGATTGCGGACAGACCGCCTGTTATGCACCCTGCCCGATCCGGGATGTGTAATGGGCAGCTGATCTGATATTGCCTGGTTTTTTTTATTCGTTTATGGGATGTGGGCATCGCTGGCAATACCAGCATTTATTGCCCATCCCTAATTGCCCTTGAGATGGTGGTGGTGAGCTGCCTTCTTGAACCGCTGCAGTCCAAAAATGTGCGGGTTAGGTTGATTTGGCTATGATAAATTGACCCTTAGTGTTAGGGGGGGATTAAATATGTGGGGTTACGGGGATAGGATGGGATATGTTAGGGGGAATTAAATACGTGGGGTTACGGGGATTGGGTGGGATATGTGTCGGTGCAGGCTCGATGGGGATTCTGTGTGGGAAAGCAGGGACAGGGTACTGGATTTGGATGATCAGCCATGATCGTATTGAATGGTGGAGCAGGCTCGACGGGCCGAATGGCCTACTCCTGCTCCTAGTTTCTATGTTTCTATGTTTCTATGTGTGGTGAAGGTGCTCCCACAGTGCTGTTAGGGAGGGAGTTCCAGGATTTTGACCCAGCGACGATTAAGGATCGGCGATATACTTCTAAGTCAGGATGGTGTGTAACTTGGAGGGGAACTTGGAGGTGGTAGTATTCCCATGCGCCTGCTGCCCTTGTCCTTCTAGGTGGAAGAGGTCGCGGGTTTGGGAGGTGCTGTCGAAGAATCCTTGGCGAGTTGCTGCAGTGCATCTTGTAGATGGTACACACTGCAGCCACGGTACACCGGTGGTGGGGGGAGTGAATGTTTAAGGTGGTAGATGGGGTGCCAATCAAACGGGCTGCTTTGTCCTGGATGGTGTCGAGCTTCTTGAGTGTTGTTGGAGCTGCACTCATCCAGGCAAGTGGAGAGTATTCCATCACACTCCTTACTTGTGCCTTGTAGATGGTGGAAAGGCTTTGGGGAGTCAGGAGGTGAGACACTCGCCACAGAATACCTAGCCTCTGACCTGCTCTTGTTGCCACAGTATTTATGTGGCTGGTCCAGTTAAGTTTCTGGTTAATGGTGACCCCCAGGATGTTGATGGTGGGGGATTCGGCGATGGTAATGCCATTGAATGTCAAGGGACGGTGGTTAGACTCTCGCTTGTTGGAGATAGTCATTGCCTGGCACTTCTGTGGCGCGAATGTTACCTGCCACTTATCAGCCCAAGCCTGAACGTCGTCCAGGTCCTGTTGCATACGGGCATGGACTGCTTCATTATCTGAGGAGTTGCGAATGGCGCTGAACACTGTGCAGTCATCAGCGAACATCCCCATTTCTGACCTTATGTTGGAGGGAAGGTCATTGAGGAAGCAGCTGAAGATGGTTGGGCCTAGGACACTGCCCTGAGGAAATCCTGCAGCGATGTCCTTGGGCTGTGATGATTGACCTTCAACCACCACAACCATCTTCCTTTGTGTTAGGTATGACTCCAGCCAGTGGAGAGTTTTCCCCCCGATTCCCATTGACTTCAGTTTTACTCGGGCTCCTCAATGCCACACTCGGTCAAATGCTGCCCTGATGTCAAGGGCAGTCACTCTCACCTCACCTCTGGAATTCAGCTCCTTTGTCCATGTTTTCAGCCATCGCTGAAAGTCAAAATGACCCCCACACGGACCAGGAAGGTCCCGGGTTTGATCCCGGGTCTCCGACCTGTTAGCCGGTCTCAACTACAATGTGGTAGGGCCACGGCATCTGGCCTCTGATTCCCTTCCTAGTCCATGGATGCTATCAGTCAGGTTTCCGGCTCCTGATGCTATCCAGGGACCCGGGAGAGAGAGAGACTGGGGATGAGAAAGGTTGCATTTTTAAAAATGTATTCATTCCTGGGATGTGGGCGTCGCTGGCAAGGCCAGCATTTATTGCCCATCCCTAAATGCCCTCGAGAAGGTGGTGGTGAACCGCCTTCTTGACAACTGAGTGGCTTGCTCGGCCATTTCAGAGGGCAGTTAAGAGTCAACCAGGTTGCTGTGGGTCTGGAGTCACATATCGGCCAGACCGGGTAAGGACGGTAGATTTCCTTCCCTAAAGGGCATTAGTGAACCAGATGGACTTTTACGGCAATCCGGTAGGTTCATGGTCACCATTACTGATACTAACTTTTTATTCCAGATTTATTTAATCAACTGAACTTAAATTCCCCAGCTGCCGTGGTTGGGATTTGAACTCACGTCTCTGGATCATTAGTCCAGGCCTCTGTCCATTACTAGTCCAGTAACATAACCACAGTGCTACCATACCCAAATGAGGGCATGTCAGGTGAGGGCAGGGTTGGGTTTGGCTGTGGCGTCCCCTGTTGCCATCCACTGTCTAGGCATGCACACAAAGGGTAGCCCCTTGGCTGAAGAGCTGGTCGGCATCAATCACTACCTCCAAGAGATAATGAGTGAAAGAAAGCTCAGCAGGGTGAGAGAAGAATGGTGAGCAAAAACTCACCAGAGCAAAGCAAGACTCCGAGCTAACGTCACGTGCAAAAAAGCCCGGCCTGAACATCAGGGTGACCCAGAACTGAGTGTGATGGGGAGTAAGACCTTGGGAACTACCACACAAAATACAAGTTTGAAGTTACTTCCAAACCACATAATTGCTAGTGCTTTGTTTTCACAGATCTGCTGAAATGGTGAGAACAGGGTGGGGTGGCGTGGAGCTGTAGGGAAGGGAGTGATTGTCAGGTATTTTGTATCTATCTTAGCTTGGAGGTGGAACATTTTCTTTGTGCGTGTCCAGAGAAAACAAACATATTCTAATCTCTGCTGCTTATATCACAAAAGTGAGTTACTTTCTCACCGTGTCATCTTGACTGTTTCTTCAACAGACAGTCCAAATTGCAGCTTGTAGGATTCTTTCTGTAGGTTAACCTCAACTCCGAGGACGAACACAAGGGCCTGTAATTTGCGGTCGCATTGCCACTGACCGCAAGGAAAGCTGCCCACAGAGCTCTCGCAATCTCTGTGGCGAAAATTGTGGGATTCTCGACGTGTAGTTGAGTGCAGCGCTATCAAAAGGGGATTCCCAGAGTAGAGCAGCAATGATGTCATCAAGCTGTCTGAGCAGCCAATCACATTGAAAAATTCTCGCAGACAGCAAACCAGGAATTAAAAAGAACTGGACATCTGCACTTGTTAAAAATGTTACAGAGAGCGAAATAAAGATTGGGACATACACATGGGGTTGAGGTAGAAGCTGAAAAATCATAAACAAACTTAAAAAAATATATATTTTTTTAAATTTTATTTTTTTATCAAAATGGACAAATTTGACATTCCACAAATATAAAAATTCGTTTTTCAGGGCCAGAACTGGTGTTTAGCAGTCAATACGCTGTTAAAACACCAGTTACACCTATTCCAACAAGGCTTAACAATTAATGAGGTGTTTAACAGTGATATTAGCGCTGAAAAGCCCAAGTTTTCATCAGTTCCACTGATTTCACTGATTGCTGGCTATGGGGGGAGGGGTCCACAGTGCAGCCAGTGTTGGAGCACTGAATGACTGACCGCAACTTCAGAAATTCTGCGTTTAGATGCGCATGCGCTAAATCCTGAAGTTACGGTCAGTTTCAGCGGGGTAATGACGGCAAACACTGACAGTTCGCCGTCATTACCCATCACACAATCCGGGCCAATAATTAGGAGCAGGAGTCGGCCGTACGGCCCCTCGAGCCTGCTCCGCCATTCAATAAGATCACGGCTGATCATCCACCTCAACATAAGCATCTCGCCCACGTGACCATTCTTCATGTGAGTGTCAGCAAGGTACTTGACCACTGGGGAGCTGGAAGTCCAACAGTAACTGCTGGCGATGTTAGTGGACGAGCACGCTTGTATGATATTCCTCTGTCACCTATTTTAACACACGTTAACCTGTTTCTTTTAAATAGGTTGGCCCCCCCATTAAAACGCTGTGAGATGAATGTTCACTAAAATCACCAATCATCATTTATGGTGTTCAGTTGCTGGAGGGCCGGGAGACTAGGGGAGCTTCGAAGGCTCTCAGTCCAGTGTTTAATGGATTTCAGGCCTCCAGGTTCAAACTACAATAAATTTCACATTAATGGTAAATATGAGCATTTGGATTTTGCATTGGGACAGAGAAAAGCACCTCAATGCGGGGGAGATGGATGTAGAGCTTTTCTAGATCGGCAGGGAATAGAGGGAGAGGTACCTCACCAGACCATGGGAGAACGTGGCTGCAGGTCCAATCGCACTCGATCACTGGAGAGCACCTCACCCAACTAGGCTGGAAACGAAGCCAGATGGATGAATCAACCAGGAGGCTGCATTCCCCCCCCCCACCACCACTTCTCCCATAGTGTCAGCCGTGGGTCAGTTGGTAGCACACTTGCCTCTGAGTCCAAAGGTTGTGGGTTCAAGTCCCACTCCAGGGACTTGAGCACATAAATCAAGGCTGACACTCCACAGTGCTGAGGGAGTGCTGCACTGTCAGAGGTGTCATCTTTCAGGTGAGATGTTAAACCGAGGCCCTGTCTGCTCTCTCAGGTGAATGTAAAAGATCCCATGGTACTACTTTGAAGAGTTATCCCTGGTGTCTTAGCCAATATTTATCCCTCGACCAACATCACTAAAACAGATGATCTGGTCATTATCACATTGCTGTTTGTGGGAGCTTGCTGTGCGCAAGTTGGCTGCTGTGTTTCCCACATTACAACAGTGACTGCACTTCAAAAAGGACTTAATTGGCTGTAAAGTGCTTTGGGATGTCCGGTGGTTGTGAAAGGCGCTATAGAAATGCAAGTCTCCTGTGTTTTTTTTTTAACATCACAAAAAAAAACAAGCATTAGTGTTCATTTCTAGAGGATAGAATTGAAAAGTAGAGAAGTTATGTTGAACCTTGGTTGGACCACACTTGGAGTACTGTGAACAGTTCTGGTCTCCATATTCTAAAAAGGATATAGAGGCACTGGAGAAGGTGCAAAAAAGATTTACTAGGATGATACCAGAACTGAGAGGTTTATAACTATCAGGAAAGATTGAACAGGCTGGGGCTCTTTTCTCTAGAAAAGAGAAGGCTGAGAAGAGGTCTAAGATTATGAAAGGGTTTGATAGGTTAGACGTAGAGAAGATGTTTCCACTTGTGGGGGAGACCAGAACTAGGGGCCATCAATATCAGAGAGTCACTAATAAATCCAATGGGGAATTCAGGAGAAACTTCTTTACCCAAAGAGTGGTGAGAATGTGGAACTCGCTACCACAGGGAGTGGTTGAGGTGAATAGTATAGATACATTTAAGGGGAAGCTGGATAAACACATGAGGGAGAAAGGAATAGAAGGATATGTTGATGGGGTCAGATGAAGAGGGGTGGGAAGGTGTTGAGCATAAACACCGGCACGGACCAGTTGGGCTGAATGGCCTCTTTCTGTGCTGTAAATACTATGTGATACTTTGTCATATCGATTTTAATGTGGGAAAAAGAGAATTTGTTATAAATGTGGCTCCGACTGACTGCTGGTGAACGTTTTGTTGTCTGTGTGTGTTATAAAGACCCACTTTTGCACTCTGACCCAAGGAAACCCAACAACCCAGTGGTTTTGAAACCAGTAATCCTGTAAGTAGAGATCCAGAGATATTAAAAAAAGAAGTTGCACGCTTAACAAGAATATTAACGTTTCTCTGCCGACAAACCTGAATTATAACCTGAGGAAGTTAATCCGAATGAGGAATTGAAATACAAGGCTTCGTTTTGGTCTGTGGAAAGAAGTCAGGCTTGATTGGCCAAATAGGCCTCTTTTGCTTTTTGCTTCCTTTTCCGATCCTCCAGTGTTCCTCCCTCCTCTCCTGAAGGCAGTTCCTCATGCTGGGGTACAGTTTGATGGATATCAGGTGTCGTCCAGTACTTCACCAAGTACAGTATATGTGACCCCAGACAACAACAACAACCTGCATTTATATAGCGCTTTTAACGTAGTGAAACGTCCCAAGGCGCTGCACAGGAGCGATTATCAAACAAAATTTGACTCTGAGCCACATAAGGAGATATTAGGACAGGTGACCAAAAGCTTGGTCAAAGAGGTAGGTTTTAAGGAGCGTCTTAAAGAGGGGCGGAGAGGTTTAGGGAGGGAATTCCCGAGCTGAGGGCCCAGGCAGCTGAAGGCACGGCCGCCAATGGTGGAGCGATGGAAATCGGGGATGCACAAGAGAATTGGACGGTGAGTGCCAGCAAGCTTTTTGACTTGGAGGAGAGGTTGGGTGGGGGGGGGGGCCATCTCCCAATAACTGGCAAAATTTGACACAAATTAGGACAAAGTTAGCACCCTCAGTCAGAGAGAGCAGGAAATGGCTGAAGTGGGAAATGACACAAAAAATATCTCATTGAAGTTGGAGTTAAGGCAGTGTAGAGAGAGCTTTACTCTCCATGTATACCAGAATCAGGGATTAACGAAAGTGGAAAAGGGATAACGTTTCTCAGTACTTAAATCCATTGCAAAAACTCACTAAATAGTAAAAGAATTTACTCCCCCCCCCCCCGCCTCAAGTAATTCAGTGTAGAATTTTTCTCTAATACTGTTTTACTTATTGGATTCACATTAAATTGTGTGCAAGTTGGACACAGTTGTGAACCTGTTTTTGGGTTAATGACTGACAAAAGAAATAAAGACTTGCTATAGAACCTTTCACATCCCTAGGACATCCCAAAGCGCTTCACAGCCAATGAGGTACTTTTGAGGTGGAGTCACTGTTGTAATGTAGGAAACACGGCAGCCGATTTGCGCACAGCAAGCTCCCACAAACAGCAATGTGATAATGACCAGATAATCTGTTTTTTAGTGATGTTGGTTGAGGGATAAATATTGGCCAGGACACCGGGGAGGAACTCCCCTGCTCTTCTTTGAAATAGTGCCGTGGGATCTTTTTACATCCACCTGAGAGGGCAGACGGGGACCGCGGTTTAACGTTTCATCCAAAAGACGGCCCCTCCGACAGTGCAGCACTCCCTCAGCACTGCACTGGAGTATCAGCCTAGATTTTTGTGCTCAAGTCTCTGGAGTGGGACTTGAACCCACAACCTTCATGACTCAGAGGTGAGGGTGCTACCCACTGAGCCATGGGTGACAACAGTCAGATGCAGGATACACACCTGAAACATTTATCTGTCTTTTCTCTTTTCAGATGCTTGTGGAGCCTGCTGTGTTTTGCTGACATTTTCTTTCTCGTCAACCAGTTCAATGCCAGAGGGAATTCAACTCATTCAAAGGCTGCTGTTGTCGGATAAGGGACATTTCAAATAAGCTTTGTTCCTGGAACAGTAAACAGCAGCCTGCTTTGGAAACACCATTCAAAAGGTGGGGTTGTGGGCAGCCCTTGGGGGGAAGTATCCAATGTGGCAGAGGATCTGCCTGCTGTACTCTGAATGCTCGCGAAGCAACATTTAGATTTCCATCTTAGTTTGATTCAAATTCTGAATAAAGTAATTAGGGGGAGAAATTCAGTATCGCCCCATTTGGGGCGCAATTATCGGCCGGGCGCAAAGATTAGCGCCTGGCGCTAATTATCGCCACCGACTGCAAACTTGACTTTTATCGCCCCTGGAGGTGATTGGAGCGCTAAATCAGGCGCTTCACACCTGTCTTAAGGCGCAAAGGACGAGGAGCGAGGCGCTACCTCAGAGCGCTGGCGAAGCTCATGTAATGTCAGTCAGCAATGGAAGACACACACAATGGCCCCGGGCCAGTTCTTAAAGGGGATGGTTAATCTTGCTTTCCATCCACATCCTGCTCATTGCAGCCTTGAATCTCGGCCTGGAGAGACCTGTACATCAAATCTGCTGGAAAGAACAATGGAGAGTACCAGACAAAGAGCTCAGAGTGCAGCCCCCACAGTCTCTTCTAAATCGATACAAGGAATGGCAAATCAAAATGAACCTGCAAAGTGCTGCTCAGTACCCAAAACTCCTTCACACAAAGTTGAATCTCTCCAGAAGTCTCTCTCTCTCTCTCTCAGAATGCGTAGTTCAAAAATGGCAGCAACAATAAAAGGCAGGAAGCGGTCACCTGTAAATAGCGCTCCCCCTTTCCCTTCATGACTGCAGAACGCTCCCCTCAACCTGTCGTTGCTAGCGTCAGGCAGTAAGGCAGGGGGCGCCACTCAATATCCGCTCCGGGGCGATACCGGGGCGTTGCGCACTCGACTGACGTCACGATCTGCCGGCGCAGGAGATCGTGGCGGTAGTGTTTAGCGCCGCCGCAAAATGTCTAGTTAATTTCGCGAGCGGCGCAAACTTCGCCGCGCCCGGGCGCTAGATGCTTTGCGCCCCATTAGCGCCCTCTTAAGGCGCTAACGGGAGGCGCAACCAACTGAATTTTTCCCCCTTAATCTTTTGCTGCCGATGTGATTGGTAATAGAAAGATGTCCTCACGATGTGTTGGTCCATGAACAAAGAAGCAGAGGGTTTGTCAATTGATTGTACCCTGGACATTGCCCTATATGACAACCATCACTTCAATGCTGCAGGGGACAAGCTGCAAGGAGCCAATTTTATGCCCTGTGAAAAACTGAGAGAGTTTCGTTGGAAGGGAAGGGTCTGAAAACATATCGATCCAGGTACCAGTCCGTTCAAATTTTCCTAAGTCCTACCAATCTGGCCTTCGCTCAATGCCTCTCTGCCCAATTCAGATCCATACAGATAAACATGTTTTATAGCAGCACAGATAGACATGTTTCCTGCTCTCACCCTGAACTGGAAAATTTCATTCACTTTACTTCCAATTTCCACCCTTCCCTCACCTTCATATGGTCCATCTCCGACTCTTCCCTTCCCTTCCTCGACTTCTCCGTCTCCATTTCTGGGGATAGGTTATTGACTAACATTCACTACAAGCCCACTGACTCCCACAGCTACCTGGACTACACTTCCCCCCACCCCGCTTCCTGTAAGGACTCTATTCCATTCTCCCAGTTTCTCCGTCTCCGCCGCATCTGCTCTGATGATGCCACCTTCCATACCAGTGCTTCCGACATGTCTTCCTTTTTCCTCAACCGAGGATTCCCCTCTACCGTGGTTGACACGGCCCTCGACCGTGTCCATTCTATCTCCCGCACTTCTGCTCTCACCCCTTCCCCTCCCTTCCAGAACCACGATAGGGTTCCTCTGGTCCTCACCTTTCACCCCACCAGCCTCCACATTCAACGGATCATCCTCCGCCATTTCCGCCACCTCCAGCGTGATCCGCCCCCCCCCCCTCACTTCAGGATTCCGAAGGGACCGCTCCCTCTGCAACACCCTGGTCCACTCCTCTATCACCCCCAACACCCCTTCCCCTTCGCCCAGCACCTTCCCATGCAAGCGCAGGAGATGCAACACCTGCCCTTTTACCTCCTCCCTTCCCACTGTCCAGGGCCCCAAACACTCCTTCCAGGTGAAACAGCGATTTACTTGTACTTCTTGCAAATTCGTATACTGTATTCACTGCTCACGATGCGGTCTCCTCTACATTGGGGAGACCAAACGCAGATTGGGTGATCGCTTTGCGGAACACCTCCGTTCAGTCCGTAAGTGGGACCCCGAGCTCCCGGTCGCCTGTCACTTTAATTCTCCGCTCCACTCCCACTCTGACCTCACCGTCCTCGGCCTCTTACACTGTTCCAATGAAGCTCAACGTAAGCTCGAGGAACAGCACCTCATCTTTCGATCAGTCACTTTGCAGCCTTCTGGACTCAACATCGAGTTCAACAATTTCAGACCATAACCTCTGTCCCTCTTTTTTCAGACAGCAGCTGTTGATGATTCTGCCATTCCCATTTACACCTCATCTAGACCCATCTTTTGTTTCTTTACTTGTCCCATCACCATCTCCTTTTGCCTTGCACTATCATCCCTTTTGTCATTTAATCTCTCCTGCCTTCCATCCTATCACAGGACCTTCCCTTTTGTTCTTTCCTCCTAAGGAAAAAGATTAACGGTCACTTGGAGAGGTTTAAGCTAATTAAGGAGAGTCAACACCGATTTGTAAAAGGCAGATCGTGTTTGACTAATCTAATTGAATTTTTTGATGAAGTAACAGGGAGGATTGATGAAGGGAATGCAATGGATGTTGTCTACATGGATTTTCGGAAGGCGTTTGACAAAGTACCACATAGAAGGCTGGTTAACAAACTTGAGGCTCATGGAATAGGTGGGTCAGTGGCAGCTTGGATAAGGAATTGGCTTAAGGACAGAAAACAGCGAGTTGTGGTAAATGGCAGTTTTTCAGACTGGAGGATGGTAGACAGTGGTGTTCCCCAAGGGTCAGTGCTGGGGCCACTGCTTTTTTTGATATATATAAATGACCTGGATATTGGAATACAGAGTAGAATTTCTAAATTTGCCGATGACACCAAACTTGGGGGTGTGGCAAACAGTGAGGATGATAGCAATCGACTGCAACAGGACATAGAAAGGCTAGCAGAATGGGCAGACAAGTGGCAGATGGAATTTAATACAGAGAAGTGTGAGGTGATGCATTTTGGCAGAAGGAACAGGGAGAGGCAATTTACACTTAATGGCACAGTTTTAATGAGTGTGCAGGGACAGAGGGACCTGGGAGTTAATGTGCATAGGTCCCTGAAGGTGGCGGGACATATTGAGAGAGTGGTTAGCAAAGCATATGGGATCTTGGGCTTCATAAATCGAGGTATTGAGTACAAAAGTAGAGAAGTTATGCTGAACCTTTATAAAGCGCTGGTTAGGCCACAACTGGAGTATTGCGTCGAGTTCTGGTCACCACACTTTAGGAAGGATGTGAAGGCCCTTGAGAGGGTGCAGAGGAGATTTACCAGAATGGTTCTGGGGATGGGGGATCTTAGCTATAAGGACAGGTTGGAGAAGCTGGATTTATTTTCATTAGAGCAAAGGAGGTTGAGGGGTGATTTGATAGAGGTGTACAAGATTATGACGGGTTTGGATAGGCTAGACGGGGAAAGGCTGTTCCCACTAGTTGATGGTACAAGGACTAGGGGACACAGATTTAAGGTTTTGAGCAAGAGATACAGGGGGGGGATGTGAGAAAAAACTTTTTTACGCAGCGAGTGGTGACATTAACAAATTCAACTCCAGAGTGGAAGGCTGTCACTTTACAAAATGCCCTGTAGATGGCGGTGTTGCCCACCAAAAGGACATTCTCAGCCTCGACTTTTGTTGCTTTGTATTTGCAGATGACCGCAGCCACTCCCTTCACCCCAGGATGTTCCTGCCAAGCAGCACCGTACCTGTCTGGCGTGTATATAGGTTTTACTGTGGGAGATATAACAAAATGCCACTTTTCTAAAAAAAAAACCTGCACAAGATAAATGATTGTAACGTGCGAGTTTAAAGATGAACGTTTCTGCTGTGGGGAAAGTAGCCTATTCTGTACATTTTACATGACTTAAAAAACTGCCTGTATGTGCATTCCTTTCAAGCAGGCTGCCACAGGCGAAGCATGGGTGTGGCGGCTAATCATCCACTCCTACGGAAACGACTTTAAACAGGTCAGATCATATTCGGGAATAGATTTTAAACTGATGTGTCTCTGGGATATTTGAATTTCTCACTGATAAAGTTCACTATCTTTAACGTCCTGTTTTTACCACATGTCCTGCACACAGTGTCACTGCCATGATCAAAACCCACTCCTCACCCCACCCGGAGCCGTGGGATTTCCTGGGAGAGGTGGAAAAACAGAACAAATCCCAGGGCCAATTAAGGAGAAAAATCTGGAAAATTCCTCTCCGACCCGCTCAGGCGACCGAAACTAGCCCGAGACTTCAGATCTCGCAGTGGTGAGAATATCCTGACAGTGGACTTCCACCTTTTTACATTTTTTATTTGTCTTTTTCTTTCCCACCTTCCTCCAATCGTCTCCCCCCTTCTCCTGGAGCCGCACATACTGGGGATCTGGCTGCACCGAAGTTGGCTCTGATAAACTGTCCATTCGTTACATGTGAGTCGAGACAGTGAGCTTAGGCCAGGCCTCAACCATGCAGAGGGGCCGGGGCGGTGGGTGCTGGGAAGGGGGCCTCGTGGCCGAGCCCAATTCTGTGCTCACTCGAGATCTGCACACTTCCCAGCAAGGGGTCACCAGTTGGTGGTGAGGAGTGGGAAGTGAACCCTGGCTTGGTTTTTTGGTCCATTCCCTTGTCACTCGAGTTCCAACTGCAGCCTCCTGCTCCAGTGCCAGCCCAGCTCAATCCAGCTAACCAAACACTGGCTAGGGATTGGAGCTGGGAACTTGGTGTTTTGCATGGCTCAGTTCTGCATTAAAAGCAGTGCTATTGTCAACTGAGTGATCAGGGAGTGACAGGCCTGTACCTTTGACAACAACTCGCCTTTATATCGTGTCTTTAACGTAGTAAAACGTCCCAGGGCGCTTCACAGGAGCGATTATCAGACAGAATTTGACACCGAGCCACATGAGATGTTAGGACAGGTGACCTAAAGCTTGGTCAAAGAGGGAGGTTTTTAGGACTGTCTTAAAGCAGGAGAGAGTGGTGGAGAGATTTAGGGACAGATTTTCAGAACTTGGGGCCCAGGCAGCTGAAGGCACGGACGCCAATGGTGGGACGATTAAAATCGGGGATGCGCAAGAGGCCAGAGTCGGAGGAGCGCAGAGATCTCGGAGGCAACGTTTCCGTTCTGCTGCACATCTGCGCGGCGCTCTGGAGGTCCCGCGCAGGCCGCTCGCCGGCTTTTAAATGAGAAAACCGCGCCTGTGTGGAAATTTGAATGGGCCGCGCAGCCCGTTAAAGGGGCCGCGCACCCAATAAAAAAATGAGAGGGGACATCGGTTGTAGGGCTGGGGAAGGTTACAGAGATAGGGAGGGGCGAGGCCATGGAGGGATTTGAAAACAAGGATGAGAATTTTAAAATCGAGGCGTTGCCGGACCGGGAGCCAGTGTAGGTCAAGCAAGGAACAGGGGTCTTGTTCATTTCAGTCCTGCTGTTCATTGTGCGGTACAGTGTCGTGGCACTGAGGGCAGACTGCTGCTTGAGGTTTGAGTGTAGCACTTGTCTCCCCTCTGCATTGTGGTCTCGGATCCGAACAGCAGTGTAACCTACCACGATTCTTTCCCCATCCTGTATTGCTGGATTGTCGTGAGCCCGGTTGAGATAAGGCCCCTCCCTGCGCCCTGCGGTTTATAATTTGCCTGAAATCTTTACCATCGTTTTAAAATGAAAATTCTGCTTTCAACAACATGCATAGATAGTTCAAAAGGACAGAATCTGGGTTTTTACACATTAAATGAAAGTGTTCTACAACTGGAATAAAGGGGAACACGTTGGACTATCACCGGTGTGGGAGGAGGCTCGAGTGGAGCATAAACACCGGCATCGGTCCGCTGGGCCGAATGGCCCGTTTCTGTGCCGGAGACTCGATGTCATTCGCTGTGGAAGGGGATCAGGTTTAGGTTGCAGTGGGACCATTGATCAGCTCGCAAATGAAACATGATCCAGTCTGAGGGGGTGCTGGCTCGCTATACAGTGCTGGAGGAGGGCTCCGGTAGTTGGCATTCGGCCCTAGCCAGGTAGTGGTCTCGTGCCATGCGACCGCCGTGCCACCACTAAGCTGGCACACTCAGCTTTTACCTCTTGTACGACTGAGTTATTGAAGGCAGTGAGCGCAAATGGTTGAGATTCCCCTATTCAAAGGCACGGTTGGGTTTGGGCGTGCGGCTAAAATGGCCACTGCAAGAAAGCGATGAGGTCACGCAGGCAGACATTAAAGCACACGCATTCTTTCTGCCTCTTCTTGTTTTGCCCCGTGCGCTTTTTTTCTCCTCCCCTGAAGATAGGGTTGCCAACCCTCCAGGATTGCCCTGGAGTCTCCAGGAATTGAAGGTTAATCTCCAGGGCACTGCTGCCCGCAAAACCCGGAGAGAAGTCATCAGGGGCGTTAACATTTTTTTGTGTGTCTTGCATTTTCTTTGAACATTCTCATTCTTTCGTTATAAAAATATTGGAGATGGTAAACAAAAGGCTGTTTGACCGGGGGAGGCGGGAGGTCACCTCCAGGAATATCGGAGTTGGCAACCCTACCTGAAGGTGTTGATTCCTTCTGGGCTATGGGTCCACATGCATTGTACGTGGCCATTAAGCAGAGAATCATAGATGTTTACAGCACAGAAGGAGGCCATTCGGCCCATCGTGTCTGTGCCGGCCGATAAAGAGCTCTCCAGCCTAATCCCACTTTCCAGCTCTTGGTCCGTAGCCCTGTAGGTTACGGCACTTCAAGTGTATATCCAAGTACTTTTTAAATGTGATGAGGGTTTCTGCCTCTACCACCCTTTCAGGCAGTGAGTTGCAGACCCCCACCACCCTCTGGGTGAAAAAGTTCTCCTCAAATCCCGTCTAATCCTTCTACCAATTACTTTAAATCTCTGCCCCCTGGTTATTGACCCTCTCTGCTAAGGGAAATAGGTCCTTCCTATCCACTCTATCGAGGCCCCTCATCATTTTATACACCTCAATCAAATCTCCCCTCAGCCTCCTCTGTTCCAAAGAAAACAACCCCAGCCTCTCCAATCTCTCCTCACAGCTAAAATTCCCCAGTCCAGGCAACACCCTCTGTATCTCCTCTTTTGGGGGCACTGGCAGGCAGGCTATTTGATCGTGATAGGCATCATGGGTGACCCCAATCCTGACACCTCCATAGAAACATAGAAACATAGAAAATAGGTACAGGAGTAGACCATTCGGTCCTTCGAGCCTGCACCGCCATTCAATGCGTTCATGGCTGAACTAAAGGCTGAACAGAGGCAATTTCTAGCAGGAGTTAATCAAATGATAATCAGGTAGGGGGGGATGCTCTACAAAGGGCGATCCATCCGCTCTGCCCCGTCCTATATACTGCCAAGGTGGCAAGTTGAAAATCTGTCCCATTGGATAGTGGTCAGGGGTGGGAATCATAGCTGACTTTCCCCACTCTAACCTTGGGAGCAACAAGAACAACAACATCGCATTTATATAGCGCCTTTAATGTAGGGAAACGTCCCAGGGTGCTTCACAGGAACGTAAATCAGACAAAATCTGACAGCGAGCCACATAAGGAGATATTAGGGACAGATGACCCACAGCTTGGTCACAGAGGTCGGTTTTAAGGAGCGTCTTAAAGGAGGGGAGAGAGAGAGGGGCGGAGAAGTTTCGGGAGGGAATTCCAGAGCTTAGGCACGGCCGCCAATGGTGGAGCGATTAAAATCGGCGATGCACAAGAGGCCAGAATTGGAGGAGCGCAGATATCTCGGGGGGTTGTGGGGCTGGAGGAGGTAACAGAGATAGGGAGGGGCGAGGCCATGGAGGGATTTGAACACAAGGATTGTGTTCAAATCCCTTTGGTGGCCGTGCCTTCTGTTGCCTAGGCCCTAAGCTCTGGAATTCCCTCCCTAAACCTCTCCGCTTCTCTCTCCTCCTTTAAGACGCTCCTTAAAACCTACCTCTTTGACCAAGCTTTTGGTCACCTGTCCTAATATCTCCTTATGTGGCTCGGTGTCAAATTTTTTGTCTTAAAATACTCCTATGCAGCGCCTTGGGACGTTTTACTATGTTAAAGGCGCTATATAAATACAAGTTGTTGTTATAGTCCCACTGCCTAGGCTGAGATAAGCTAACTGCGCACAGACTGGGAATCGAACCTGGGCTGCTGCTCACTGGGGGAAGTCCCTGTGAGAGCCCATTAAGTGCGCAGGAAGTCAGTGCAGCCATTTGTGGTGCCTTTCTCCAGGCGGCCTGTTGTTTTAGGGTGGGAGCAGCGCATGCGGGAGCGAATCCTTTAAAGTGCAGTTCTTCAGAGCGTGACCTTGAATGAAGTGAAACAGTAAAAAAAAATACCACGCTTGCTTACATAATAGTGGATCCAGAAAATAGTGGCGAGATATATATGCAGTTGAAAAACATGAGCCAACTACAGCACACTAAAAAAAAAGAAAGACTTGCATTTCTATAGCGCCTTTCACGACCACCAGACGTCTCAAAGCGCTTTACAGCCAATGAAGTACTTTTTTTGAAGTGTAGTCACTGTTGTAATGTGGGAAACGCAGCAGCCAATTTGCGCACAGCAAGCTCCCACAAACAGCAATGTGATAATGACCAGATCATCTGTTTTTTAGTGATGTTGATTGAGGGATAAATATTGGCCCCAGGACACCGGGGAGAACTCCCCTGCTCTTCTTCGAGATAGTGCCATGGGATCTTTTACACCCACTTGAGAGAGCAGACAGGGCGTCTCATCCGAAAGACGGCCCCTCCGACAGTGCGGCACTCCCTCAGCACTGCACTGGAGTGTCAGCCTAGATGTCAGCCATCCACGCAGCCTTTCTGATTGAGATTGCTAACTCGGCAAACAAAAGCAAAATACTGCGGATGCTGGAAGTCTGGAATAAAAACAGAAAATGCTGGGAAGACTCAGCAGGTCAGGCAGCATCTGTGGAGAGAGAAACAGAGTTAACGTCTCAGGTCGATGACCCTTCGTCAGAACTGGAAAAAGTTAGAGATAGAATCATTGATATTTACAGCACAGAAGGAGGCCATTCGGCCCATCATGTCTGTGCCGGCCGAAAAAGAGCTCTCCAGCCTAATCCCACTTTCCAGCTCTTGGTCCGTAGCCCTGTAGGTTACGGCACTTCAAGTGCATATCCAAGTACTTTTTAAATGCGATGAGGGTTTCTGCCTCAAGTACAGAGGCAGGAAAAAGGTGGGGGAAAGGAAAGAGCAAAAGGGAAGGTCTGTGATAGGGTGGAGGGCAGGAGTGATGAAATGACAAAAGGGGGTGGTAATGGGACAAGTAAAGAAACGAAAGAACCATTACCAGCACCTCCTGTCCGAGAAAATGGGGGCGGTGGTTAAGATCTGAAGTTGTTGAAGTCAATGTTGAGGCCGGAAGGCTGTAAAGTGCCTAATCGAAAGATGAGGGGCTGTTCCTCGAGCTTACGTTGACCAAACAACTGGCATTTTGCTGTTGTGGGGTCCTTTCCCACAAAGAACTGGATTGAGAATGCCCAACCCCCCACCCACCCCCAGACATTTCACGTAGGAGGCATGCAGGCAGCAGAGCGGAAACTCTCCGCCCCATCAGGTTTGGAAAGAGAGGACAGTGTCTAACCCACTGCACCACCAGACCCTTGGGTTAACGCATTCGTGCATTTCTCCTTTTTTGCAGACGTTTTTGCAGCCATTGCTCTCCCTGCTATTGAAGTCATTCGAGATTTTATAAATCAGAGGAAAAAAATAGCCATAGAGGCGATGATTTCTGTCCTTGGGCTATTGAGAAAGTGAGGACTCAGGAATTGGTGGAGCACGGGGGAGGCTGTACCTGCTGAGGGATGGTCGATAGGATGGGTGTAGTCAAATAACTCGCTGAGGCTGACAACTTTGCTGTGTGGCTGGAAGCTAAAGAGCTTGAATGAACCAGTTCTGACAAGTTCTCTTCTTGGATTTCTCCAAGACTGAGTGGGTGCAGTCAGCTTGTTGAAGAGCTTGCGGGTTTCTGTTCTTGTTCAAGTAAAGTTTGAAATGCGGCGTGGTACTGAGGCACAGAGACCGGCCTGGCCTCACGTTTCCTGCCCGATCTGTGCCGCGGCCGCTGGTCTCAGCCCGGGCAGCAGTTGCCGCACCGTAACTGGCCTCAGCACCCTGGAAAAGGGAAAATAAAAAATAAAAAAACCTGCCAGGGTCCCCACTCCTTATTGGTTTCCAATGGCTCTTGTTGGCAAATGTGCATGTATGTGGGCACTGGGTGAGAACAGGATGAGGATTGATGCTACTTCACCCTCCCCCCCATTGTTGAATAGCTTCCCAACAGTTAGCGTTTGGGTAAATAAGCGAATTGCTCCCTACAGTTTTAAGCATATGGGTTGGCGAATGTAATATGTCCAAGTTTGCTGATGATACAAAGCTGGGTGGGAATGTAAGTTGTGAGGAGGATGCAAGGAGGCTTCAAGGGGATATAGACAGGCTAAGTGAGTGGGCAAGACCATGGCAAATGGAATATAATGTGGAGAAATGTGAAGTTATCCACTTTGGTAGGAAAAATAGAAAAGCAGAGTATTTTTTAAATGGTGAGAGATTGGGAAATGTTGGTGTTCAGAGGGACCTGGGTGTCCTTGTACACGAATCACTGAAAGTTAACATGCAGGTACAGCAAGCAATTAGGAAAGCAAATGGTATGTTGGCCTTTATTACAAGAGGATTTGAGTATAAGAGTAAAGACGTCTTACTGCAATTATATCGGGCCCTGGTGAGACCACACCTGGAGTATTGTGTACAGTTTTGGTCTCCTTACCTAAGGAAGGATATACTTGCCATAGAGGGAGTGCAACGAAGGTTCACCAGACTGGTTCCTGGGATGGGGGGATTGTCCTATGAGGAGAGATTGAGTAGACTAGGCCTATATTCTCTAGAGTTTAGAAGAATGAGAGGTGATCTGATTGAAACATACAAAATTCTTACAGGGCTTGACAGGGTAGAGGTTTCCCCTGGCTGGGGAGTCTAGAACCAGGGGTCACAGTCTCAGAATAAGGGGTCGGCCATTTAGGACTGAGATGAGGAGAAATTTCTTCACTCAGAGGGTGATGAATCTTTGGAATTCTCTACCCCAGAGGGCTGTGGAGGCTCAGTCGTTGAGTATATTCAAGACAGAGATCAATAGATTTTTGGATATTAAGGGAGTCGAGGGATATGGGGATAGGGCAGGAAAGTGGAGATGAGGTAGAAGATCAGCCATGATCTTATTGAATGGTGGAGCAGGCTCGAAGGGCCAAATGGCCAACTCCTGCTCCTATTTCGTATGTTCTTATGAATGGAGTCAGCCTTTTAGACTGTGAGGGTGGCGGTGGGGATCCTGACATGCGTAGGGGGCGATGTTCCCTTTAAGCTGCGTGGTTGCGCAGCGCTCTAGGGGTCCCGCGCAGCCGGTGAGCCGGCTTTTAAATTGAAAAAAATGCGCATGAGCGGAATTTTGAATGGGCTGCACTGCCTGTTAAAGGGGCCGCGCCTCCCCCCCCCCAAAAAAAATTACAGGGAACATTGGTAGGGGGTGAGCTTCTTAATGTCGGAAATGCCCCCTCTGGTGCCATGTTCCTTGTGGGCATTGTGCGAGGGTTGGCCTGCAACAAGATTGAGTGAATTCGGTGAAGGCTAGTAATGGAGGGCGGTCTCCCAGGTGGCATAAGAGATCTGGTGGTACCACCCTGTTAAGGTTCTGTACGCAAGTAAGTGCTGTTAGAGGAATGGGGATAACCCTAGTTTGCACCCTCCCCTTAATTAGAGCGCAGTGAAAGGTTAGTTTTGAGGCTCTTACCTTTGGAGGGAGAAGAGTGTACTGGTGCCCAAGGAAGAAACGGGAGAGTGGTCAGTGTGTTACCTTTCCTGCCCTGGTTAGGTCATTGAACTTCTTTTGGCACTGATCTGCAGTTCTGTGGGTGAGAGAGTTGGCACTCAGTGCCAGTGCCACCTCCCTCCATGTGGCCTGAGACACATTTAGTCTGTGGCTTCCTCCCATGGAGACCAGCAGTCTTTGCTCGACCTTTCCCAGGGGGGTTGGAGGTCACCATCACACACATTGTGAGCCCTTCTCCTACTCTTGTTTGCCACGACCTTGTCCCTCTTTCAGCTGTCGGTGCCAGATCCTTGGCATTCCTGAAAAGGTGCCACAAAAAGACACATGCGGCTTGTAGCGCACCTCACTGACAGTGAACGGAATGCTCCAAGCACTTTGCTACTGATCTGCTGCAATCTTCAGCTAGACTTGGCTTTTTAAAGGCTGCACTCTAATTTCCAAGCACCCCCCCCCCCCCCCCCCGCCTCCACCGCAAGCACGTTACACCCGTTCTGCACGGGATTTGCACCAATGGATCCTCCAATTGATTTGCAAACGTGCTGACCCGTGGAATTCTGGAGGCGCGGCAGTGGGTGCAACTCAGGCCAGATTGGCACAAAGTCTGGCGCCACTCGCTGTGTGGAATTTTGGGTCCTATGTATTTAGTGTAATCGTGTAAAGAGCTGTTGTGTCAGGTCCTCACCATGGAATGTGGTGCCACTGGCAGCAGTGATAGAAGGCACAAAATCAAGTGGCAATATTTGTCGGCAGTAGTGGGAGTAATGAACTCAAATGACAAAGGAGGAAGGCCTCCGTCGTGTGCCATTTGGAGTTAAATCCACCTCCGTAACTTCGCCCTACCTCCGTCCATCTGCTGCTGAAACCCTCATTTGTTACCTCTATACTTGACTATTCCAATGCTCTCCTGGCTGGCCTCCCACCTTGCACCCTCTGACATGAATCTTGTCATTCATGTGGAAATGACTTGACATAATACTGGGCGGCCTGCTGGTGGCGCTGTCCAGGGAGAGTATAAATACTCGGGCATGGGCCCAGCTTGCTCAGGACATTCTTTAACAGGAACTAGTGAAGGACACAACTCGATCTCCATGTTGTAAAACAGTTGATTAAAGCCTTGTTTAACGCTTAGACCAAGTGCCTAGTAGTTTTCTTACGTCACCTTCCATAAACTTGAGGTCATCCAAAACTCTGCTGTCCGTCTCCTAACTCGCACCAAGTCCCGCTCATGTGCTCGCTGACCTACATTGGCTCCCGGTCTGGCAACGCCTCAATTTTAAAATTCTCTTTCTTATTTACAAATCCCTCCATGGCCTCGCCCCTCCCTATCTCCGCAACCTCCTCCAGCCCGACAACCCCCCGAGATATCTGCACTCCTCCAATTCTGGCCTCTTGAGCATCCCTGATTTTAATCGCTCCACCATTGGTGGCTGTGCCTTCAGCTGCCTGGGCCCTAAGCTCTGGAATTCCCTCCCTAAACCTCTCCCCCTCTCGACTGCTCTCTCCTCCTTTAAGACGCTCCTTAAAGCCTCCCTTGAAGCTTTTGGTCACCTCTCCTAATATCTCCTTGCATGGCTCGGTGTGATATTTTGTCTGATTCTCCTGTGAGACGCTTTGGGACGTTTTTTACTATGTTAAAGGCGCTATCTAAATGCAAGTTCTTGTTGATGAATGTGTTTGCAACTTTACAGAAGAAATCTTCCCCTGTAGAGTCACTTACATCAATTCGAAGAGCAGTAGGTGACTTGGAGAGGTTATAAAGCTGATACAATTTGGGCTATGCTTTTGTGGTTTTTGACGTAATTTCGGATGAGACGTTAAACCGAGGCCCCTGTCTGCTCTCTCAGGTGGAGGTAAAAGATCCCATGGCACTATTTCGAAGAAGAGCAGGGGAGTTCTCCCCGGTGTCCTGGCCAATATTTATCCCTCAACCAACATCACTAAAACAGATTATCCGGTCATTATCACATTGCTGTTTGTGGGAGCTTGCTGTGCGCAAATTGGCTGCCGCGTTTCCTACATTACAAGTGACTACACTTCAAAAAGTACCTCATTGACTGTAAAGCGCTTTGGGACGTCCTGAGGTGGTGAAAGGCGCTGGAGAAATGCAAGTCTTTCTTTTTTTCTTTTTGAACGTCTCAATGGTGTTACGGTCTTCTAATGTGCTCCAAACCAGTATTATCATTAAGTCTATTTAGCATATTTGTGCCACTACAATGTAAGAAAAAGTGCACTTAAGCCAATACATTTTAATCTAATACTAACTACACAGTTCTTGTGTGATACTCTCAATTCATCAGTTTAAATGGTTCCCACCACTAGTCACAGACTGTAATCACTACTAGTGTTATGCAGTTCTTGCTCGAGACCCAACCCGTGCTTGGGAGAGCAGAATCTATAATTCCATAATATTACAACTTTCTCACTTGCAGCAGGATGTAAATTAGTTTCTGTCACTTGTACATCATCCTATCACCTATGAAGGACATGGCGAGTGTTTGAAAACCTGGGGGGGAAAATTCAGTTGCTTTGCACCTCCCATTAACGCCCTAAGAGGGCGCTAATGGGGCGCAAAGCAACTAGCGCCCGGGCGCGGCGATGTTTGCGCCGCTCGCGAAATTGACCAGACATTTTGCGGCGGCGCTAAACACTACCGCCACGATCTCCTGCGCCTGCAGATCGTGACGTCAGTCGAGCGTGCAACGCCCCGGTAGCGCCCCGGACCGGATATTGAGTGGCGCCCCCTGCCTTTCCACCTGCCGCTAGCAATGACAGGTAGAGGGGAGCGTTTTGCAGTCGGGAAGGGACTGGGGGAGCGCTATTTAAAGGCGACCGCTTCCTGCCTTTTTTTGTCGGCGACATTTTTGCACCACGCATTCTGAGAGAGAGAGAGAGAGAGACTTCTGGAGAGATTCAACGCTGTGTGAAGGAATTTTGGGTACTGAGCAGCACTTTGCAGGTTCATTTTGATTTGACCTTCCTTGCATCGATTTAGAAGAGAGTTGGGGGGGGCTGCACTCTGAGCTCTTTCCCTGGGCCTCTCCATTGTTCTTTCCAGCAGAATTGATGTACAGGTCTCTCCAAGACAAGATTCAAGGCTGCAATGAGCAGGGTGTGGATGGAGAGCAAGATCGACCCTCCCCTTTAAGAACTGTCCGGCGCCATTGTGTGTGTGTTCCATTGCTGACTGACATCACATGAGCTTCGCCAGTGCTCTGAGGTAGCGCCTCGCTCCTCGGCGTTAGCGCCTTAAGAGAGGTGTGTAGCGCCTGATTTAGCGCTCCAATCACTTCCAGGGGCGATAGAAGCCAAGTTTGCAGTCGGAGGCGATAATTAGCGCCAGGCGCTAAACTTTGCGCCCGGCCGATAATTGCGCCCCAAACGGGGCGATACCGAATTTCTCCCCCCAAGAATTTAAAAACAAAATTGTACAATCGGTGATGTAAATATGTCATTACTGCTTGTTCAAGCACAATTTTAAAGGTTAATGAGAAATTAAGACAAGAGCTTGCATTATTCATTTTAATGGACCCCACACCCCTGCCTCCAGTGAATCATTTTCTAACATGCATGATCCAGCAATACCTCCAGCATCCTTGGACAAGTAACATCAATTGAATTTAATCTTTCTTAAACGGTGAGGTTATTTTGCGTCAGATGGGAGGAGGTTGGTTTTTAGTGGCTGTCTCCCACAAAGCTTTCGATTCTGGTGGATAATTGGACAATTGAAGTGTAGATAATGGAGCTTCTGCTGTATGCAGCAGTAAGTCTCATTAGAATTGCTGGAACTCATAGGAACAGGAGGAGGCCACTCAGCCCCTCGAGCCTGTTCCACCATTCAATGAGATCCTGGCTGGTCTGTATCTTAACTCCATCTACCCGCCTTGCTGTTAAATGAGTGCAGACCACTTATTTACTGTCAAAAGTACCTCAGCATTCAGCAAATCCACCTACCTGCCTTGCTTCCATAACACTCTTTAATACCCTTGCCTAACAAAAATCTTTTTAATCATTTAATCCCTTCTGCCCTCCACCCTATCACAGACCTTCCCTTTTGTTCTTCCCTCCCCTCCCCCTTTCCCTGCCCCTACACTTGCTGAAAAACCTGTTCCATCTCTAATTGTTTCCAGTTCTGACGAAGGGTCATCGACCTGAAACGTTAACTCTGTTTCTCTCTCCACAGATGCTGCCTGACCTGCTGAGTATTTCCAGCATTTTCTGTTTTTACTTCAGATTTCCAGCTTTTGCAAAAGCTGTCAATCTCAGTTTTGAAATGTTCAATTGACCCCCCAACCTCAACAGCTTTTTGGGGGAAGAGAGCTTTTTAATTTGGGATAAATCAGTCTCAAGAAACTCTTGGAAAACAAAACTTCCGAGACTGCGACAGCCAGAGCGGCTGAAGAAATGTGGACAGAATGAAAACTGTAATCCATACTCTCTTGTGCATCACAGAACAAGTTAGCGGCATGAATCGGGACAAAGGTGCTAAGATATATATTTGCATATAAGCTGTGTAAGTAATACTAGACTGTGTCTACATTGGTAATCAAAGGCCAGAATGGAACCAATCTTTGCAGCATTTGACATTCAATATCTGAAAACTCACTGAATAAAGCCAACTCCCCCCAGCTGTGGTTACTCATGAACCATGGAGGCTCACCACCACCTACTCAAGGGCAACAAGGGATGGGCAATAAATGCCGGCCTTGCCAGCGACGCCCACATCCTGTGAATGAATTTTTTAAAATCCAGGTTTCATTTTTTTAATGAAGATACTGAGGTCAACAACTAAGTTAGTGCCGGACACCATCAGGGATAAAGACTGGGTGATAAAATGAGATGAATCAAGTACAGTATATCGTCATGTATCAGCTTAGAAACTGTTTGGGAGTTGAAAGTGGGGGATTCTTCCTATGTACAATTCATTGTGGTGGGTGGGACTGTAGCTCACTCTGAGGGGTGCATTCAACTGCTTCTGACTCCCGTCTCCTCTCATGTCTATTCTAGACATAACATCACCCACTCACCTTTCTCTGGCTCCAGCTCCTGTCTCTCCATTTCCCAGTCTCCTGCTCCGCTCTCACCAGCTCCCAGTCTCCTGCTCCCCTCTCCTCACTTCCCAGTCTCCTGCTCTCCGCTCCCCAGTTCCCAGTCTCTTGCTCCCCATTCCCCCACTTTCCAGTCTCCTGCTCCCCTCACCCCACTTTCCAGTCTCCTGCTCCCCACTTTCCAGTCTCCTGCTCCCCTCACCCCACTTCCCAGTCTCCTGCTTCCCTCTCTCCACTTCCCAGTCTCCTTCTCCCACTTCCTCCACTTCCCAGTCTCCTGCTCCCCTCACCCCACTTCCCAGTCTCCTGCTTCCCTCTCTCCACTTCCCAGTCTCCTTCTCCCACTTCCTCCAGTTCCCAGTCTCCTGCTCCCCATTCCCCCACTTCCCAGTCTCCTGCTCCCCTCACCCCACTTCCCAGTCTCCTGCTCCCCTCACCCCACTTCCCAGTCTCCTTCTCCCACTTCCTCCATTTTCCTGTCTCCTTCTCCCCCTCTCGTTCCCTCTATCTTGCTCTCCTCTCTATTATTCGTAGTCATATGTACCCCCAGTTCTATTCCGTTCTCTCCTGAAGGTGCTGACCTATGTTGGGGTTCGGTGCCACATGTACTTGCAACCGTCCAGGAGGCTGTTCTTCATGTGTGAGGCCAGGCAGTGAGTCTAGTGCCAAGGATTAGTTAGAAATGGTATTTGTTTTGCTGTTAAATGAGTGCAGACCACTTATTTACTGTCAAAAGTACCTTAGCATTCAGCAATCCCTCTACCCGCCTTGTTTCTGTAACCCTGCACACCCTTGCCTAATAAAAAGTTAACAATCTCAGTTTTGAAAGAATTTGTTTACATTGTTAATCAAAGGCCGGAATGGAACCAATATTTGCAGCATTTGACATTCAATATCTGAAAACTCACTGAATAAAGCCAACTCCCCCCAGCTGTGGTTACTCATGAACCATGGAGGCTCACCACCACCTACTCAAGGGCAACTAGGGATGGGCAATAAATGCCGGCCTTGCCAGCAACGCCCACATCCTGTGAATTAATTTTTAAAAATCCAGGTTTCATTTTTTTAATGAAGATACTGAGGTCAACAACTAAGTTAGTGCCAGACACCATCAGGGATAAAGACTGGGTGATAAAATGAGATGAATCAAGTACAGTATATCGTCATGTATCAGCTTAGAAACTGTTTGGGAGTTGAAAGTGGAGGATTCTTCCTGTGTACAATTCATTGTGGTGGGTGGGACTGTAGCTCACTCTGAGGGGTGCATTCAACTGCTTCTGACTCCCGTCTCCTCTCATGTCTATTCTAGACATAACATCACCCACTCACCTTTCTCTGGCTCCTGCTCCTGTCTCTCCATTTCCCAGTTTTTTTTTCAATCGTTCACAGGATGTGGGCGTAGCTGGCAAGGCCAGCATTTATTGCCCATCCCTAGTTGCCCTTGAGAAGGTGGTGGTGAGCCGTCCTCTTGAACCGCTGCAGTCCATGTGGTGAAGGTACTCCCACAGTGCTGTGAGGGAGGGAGTTCCAGGATTTTGACCCAGCGACGATGAAAGATCGGCGATATACTTCCAAGTCAGGATGGTGTGTGACTTGGAGGGGAACGTGGAGGTGGTGGTGTTCCCATGCGCCTGCTGCCCTTGTCCTTCTAGGTGGTAGAGGTCACGGGTTTGGGAGGGGCTGTCGAAGAAGCCTTGGCGAGTTGCTACAGTGCATCTTGTAGATGGTACACACTGCAGCCACGGTACGCCGGTGGTGGAGGGGTTGCTGTTTAAGTTGGTGGATGGGGTGCCAATCAAGCGGGCTGCTTTGTCCTGGATGGTGTTGAGCTTCTTGAGTGTTGTTGGAGCTGCACTCATCCAGGCAAGTGGAGAGTATTCCATCACACTCCTTACTTGTGCCTTGTAGATGGTGGAAAGGCTTTGGGGAGTCAGGAGGTGAGACACTTGCCGCAGAATAGCTAGCCTCTGACCTGCTCTTGTTGCCACAGTATTTATGTGGCTGGTCCAGTTAAGTTTCGGGTCAATGGTGACCCCCAGGATATTGATGGTGGGGCATTTGGTGATGGTAATGCTGTTGAATGTCAAGGGGAGGTGGTTAGACTCTCGCTTTTTGGAGACAGTCATTGCCTGGCACTTGTGTGGGGCGAATGTTACTTGCCACTTAACAGCCCAAGCCTGAATGTCATCCAGGTCTTGTTGCATGCGGGCACAGACTGCTTCATTGGCCCGTAATTTGCGGCCCCTATGGGCGTGTACGAGGTGCGTGCGTGCCCGTAAGGGCCGCGCAAGTCCCGGGTTTTCGCGTGCAAAGTGCATGCGCAAAAACCCGGAACTTGCGATCTGTCAAGAATATTCTTGACAGATCCAACGCATCCCCGGGAAAAGGGTATCTGCGGGTGGAGAGTTGGGCTATTCTGCCCAGCGAATGCCCGTGAAATTCTTACGCCTGGTAAAAGCAGGCGTAAGCCCTGAAGTTTAAAAAAAATGTAAATAATTTTTAAAATCATTTATACATTAAAAAACCTGTGCAATAAGGTAAGTTTACTTTTACCCCCTTTAAAACATTTACATTTATTTTTTTTTAAATTAAATTTTTGTTTTAAAAATTTAATTAACTAGCATTTTAAATATGTAAATTTTTTTTATTTGATGTCTAGGTGTATTTTTTTGGGTATTCCCATTCATGCTTATGGGGTTTCCGTACATGCGGAATCCTCATAAGCATGAATGGGGATTCCCTTCTCTCATTCGTTGGTCTGGCCCACGAGATCCCAGGGATCGCCTGCGCCCCTGGGATACGTGGGCCTCTACCTACGGGTACCCATCAACCACAACCATCTTCCTTTGTGCGAGGTATGACTCCAGCCAGTGGTGAGTTTTCCCCCCCGATTCCCATTGATTTCAGTTTTATGAGAGCTCCTTGATGCTACAATCGGTCAAATGCTGCCTTGATGTCAAGGGCAGTCACTCTCACCTCACCTCTGGAATTCAGCTCTTTTGTCCATGTATGGACCAAGGCTGTAATGGGGTCTGGAGCCGAGGGGCCCTGACGGAACCCAAACTGGGCATCAGTGAGCAGGTTATTGGTGAGTAAGTGCTGCTTGATAACACTGTCGACGACACCTTCCATCACTTTGCTGATGATTGAGAGTAGACTGATGGGGCAGTAGTTGGCTGGATTGGATTTGTCCTGCTTTTTGTGGACAGGACATACCTGGGCAGTTTTCCACATTGTTGGATAGATGCCAGTGTTGTAGCTGTACTGGAACAGCTTGGCTAGAGGCGCGGCTAGTTCTGGAGCACAAGTCTTCAGCACGACAGCCGGGGTGTTGTCGGGGCCCACAGCCTTTGCTGTATCCAGTGTGCTCAGCCGTTTCTTGATATCACATGGAGTGAATCAAATTGGCTGAAGACTGGCTTCTGTGATGGTGGGGCCCTCGGGAGTTTGCCGATATTGATCATCCACTCAGCACTTCTGGCTGAAGATGGTTGCAAACGCTTCAGCCTTGTCTTTTGCACTCACGTGCTGGGCTCCGCCATTATTGAGGATAGGGATATTCATGGAGCCTCCTCCTCCTGTTAGTTATTTAATTGTCCACCACCATTCACGACTGGATGTGTCAGGACTGCAGAGCTTTGATCTGATCCGTTGATTATGGGATCGCTTAGCTCTGTCTATAGCATGCTGTTTCTGCTGTTTAGCATGTATGTAGTCCTGTGTTGTAGCTTCACCAGGTTGGCACCTCATTTTTAGGTACGCCTGGTGCTGCTCCTGGCATGCTCTTCTACACTCGTTGTTGAACCAGGGTTGGTCCCCTGGCTTGATGGTAATAGTCGAGTGAGGGATATGCCGGGCCATGAGGTTACAGATTGTGGTGGAATACAATTCTGCTGCTGTTGATGGCTCACAGCGCCTCATGGATGCCCAGTTTTGAGTTGCTAGCTCTGTTCTGAATCTATCCCATTTAACACGGTGGTAGTGCCACACAACACGATGGAGGGTGTCCTCAGTGTGAAGACGGGACTTCGTCTCCACAATGACTGTGCAGTGGTCACTCTTACCAATACTGTCATGGACAGATGCATCTGCAACAGGTAGATTGGTGAGAATGAGGTCAAGTAGGCTTTTCCCTTGTGTTGGTTCTCTCACCACCTGTCGCAGGCCCAGACTGGCAGCTATGTCCTTCAGGACTCAGCCAGCTCAGTCAGTCGTGGTGCTACCGAGCCACTCCTGGTGATGGACATTGAAGTCCCCCACCCAGAGTACATTCTGTGCCCTTGCTACTCTCAGTGCTTCTTCCAAGTGGTGTTCAACATGGAGGAGTCCTGATTCATCAGCTGAGGGAGGGCAGTAGGTGGTAATCAGAAGGAGGTTTCCTTGCCCATGATTAACCTGAAGCCATCGACCCTGCAAAGACCTCCTCACTAACATCTGGAGACTGGTGCCAAAATTGGAAGAGCTGTCCCGCAGACGAGTCAAGCAACAGCCTGACATAGTCATACTCACAGAATGATTCCCTTGACATCAAGGCACCATTTGACCGAGTGTGGCATCAAGGGGCCCTAGTAAAACTGAAGTCAATGGGAATCAGGGGAAAGACTCTCCACTGGCTGGAGTCATACCTAGCACAAAGGAAGATGGTCGTGGATGTTGGAGGTCAATCATCACAGCCCCAGGACATCGCTGCAGGAGTTCCTCAGGAGAGTGTCCTAGGCCCAACCATCTTCAGCTACTTCATCAATGACCTTCACGCCATCAAAAGGTCAGAGGTGGGGATGTTCGCTGATGATTGCACAGTGTTCAGTTTCATTCGCAACTCCTCAGATAATGAAGCAGTCCATGCCCGCATGCAGCAAGACCTGGATGACATTCAGGCTTGGGTTGATAAGTGGCAGGTAACATTCGCGCCACACAAGTGCCAGGCAATGACTATCTCCAACAAGCGCGCGTCTAACCACCGCTCCTTGACATTCAACGGCATTACCATCGCTGAATCCCCCACCATCAATATCCTGGGGGGTCACCATTGACCAGAAACTTAACTGGACCAGCCACATAAATACTATGGCTAAAAGATCAGGTCAGAGGCTGGGTATTCTGCGGCGAGTGTCTCACCTCCTGACTCCCCAAAGCCTTTCCACCATCTACAAGGCACAAGTCAGGAGTGTGATGGAATACTCTCCACTTGCCTGGATGAGTGCAGCTCCAACAACACTCAAGAAGCTCGACACCATCCAGGACAAAGCAGCCCGCTTGATTGGCACCCCATCCACCACCTTAAACATTCACTCCCTCCACCACCGGCGTACCGTGGCTGCAGTGTGTACCATCTACAAGATGCACTGCAGCAACTCGCCAAGGCTTCTTCGACAGCACGTCCCAAACCCGCGACCTCTTCCACCTAGAAGGACAAGGGCAGCAGGCGCATGGGAACACCACCACCTCCAAGTTCCCCTCCAAGTCACACACCATCCTGACTTAGAAGTATATCGCCGATCTTTCATCGTCGCTGGGTCAAAATCCTGGAACTCCCTCCCTAACAGCACTATGGGAGTACCTTCACCACACGGACTGCAGCGGTTCAAGAAGGCGGCTCACCACCACCTTCTCAAGGGCAACTAGGGATGGGCAATAAATGCTGGCCTTGCCAGCGACGCCCACATCCCAGGAAGGAATTTAAAAAAACCTGAATTTAAATTCCCCAGTTGCCGTGGTGGGATTTGAACTCTCGTCTCCGGATCATTAGTCCAGGCCTCTGGATTACTATTCCAGTAACATAACCACGATGCTACCGTACCCTGCTCTCCTCTCTCTGCTTCCCAGTCTCCTGCTCCTGTCTCTCCATTTCCCTGTCTCCTTCTCCCCTCTCTCGTTCCCACTATCATGCTCTCCTCTCTATTATTCGTAGTCATATGTACCCCCAGTTCTATTCCGTCCTCTCCTGAAGGTGCTGACCTATGTTGGGGTTCGGTGCCACAGGTACCAGCAACCGTCCAGGAGGCTGTTCTTCATGTGTGAGGCCAGGCAGTGAGTCTAGTGCCAAGGATTAGTTAGAAATGGTATTTGTTTTGCTGTTAAATGAGTGCAGACCACTTATTTACTGTCAAAGGCACCTTAGCATTCAGCAAGTTGAAAATAATTCCTACATTCTTCACTTCTGGGACCAGGGCCTGAATCCAGCCCAGTTTCCTCTCTCCATTAGCTGTTACAGTCCAAAGTAATAGGCGCTTGCTCAGAAACAAATCTTGTTCCTGGTGATTCTGCAGCACAAGTTGTCCACCATTGCACATTCATTGGCACTAAAGGTCATTTTAAATCTTGGGTCTTCCAGGCGGCTGATGTTAGTAAATTCCATCTGTTTTATATTGGGCTTGCAGCCAGCCAGGCCAGGCCCATGCTTGGGTAGCCCGACATCTCTAGCACAACATAAAAGCATCTTATCTTGCAGTGGCCAAAAGGATGGCTGGTGTGGGGAATGGGAATGTAATACTGATGTATGAATGATACAGCACAGAAGGAGGCCATTTGGCCCATCGTGCCTGTTCTTTGGTAGAGCGATCCAATTAATCCCACTCCCCTGCTCTTTCCCCATAGCCCTGCAAATGTTTTCCATAGTAGAGAGTGCATTTCAAAGGTGGTTAAGACACTTTGTTCAGTTTTACCCTCAAGCATCAGCTGTGGCTCAGTGGTCCCACACTCCCATCTGAGTCAGAAGGTTGTGAGGTTCGAGCCCCACTCAAGGATGTGAGCACAAAAATCTAGGCTGACACTCCCAGTGCAGCACTGAGGGAGTGCTGCACTGTTGGTGGTGCCGCCTTTCGGATGAGACGTTAAATCGAGTCCATGTCTGGCTGTTCAGGCGGATGTAAAAGATCCCAGAGCTCTATTTCAAAGAAGAGAAGGGGAGTTCTCCCCGGTGTCCTGGCCAATATGAATCCCTCAACCAACAGTGGTCAGTCATCATTCATTCATTCATTCATTGTCTGTGGGACATTGCTGGGCGCAAATTGGCTGCTGTGCTTTCCTACATAACAACACAGTGACTCCACCTCAGAAGTACTTCACTGGCTGTGAAAAGATTCAGGACGTCCTAAGACCTCAACAGGCGCGATATAAACACAAGGGGGGAAAAATTCAGTTGGTTGCGCCTCCCGTTAGCGCCTTAAGAGGGCGCTAATGGGGCACAAAGCAGCTAGCGCCCAGGCACGGCGAAGTTTGCGCCGCTCGCGAAATTAACTAGACATTTTGCGGCGGCGCTAAACACTACCGCCACGATCTCCTGCGCCGGCAGATCGTGACGTCAGTCGAGTGCGCAACGCCCCGGTATCGCCCCGGAGCGGATATTGAGTGGCGCCCCCTGCCTTACCGCCTGACGCTAGCAACGACAGGTTGAGGGGAGCGTTCTGCAGTCATGAAGGGAAAGGGGGAGCGCTATTTAAAGGTGACCGCTTCCTGCCTTTTATTGTTGCTGCCATTTTTTAACTACGCATTCTGAGAGAGAGAGAGAGAGACTTCTGGAGAGATTCAACGTTGTGTGAAGGAGTTTTGGGTACTGAGCAGCACTTTGCAGATTCATTTTGATTTGCCATTCCTTGTATCGATTTAGAAGAGACTGTGGGGGCTGCACTCTGAGCTCTTTGCCTGGTACTCTCCATTGTTCTTTCCAGCAGATTTGATGTGCAGGTCTCTCCAGGCCGAGATTCAAGGCTGCAATGAGCAGGATGTGGATGGAAAGCAAGATTAACCATCCCCTTTAAGAACTGGCCTGTGCCATTGTGTGTGTGTTCCATTGCTGACTGACATCACATGAGCTTCGCCAGCGCTCTGAGGTAGCGCCTCGCTCCTCGGCCTTTGCGCCTTAAGACAGGTGTGAAGCGCCTGATTTAGCGCTCCAATCACCTCCAGGGGCGATAAAAGTCACGTTTGCAGTCAGTGGCGATAATTAGCGCCAGGCGCTAATCTTTGCGCCCGGCCGATAATTGCGCCCCAAATGGGGCGATACTGAATTTCTCCCCCAAGTTCTTTCTACTCTCATTTCAATTCATACTATACTTGATCTGGAAGTTCGAGTCATTGACACTGGCTAAAGAAAATGGGAAAAGTTCCATTCTTCAACAGTGGGATACCTAGACTCAGGTCCTGATATGAATCTTGTGAAGGTGTGGTAGTGAATAAATTCTGTGCAACGGCTTCAGGCAATTTCAGTCACCGAGCACAGATTAAAGTCATAGACGATGGTATCAATCCTACAGACGAGAAAGGAATCCTATCCTAATGACGCATCCAGTCAGTGGTAGAAAAGGTTCAACCACTCCCTGAGTAAAAATTTTTACAAATTCACTTCTGGTAATTGCAACCCACATTCATTTCACTCAACTGACATTTTCACTGGGCTGTGTTTTCTCTCCCCTTCTGAGGGCACTGACACTGAGCTCAAGTGCCTTTCGGGAGTGAAACCTGCCATTCTTACCTGGTCTGGCCTAGCCTATATGTGACCCTAATCCCACATCAATGTGGTTGACTCTTATCTTGTCCTCTGATGTGATCTGGCACGCCCTGCAGTCAGGGCGACTAGGGATGGGCAATAAATGCTGATCTCGCCACCCACATTCTGAGAATGAATGAAAAGATAAACAGGTTAACAGTTCCACCCACAGTACTCTGCCAACAAGGCCCTTCGACGTGTATGAGCCTGGGGAGGGAGTATCAACCCCGGCTATTCGACCACGGGTGCGTTGTAGCCAAGCTTGACCTGCCCGTCAACTTGGGGAAGAATTCCTCTGCACACAAGCTGCAGTGTAACTGGAAACCTACTTCCAAAGAACGCAGTTACCGATCACTGCACCGAAGACGTCTTCACCCCCGAATGTCCACGCAGGTGAACTTGCCCACTGGAGAGTGAGCAGGAGTGGGAGCCCTGGCTGCTTATCCCCTCCCTCACCCGGGGTTCATGACCTAAGCAAGTTGAGCCTAACATTAGCGTCCGACCGCCACCCCAGCTGAGATTAGCTAACTTGGCATTGATCGGTGCGTGAACCCGGGATCTTGCTGTGCTGTATCGCTCAGTTGCACATCAAGCAGCAACTGTTCCATCCAATCCCTCTGATTTTTTAAATCTGAGCTCACTGTCATCTCTCGAATGTATCTGGTCGTACAGAAAACTGAATGGGCCGGGGCAATCATTCAAATGGTGCCAAATCCGACATCCATTTTTCTGCCGGGCATGAAATTGAAGAAAGTTGGATTTGCCTAATCTCGCACTTCCTGTTTCTTTAGGTGGAAAAGGTTGCTCTGATCGTGTTCAATCCACCAGTTTGCAGTTATTGGTGGGGAATCCAATCACCTCACAAGTTGGCGTGATTGGCTCTCACTCTGTACAGGGGGCTTTCAGACCAGCACCATCTGTCTCCACTCCAGAGCTCCAGTGTGTGTGCATGTGGGGCGTATCTGTGTTTATGTGAGTGTGGCACTATATAAACGCAAGTTGTTGCATGAGAGATGTGTTATGTGTGTGTGCGTCCGTGTGTGTTTGGGGTGGATGTGTGTGGTGTATGTGTGTGGGGTGTGTGTGGGGTGAAACTTTTATTCAGAATTTAAACATTGCATTTGTCAGGAATCGAACTCGGGTCTCCCGCGTGGCAGGCGAGAACTGCACCCCTGCACCACCAATGCTCACCGCAACCGAGAGTTCAATTGTGTGTGGGGTGTGTGTGGTGTGTGTGTGTGGGGTGTGTGTGGTGTGTGTGTGGTGTGTGGTGTGTGTGTGTGGTGTGTGTGTGTGTGGTGTGTGTGTGTGGGGTGTGTGTGTGGGGGGTGTGTGTGTGTGTGGTGTGTGTGTGTGGGGGTGTGGTGTGTGTGTGGTGTGTGTGTGTGGTGTGTGGTGTGTGGGGTGTGTGTGTGGGGTGTGTGTGTGTGGTGTGTGTGTGTGTGTGTGGTGTGTGTGGGGTGTGTGGGGTGTGTGTGTGTGGGGGTGTGTGTGGGGTGTGTGTGTGTGG
>CM059451.1:17678006-17821125 GCA_030390025.1 Squalus acanthias
GTGTGTGTGTGGGGTGTGTGTGTGTGGGGTGTGTGTGTGGGGTGTGTGTGGGTGTGTGTGTGGTGTGTGTGTATGGGGTGTGGGGTGTGTGTGGTGTGTGTGTGGTGTGTGTGTGGGGGTGTGTGGTGTGTGTGGGGTGTGTGTGTATGTGGGGTGTGTTTGGGGTGTGTGTGTGGGGTGTGTGTGTGGTGTGGGTGTGGTGTGTGGGGTGTGTGTGTGTGTGTGTGTGTGTGTGTTGTGTGTGGGGTGTGGGGTGTGTGTGGTGTGTGTGTGTGGCCGAGTCACTTGCGTGTAGAACAGATTGACTACAGAGACAACATGCTCTGGCAAACCTCCTTCACAGTATTGCAAAACAAAGTACTTATGTTCTTACCTGTACAGTTGAACACTATTGAAATGTCTACAAGTATATCTAGCCATTGACATCTGATTCTTGGTTCCGGCTATGGAGCGTTCTAGGGTTGTGAAGCCACATCTGTGAATATGTGTCGGTTACCTCTATATGGAAGATTGTCTCTCCTCTTGTGTCGGTTACCTCCATTTTGGCACATGGCCTACTGGATGTGTATAATGTAGAACCAATCCTTGAAGGGTAAAAAAGTGTTGACAATTTCTGTTGTTGATGTACCCATAATATTTCTGATCGTTGAGTAGATTTATTCCTGTCATATCAGTGTTTGTTGTAGCATCGCAGTGTGAGCTGCAGATAAACAAAGCTGGTCAGCCCGGTGAGACAGAGGCTTCCCTGGATCTGCTGTCCATCTATAGATCAAATGCAATTTTTTTGGCTTAGTTACGTGCAATTCTTCAAGTGTTTGATTGTCTTTGAAATTGACTTTCTTTGCAGGGATATTCTAACCATGGTATCAGCCCTCGATGGTAAGCATTTACTGTTTCTAACAGTCTTTCGGATGAGACGTTAAACCGAGGCCCTGTCTGCTCTCTCAGGTGGATGTAAAAGATCCCATGGCACTATTGGCAAATTGGCTGCCGCGTTTCCCACATTACAACAGAGACTACACTTCAAAAAAAGTACTTCATTGGCTGTAAAGCTCTTTGGAACATCCTGAGATTGTGAAAGGTTCTATACAAATGCAAGTCTTTCTTTTTTGTCTTTAAAACCAAATTTGGCAAATAGTTGGACAAGTACTCGTTAGGCCTGGATTCTTAGGGTGAAATTGAGAGGTCGCACAACACCAGGTTATAGTCCAACAGTTTTATTTGAAATCACAAGCTTTCGGAGCTATCGATCGCCCCTTCCTCAGGCGATCGATAGCTCCGAAAGCTTGGTGATTTCAAATAAAACTGTTGGACTATAACCTGGTGTTGTGCGACCTCTCAATTTTGTCCACCCCAGTCCAACACCGGCATCTCCGCATCATTCTTAGGGTGAACCATTGGAGCTCTATACAGTATTGAATACACCACCTCTGATTTGTCACACTGCTTGTCTGACATCCAGTATTGGATGAACAGAAATTTCCTCCATCTAAATATTGGGAAAACCGAAGCCATTGTCTTCGATCCCCGCCACAAACTCCGTTCCCTCGCCACCGACATCCCAAGATGTCGTGATTCTCCAGCATGACACGACTGCCCAACAAACATTCTTAGGAGGCAGACATGGGCACAAATGATTCTACAGTGACCAGCACCAGAGACACCCCTCTCCCCCCCACCCTCCCCACCGACTGCAATGAGCTAAAGGTGCATCTCCACATTGACTTTTCCTTCGACTGGTGGGAAAACAGTGCAGATGAAAGGCAGGGTCTGGCACCACCACTGTGCGGACATCGTTGTCTCAGTGAAAACCCTGCAGCTGGAGGTGGGTGTGGTTTGGCACTCTTAAGCCTCCTGCATAGAGAGAGATTCGGCACCTTTCATGAGGCACCAGATAAATCAATCCTTTGGAATTTAGGTTCAGTCGTTGTCGCAGCATGTAATTATCACTTTGCCAGATTCCCAGTTCCTTTACAAATTTATCAAAATGCTTTTTTTTATTGTATGTCCACAAAATATTTTACCGCTCAATACAGGAATTCTTGTGCCGGACAAGCTTTAACTGGTTGAAAAGGTAGTAAATGTGGAGCGCCTTCAAACAAGCAGTTTGAACTATGTGGTGATTATATATCGAGGGTCGCTCCAGCCTCCTTCTTGCACCAGATGGGGGTTTGTGACCCAGTCTTACTGGCTCGTTAAACGACACGGTTTCAGCTTCGTATCGACGCAAATTGTGCAAGGTCATTTGGGAGTGAACTCGCCTGAGTCACAGGCAGTGGGGAGACCTGCTCTTGGAGGTCATCTCCCACTGCTGCAGCTTTGCAACTCCTGCACAATAACTGCTGCCAGTGCAAAAAGCAAACTTTATGGTAATACTTGCATTTATCGAATGGCTTATCATGGAGAAACATCTCAAAGCACGTCACGCAATGAAGTGCAGTGACTATTGTTATGTCGGTGACCCTGACAGCCATTCTGCACTGGCATTGGCCCACGCACAGCAGAGAGATGAGCGAGCAGTTAACCTATTTTTTTCGATGCGGCTGGTTGAAGGAGAAATGTTGTCCAGGACGCTGAGAGAACTCTCTGCTCCTCTTCAAATAGCGTCATGAGATCCTGAATGTCCTTGTGCAGGCAGCTGGGGGCCTCCGTTTAACGTCTCATCTGAAAGGCGGCAGCTCCGACAGTGCAGCATCTCCCTCAGTACTGCGCCGGAGAGTCAGCCTACATTGTGGGGTCAGTAAGGCAGCCCCGGTGCAGCGGCACCATGTACCTGCGCTGCACAAAGCTGATCGTGTACCAGAATGCGAGATGAGCTCGTTTCCATCGACTTGGGACGCGGCATGATGGGAACACGTGCAGACCAGGGGAGGGATATGGGGCACAGCAGCGCTTAAAGAGCCGCTGCTTATCCTTAATGCTGTCCCGGAGGAGAAAAGGATGGAGCAAGTCATTGAAGTTGAGTTGCTCTTTTCCTTGACGAAGGAGATACTGCTGCAGGAGATCCTGGAAAGAACGCTAGGTTTTTTTTGGCGCCGAGGACCATCCTCCAGTCAATCTACTACTTGCATTGTGCAGTCACATTTGAATGGGTGCAGAAAGGGTGGTCCTCTATTTACATGTAAATGCCTCTGTGTAAAATATTTACAGGCGCTAACGTCGCAGTATTGTTCGAGGTCAGTTCATTTCGACACGGGCACGGCCAGCAGCCAATGAGCTGGCACTCCCTCGCGCCACCATGCCAGGACTGCATTATAGGGCCCGCTACGTTCCTCTCCCTAACTCCCTGAAAAATGATTCGGCATCAATATTAGTATATCTATAACCCATGGGTTCAAGTCCCACTCCAGAGACTTGAGCATATAATCTAGGCGGACACTTCCAGTGCGGTACTGAGGGAGCGCCGCACTGTCGGAGGTGCCGTCTTTCGGATGAGACGTTAAACCGAGGCCCCGTCTGCTCCCTCAGGTGGATGTAAAAGATCCCATGGCCACTATTTCGAAGAAGAGCAGGGGAGTTCTCCCCGGTGTCCTGGGGCCAATATTTATCCCTCAACCAACATAACAAAAACAGATTATCTGGTCGTTATCACATTGCTGTTTGTGGGAGCTTGCTGTGCGCAAATTGGCCGCTGCGTTTCCCACATTACAACAGTGACTACACTTCAAAAGTACTTCATTGGCTGTAAAGCACTTTGGGACATCCTGAGGTCATGAAAGGCGCTGGAGAAATGCAAGTCTGTCTTTCTTTCAGCAAAAATGAGAAGTCGCACAACACCAGGTTATAGTCCAACAGATTTATTTAAAATTACAAGCTTTCGGAGCTGTCGCCCCCTTCCTCAGGTAGAGTAGCTGTGAGAGAATCTCCCAGAATTCACAATATAAACACAGAAAAAATGTATTCAAATCTTTCCCTACATCAAAGACACACTAAGAGCACAGCCAAGACAATGAGATGTGTCCCAGGGGGTCCAACGTGTCAAAACACCTGCTGGCTGCATATCCTCTGCAGTTGAGTTTGGTTCTTGTGTTAGTTTTTTTAAAAAAAGCTGGGAAGACCGGCCATGATGTCAAGTCACGTTCTGTATCGTGACATGAACCCGATATCGCGATTGAGGCCATCCTCATGAGTGCGGCAACTTGGCTATCAGTTTCTGCTCTATGATTTTGCGCTGTCGTGTATCCCGAAGGCCGCCTTGGAGAACGCTTACCCGCAGATCCGAGGCTGAATGCCCCTGGCTGCTGAAGTGTTCCCCGACTGGGAGGCAACCCTCCTGCCTTGCGATTGTTGCGCGGTGTCCGTTCATACGTTGTCTCAGTGTCTGCATGGTCATCAATGCAGCACCTTTTAAAGATGTCTGTTGGCCCCAAATTAACTCTGTTCTTTGGGAGTCTGTTCCACCTCTGCTATCCTGAAGGAAAAATCCTTTTTCTAATCTCTAACAGTGCTTTTTTTGATGCTTGTTCTCTCTAGTCTGCTTGTTTTGCTCACTGTCCAAATTCAATAGCTTGCCTGCTTCAGCCTTTTGTCTACCTTTCATTATTTTGTCTCCCCTAAGCCTTTTACATTCTTGAAATTCAGCACATATTGGCTGTTTAATATGAATTCAAACAAGCCCCGTGTTTCCTGCTGATCCGATTGATTGTTAGCAGAAAAATGAAGAAAAGGCCCAGGCAACCTTTCGGAGTGTTTTAACAATTGATTGCCTTGATATATTGAATCCACTTGTAATTTTTATACATTTCCCCTGTCATTTCTGTCAATGAAGAAGAGGAATCTTTTCGAAACAAAGTAATTCAATCCTGAGTAAGAGAGTCCGACAGGGTGGAGGTACATTCCTTTTAATAAAATGCCCCGAAGGGCCTGACAGGCGAGATTGAGGAGTTGTTCTCCAAGTTGATGCCCTGGGATCCTGTTGCGGTTTTGACAGGAATTGCGAGTATGAGGCATGCAAGACTTAACACTAAACCTGTACCAACATAACCAAATCTTACACTCCCTGCACAGTATACGCCCAATCATGGTAACGCAGGTACAGCTATGTATCGGGCTTTGGGCTTCATTTATTTCTGCAGCTTTCTCCCTTCTCCAGAAGGAGTTCACTGATTGACTTTTCCCCTTGTGGCTTTGATGAAGAAAACGGTTGGCATTTTGTAAATAAGATGTGCTTCTTTAAAGGTTGTGTCTCTTAACTGTAACTTGATGGCGTCCTCACCAAGCTGTTCTCATTATCTTTCTCCAAGTAGTTTTAAGACCCCCCCACCACTTCTCCCCCCACTGCCGTCACTTCCCACAACCAAGCCTGGTTCCTAGTGACTGTGCCATTTGCGTCAGTTACGGTTGCAATGGCCCTTTTTATCTGTTAAACCCTCTTTGCATTGATTAACTGAAGAAGGTCTACAAGGTAAAACTGACAAAAGAACCAGAGGGGGAGATGAGGAGATATGATAGCGAGTTGTTGTGATCTGGAACGCGCTGCCTGAAAGGGCGGTGGAAGCAGATTCAATAGTAACTTTCAAAAGGGAATTGGATATAAATACTTGAAAAGGAAAAATAATTGCAGGGCTACGGGGAAAGAGCAGGGCAGTGGGACTAATCGGAGAGCTCTTTCAAAGAGCCGGCACAGGCACGATGGGCCGAATGGCCTCCTTCTGTGCTGTATGATTCTATGGGGGAAAAATTCAGTATCGCCCCGTTTGGGGCGCAATTATCGGCCGGGCGCAAAGATGAGCGCCTGGCGCTAATTATTGCCTCCAACTGCAAACTTGACTTTTATCGCCCCTGGAGGTGATTGGAGCGCTAAATCAGGCGCTACACATCTGTCTTAAGGTGCAAAAGCCGAGGAGCGAGGCGCTACCTCAGAGCGCTGGCGAAGCTCATGTGATGTCAGTCAGCAATGGAACACACACACAATGGCCCCGGCCAGTTCTTAAAGGGGAGGGTCGATCTTGCTTTCCATCCACATCCTGCTCATTGCAGCCTTGAATCTCGGCCTGGAGAGAACTGCACATCAAATCTGCTGGAAAGAACAACGGAGAGGCCCAGGGAAAGAGCTCAGAGTGCAGCCCCCACAGTCTCTTCTAAATCGATACAAGGAAGGGCAAATCAAAATGAACCTGCAAAGTGCTGCTCAGTACCCAAAACTCCTTCACGCAGCGTTGAATCTCTCCAGAAGTCTCTCTCTCTCTCTCTCAGAATGTGTGGTTCAAAAATGTCACCAACAATAAAAGGCAGGAAGTGGTCGCCTTTAAATAGCGCTCCCCCAGTCCCTTCTTGACGGCAAAACGCTCCCCTCAACCTGTCGTTGCTAGCAGCAGGCGGTAAGGCAGGGGGCGCCACTCAATATCCGCTCCGGGGCGATACCGGGGCATTGCGCACTGACCAACCAACTGAATTTTTCCCCCATAGAGTTCTGTGTTTCAGGACTGGGTGGTGCCATATGTTAGCACGCTGACACTGAACCTGCAGGACCAAGGTTTGAATCCCGCCCAGCCTGGTGGGGTAAACGTCTGCTCTCTCTGCTCGCTGCAGTGGCGTTATGTGAAATGAGTTCTGGGCAGTCTCAACTCCCAACTGTAACAGTACAAACTTCTCCCAAATAACTGCTGAACGGTGATCTTTGTCCGAGAGGACGCAGAATGGCTAATTCGTTACCTCTAGACTTGACTATTCCAACACACGCCTGGCCGGCCTCCCATCTTCCACCCTCCAGAAACTTGAGCTCATCCAACACTCTGCTGCCCGTATCCTAACTCGCACCAAGTCCCGTTTAACCCATCACCCCTGTGCTCGAATTGTTTTCAAATCCCTCCACGGCCTCGCCCCTCCCTATCTCTGTAACCTCCTCCAGCCCCCGACAACCCTCCCTATCTCTGTAACCTCCTCCAGCCCCCTACACCCCTCCCTATCTCTGCAACCTCCTCCAGCCCCCTACAACCCTCCCTATCTCTGTAACCTCGTCCAGCCCCCTACAACCCTCCCTATCTCTGTAATCTCCTCCAGCCCCCGACAACCCTCCCTATCTCTGTAACCTCCTCCAGCCCCCTACAACCCTCCCATCTCTGTAACCTCCTCCAGCCCCTACAACCCTCCCTATCTCTGTAACCTCCTCCAGCCCCCTACCACCCTCCCTATCTCTGTAATCTCCTCCAGCCCCCGACAACCCTTCCTATCTCTGTAACCTCCTCCAGCCCCTACAACCGTCCCTATCTCTGTAACCTCCTCCAGCCCCCTACAACCCTCCCTATCTCTGTAATCTCCTCCAGCCCCTAAAACCCTTCCTATCTCTGTAACCTCCTCCAGCCCCCTACAACCCTCCCTATCTCTGTAACCTCCTCCAGCCTCTACAACCCTCCCTATCTCTGTAACCTCCTCCAGCCCCTACAACCCTCCCTATCTCTGTAACCTCCTCCAGCCCCCTACAACCCTCCCTATCTCTGTAACCTCCTCCAGCCTCTACAACCCTCCCTATCTCTGTAACCTCCTCCAGCCCCCTACAACCCTCCCTATCTCTGTAACCTCCTCCAGCCCCTACAACCCTCCCTATCTCTGTAACCTCCTCCAGCCCCCTACCACCCTCCTTATCTCTGTAACCTCCTCCAGCCCCCTACAACCCTCCCTATCTCTGTAACCTCCTCCAGCCTCTACAACCCTCCCTATCTCTGTAACCTCCTCCAGCCCCTACAACCCTCCCTATCTCTGTAACCTCCTCCAGTCCCCTACAACCCTCCCTCTGTCTGTAACCTCCTCCAGCCCCCTACAACCCTCCCTATCTCTGTAACCTCCTCCAGCCCCTACAACCCTCCCTATCTCTGTAACCGCCTCCAGCCCCCTACAACCCTCCCTATCTCTTTAACCTCCTCCAGCCCCCCCTCCCTATCTCTGTAACCTCCTCCAGCCCCCTACAACCCTCCCTATCTTTGTAACCTCCTCCAGCCCCTACAACCCTCCCTATCTCTGCAACCTCCTCCAGCCCCTACAACCCTCCCTATCTCTGTAACCTCCTCCAGCCCCCTACAACCCTCCCTATCTCTGTAACCTCCTCCAGCCCCCTGCAACCCTCCCTATCTCTGTAACCTCCTCCAGCCCCTACAACCCTCCCTATCTCTGTAACCTCCTCCAGCCCCTACAACCCTCCCTATCTCTGTAACCTCCTCCAGTCCCCTACAACCCTCCCTCTGTCTGTAACCTCCTCCAGCCCCCTACAACCCTCCCTATCTCTGTAACCTCCTCCAGCCCCTACAACCCTCCCTATCTCTGTAACCTCCTCCAGCCCCCTACAACCCTCCCTATCTCTGTAACCTCCTCCAGCCCCCTACAACCCTCCGTATCTCTGTAACCTCCTCCAGCCCCTACAACCCTCCCTATCTCTGTAACCTCCTCCAGCCCCTACAACCCTCCCTATCTCTGTAACCTCCTCCAGCCCCCTACAACCCTCCCTATCTCTGTAACCTCCTCCAGCCCCCTACAAACCTCCCTATCTCTGTAACCTCCTCCAGCCTCTACAACCCTCCCTATCTCTGTAACCTCCTCCAGCCCCTACAACCCTCCCTATCTCTGTAACCTCCTCCAGTCCCCTACAACCCTCCCTCTGTCTGTAACCTCCTCCAGCCCCCTACAACCCTCCCTATCTCTGTAACCGCCTTCAGCCCCCTACAACCCTCCCTATCTCTGTAACCTCCTCCAGCACCCCCTCCCTATCTCTGTAACCTCCTCCAGCCCCCTACAACCCTCCCTATCTCTGTAACCTCCTCCAGCCCCCTACAACCCTCCCTATCTCTGTAACCTCTTCCAGCCCCCTACAACCCTCCCTATCTCTGTAACCTCCTCCAGCCTCTACAACCCTCCCTATCTCTGTAACCTCCTCCAGCCCCCTACAACCCTCCCTATCTCTGTAACCTCTTCCAGCCCCCTACAACCCTCCCTATCTCTGTAACCTCCTCCAGCCCCCTACAACCCTCCCTATCTCTGTAACCTCCTCCAGCCCACTACAGCCCTCCCTATCTCTGTAACCTCCTCCAGCCCCTACAACCCTTCCTATCTCTGTAACCTCCTCCAGCCCCCTACAACCCTCCCTATCTCTGTAACCTCCTCCAGCCTCTACAACCCTCCCTATCTCTGTAACCTCCTCCAGCCCCTACAACCCTCCCCATCTCTGTAACCTCCTCCAGTCCCCTACAACCCTCCCTCTGTCTGTAACCTCCTCCAGCCCCCTACAACCCTCCCTATCTCTGTAACCGCCTCCAGCCCCCTACAACCCTCCCTATCTCTGTAACCTCCTCCAGCACCCCCTCCCTATCTCTGTAACCTCCTCCAGCCCCCTACAACCCTCCCTATCTCTGTAACCTCCTCCAGCCCCCTACAACCCTCCCTATCTCTGTAACCTCTTCCAGCCCCCTACAACCCTCCCTATCTCTGTAACCTCCTCCAGCCTCTACAACCCTCCCTATCTCTGTAACCTCCTCCAGCCCACTACAGCCCTCCCTATCTCTGTAACCTCCTCCAGCCCCTACAACCCTTCCTATCTCTGTAACCTCCTCCAGCCCCCTACAACCCTCACTATCTCTGTAACCTCCTCCAGCTCCTACAACCCTCCCTATCTCTGTAACCTCCTCCAGCCCGCTACAACCCTCCCTATCTCTGTAACCTCCTCCAGCCCCTACAACCCTTCCTATCTCTATAACCTCTTCCAGCCCCTACAACCCTCCCTATCTCTGTAACCTCCTCCAGCCCCTACAACCCTCCCTATCTCTGTAACCTCCTCCAGCCCCCTACAACCCTCCCTATCTCTGTAACCTCCTCCAGCCCCCTACAAACCTCCCTATCTCTGTAACCTCCTCCAGCCTCTACAACCCTCCCTATCTCTGTAACCTCCTCCAGCCCCTACAACCCTCCCTATCTCTGTAACCTCCTCCAGTCCCCTACAACCCTCCCTCTGTCTGTAACCTCCTCCAGCCCCCTACAACCCTCCCTATCTCTGTAACCGCCTTCAGCCCCCTACAACCCTCCCTATCTCTGTAACCTCCTCCAGCACCCCCTCCCTATCTCTGTAACCTCCTCCAGCCCCCTACAACCCTCCCTATCTCTGTAACCTCCTCCAGCCCCCTACAACCCTCCCTATCTCTGTAACCTCTTCCAGCCCCCTACAACCCTCCCTATCTCTGTAACCTCCTCCAGCCTCTACAACCCTCCCTATCTCTGTAACCTCCTCCAGCCCACTACAGCCCTCCCTATCTCTGTAACCTCCTCCAGCCCCTACAACCCTTCCTATCTCTGTAACCTCCTCCAGCCCCCTACAACCCTCCCTATCTCTGTAACCTCCTCCAGCCTCTACAACCCTCCCTATCTCTGTAACCTCCTCCAGCCCCTACAACCCTCCCCATCTCTGTAACCTCCTCCAGTCCCCTACAACCCTCCCTCTGTCTGTAACCTCCTCCAGCCCCCTACAACCCTCCCTATCTCTGTAACCGCCTCCAGCCCCCTACAACCCTCCCTATCTCTGTAACCTCCTCCAGCACCCCCTCCCTATCTCTGTAACCTCCTCCAGCCCCCTACAACCCTCCCTATCTCTGTAACCTCCTCCAGCCCCCTACAACCCTCCCTATCTCTGTAACCTCCTCCAGCCCGCTACAACCCTCCCTATCTCTGTAACCTCCTCCAGCCCCTACAACCCTTCCTATCTCTATAACCTCTTCCAGCCCCTACAACCCTCCCTATCTCTGTAACCTCCTCCAGCCCCCTGCAACCCTCCCTATCCCCGTAACCTCCTCCAGCCCCCTACAACCCTCCCTATCTCTGAATCCCCCTCCAGCCCCCTACAACCCTCCGTATCTCTGTAACCTCCTCCAGCCCCTACAACCCTCCCTATCTCTGTAACCTCCTCCAGCCCCCTACAACCCTCCCTATCTCTGTAACCTCCTCCAGCCCCTACAACCCTTCCTATCTCTATAACCTCCTCCAGCTCCTACAACCCTCCCTATCTCTGTAACCTCCTCCAGCCCCCTACACCCCTCCCTATCTCTGTAACCTCCTCCAGCCCCCTACACCCCTCCCTATCTCTGTAACCTCCTCCAGCCCCCTACAACCCTCCCTATCTCTGTAACCTCCTCCAGCCCCCCTCCCTCCCTATCTCTGTAACCTCCTCCAGCCCCTACAACCCTCCCTATCTCTGTAACCTCCTCCAGCCCCCTACAACCCTCCCTATCTCTGTAACCTCCTCCAGCCCCCTGCAACCCTCCCTATCTCTGTAACCTCCGCCAGCCCCTACAACCCTCCCTATCTCTGTAACCTCCTCCAGCCCCTACAACCCTCCCTATCTCTGTAACCTACTCCAGCCCCTAGAACCCTCCCTATCTCTGTAACCTCCTCCAGCCCCTACAACACTCCCTATCTCTGTAACCTCCTCCAGCCCCTACAACCCTCCCTATCTCTGTAACCTCCTCCAGCACCCCCTCCCTATCTCTGTAACCTCCTCCAGCCCCCTACAACCCTCCCTATCTCTGTAACCGCCTTCAGCCCCCTACAACCCTCCCTATCTCTGTAACCTCCTCCAGCACCCCCTCCCTATCTCTGTAACCTCCTCCAGCCCCCTACAACCCTCCCTATCTCTGTAACCTCCTCCAGCCCCCTACAACCCTCCCTATCTCTGTAACCTCTTCCAGCCCCCTACAACCCTCCCTATCTCTGTAACCTCCTCCAGCCTCTACAACCCTCCCTATCTCTGTAACCTCCTCCAGCCCCCTACAACCCTCCCTATCTCTGTAACCTCTTCCAGCCCCCTACAACCCTCCCTATCTCTGTAACCTCCTCCAGCCCCCTACAACCCTCCCTATCTCTGTAACCTCCTCCAGCCCACTACAGCCCTCCCTATCTCTGTAACCTCCTCCAGCCCCTACAACCCTTCCTATCTCTGTAACCTCCTCCAGCCCCCTACAACCCTCCCTATCTCTGTAACCTCCTCCAGCCTCTACAACCCTCCCTATCTCTGTAACCTCCTCCAGCCCCTACAACCCTCCCCATCTCTGTAACCTCCTCCAGTCCCCTACAACCCTCCCTCTGTCTGTAACCTCCTCCAGCCCCCTACAACCCTCCCTATCTCTGTAACCGCCTCCAGCCCCCTACAACCCTCCCTATCTCTGTAACCTCCTCACCCCCCTCCCTATCTCTGTAACCTCCTCCAGCCCCCTACAACCCTCCCTATCTCTGTAACCTCCTCCAGCCCCCTACAACCCTCCCTATCTCTGTAACCTCTTCCAGCCCCCTACAACCCTCCCTATCTCTGTAACCTCCTCCAGCCTCTACAACCCTCCCTATCTCTGTAACCTCCTCCAGCCCACTACAGCCCTCCCTATCTCTGTAACCTCCTCCAGCCCCTACAACCCTTCCTATCTCTGTAACCTCCTCCAGCCCCCTACAACCCTCACTATCTCTGTAACCTCCTCCAGCTCCTACAACCCTCCCTATCTCTGTAACCTCCTCCAGCCCGCTACAACCCTCCCTATCTCTGTAACCTCCTCCAGCCCCTACAACCCTTCCTATCTCTATAACCTCTTCCAGCCCCTACAACCCTCCCTATCTCTGTAACCTCCTCCAGCCCCTACAACCCTCCCTATCTCTGTAACCTCCTCCAGCCCCCTACAACCCTCCCTATCTCTGTAACCTCCTCCAGCCCCCTACAACCCTCCCTCTGTCTGTAACCTCCTCCAGCCCCCTACAACCCTCCCTATCTCTGTAACCGCCTTCAGCCCCCTACAACCCTCCCTATCTCTGTAACCTCCTCCAGCACCCCCTCCCTATCTCTGTAACCTCCTCCAGCCCCCTACAACCCTCCCTATCTCTGTAACCTCCTCCAGCCCCCTACAACCCTCCCTATCTCTGTAACCTCTTCCAGCCCCCTACAACCCTCCCTATCTCTGTAACCTCCTCCAGCCTCTACAACCCTCCCTATCTCTGTAACCTCCTCCAGCCCACTACAGCCCTCCCTATCTCTGTAACCTCCTCCAGCCCCTACAACCCTTCCTATCTCTGTAACCTCCTCCAGCCCCCTACAACCCTCCCTATCTCTGTAACCTCCTCCAGCCTCTACAACCCTCCCTATCTCTGTAACCTCCTCCAGCCCCTACAACCCTCCCCATCTCTGTAACCTCCTCCAGTCCCCTACAACCCTCCCTCTGTCTGTAACCTCCTCCAGCCCCCTACAACCCTCCCTATCTCTGTAACCGCCTCCAGCCCCCTACAACCCTCCCTATCTCTGTAACCTCCTCCAGCACCCCCTCCCTATCTCTGTAACCTCCTCCAGCCCCCTACAACCCTCCCTATCTCTGTAACCTCCTCCAGCCCCCTACAACCCTCCCTATCTCTGTAACCTCCTCCAGCCCGCTACAACCCTCCCTATCTCTGTAACCTCCTCCAGCCCCTACAACCCTTCCTATCTCTATAACCTCTTCCAGCCCCTACAACCCTCCCTATCTCTGTAACCTCCTCCAGCCCCCTGCAACCCTCCCTATCCCCGTAACCTCCTCCAGCCCCCTACAACCCTCCCTATCTCTGAATCCCCCTCCAGCCCCCTACAACCCTCCCTATCTCTGTAACCTCCTCCAGCCCCTACAACCCTCCCTATCTCTGTAACCTCCTCCAGCCCCCTACAACCCTCCCTATCTCTGTAACCTCCTCCAGCCCCTACAACCCTTCCTATCTCTATAACCTCCTCCAGCTCCTACAACCCTCCCTATCTCTGTAACCTCCTCCAGCCCCCTACACCCCTCCCTATCTCTGTAACCTCCTCCAGCCCCCTACACCCCTCCCTATCTCTGTAACCTCCTCCAGCCCCCTACAACCCTCCCTATCTCTGTAACCTCCTCCAGCCCCCCTCCCTCCCTATCTCTGTAACCTCCTCCAGCCCCTACAACCCTCCCTATCTCTGTAACCTCCTCCAGCCCCCTACAACCCTCCCTATCTCTGTAACCTCCTCCAGCCCCCTGCAACCCTCCCTATCTCTGTAACCTCCTCCAGCCCCTACAACCCTCCCTATTTCTGTAACCTCCTCCAGCCCCTAGAACCCTCCCTATCTCTGTAACCTCCTCCAGCCCCTACAACACTCCCTATCTCTGTAACCTCCTCCAGCCCCTACAACCCTCCCTATCTCTGTAACCTCCTCCAGCCCCTACAACACTCCCTATCTCTGTAACCTCCTCCAGCCCCTACAACCCTCCCTATCTCTGTAACCTCCAGCCCCCTACAACCCTCCCTATCTCTGTAACCTCCTCCAGCCCTCTACAATCCTCCCTATCTCTGTAACCTCCTCCAGCCCCTACAACCCTCCAAGATCTCTCCGCTCCTCCAATTCTGGTCTCTTGCGCATCCCTGATTATAATCGCTCAACCATTGTTGGCCGTGCCTTCTGTTGCCTGGGCCCTAAGCTCTGGAATTCCCTGCCTAAACCTCTCCACCTCGCTACCTCTCTTTCCTCCTTTAAGACGCTCCTTAAAACCTACCTCTCTGACCAAGCTTTTGGTCACCTGCCCTAATTTATCCTTATGTGGATCGGTGTCAAATTTTGTTAGATAATCGCTCCTGTGAAGCGCCTTGGGACGTTTTACTACATTAAAGGTGCTGTATAAATACAAGTTGTTGTTGCTGTAATGTGGAACAGAGGAATACCTCACTGGCGCAATAGTGGGTGCTCCTCTGTCACTGGAGATGAGGCATGTTGCTGGGACAGTAGAGAGGGCGCAGAAACATTTATTAAGAAGAGTTAGTGCAAAAATCCTTTGCTAGATGGTTTACAGGTTTTTGCAGGGTCCCCCTGCATTACACGCGCGACCATAAGTTCAGTTTTCTCCTCAGTCTAAAAAGGTGAGTGAGGAGTCGAAGTTATTTAAAAAAGCAAATGTCCACCTGGCCATTTAACATCTGCTTGTCAATGGAGCAAGAAGGTGAAATGATTTGGTGCCTGCCTTAAACAAGGACACAGGCTGCAACAAGATCTTTCTGCTGACAGGGATTTGTTGCTAAGCTTTGAACGCCGTAGCCGTCAGCAAATAAATAGTCTGATGAATTAGTTTCACCTTGTCAGCTTTGACTACAGCGAGTCAGGTTGAAACCCGCTACAGAAAACCACCTCAGAATAAGCCAAACACCTTGTTCTAACTTGCAAGTTTCTTTTAAAGTATGTTTCCCTTCCCATTACTAATCGGTTTAGCCTGGCTCAAAGTTGTGCCATTGTCAGCAGAATCCGCAGTGTTTTATGGGTTATTTTTTTTTGTGGAAGCTTTTCAGATGAAAGTCAGTCAGTCTCGGGTTTGGGAGCGAGAGAAAGAAAGAAAGACTTGCATTTCTATAGCGCCTTTCACGACCACCGGACGTCTCAAAGCGCTTTACAGCCAATGAACTACTAGTTTTATTTTGGAGTGTAGTCACTGTTGTAATATGAGAAACGAGGCAGCCAATCTGCGCACAGCAAGCTCCCACAAACAGCAATGTGATAATGACCAGATCATCTGTTTTTTAGTGATGTTGGTTGAGGGATAAATATCGGCCGGGACACCGGGGATAACTTCCCCTGCTCTTCTTCGAAATAGTGCCATGGGATCTTTTACGTCCACCTGAGAGGGCAGACGGGGCCTCAGTTTAACGTCTCCTCTGAAAGACGGCACCTCCGACAGTGCAGCACTCCCTCAGCACTGTACTGGAGTGTCAGACTAGATTGTTGTGCTCAAGTCTCTGGAGTGGGACTTGAACCCACAGCCTTCTGACTCAGAGGTGAGGGTGCTACCCACTGAGCCTGAGTAAATAGAAAACAGTGAAAGCGTTATTTTTGCTAAGCCTGTCGGTTGGGAAAGCACGTGAAAGACTTGAGCTGACCTCAGTGGGTACGTGCACTGCCTGGTGCAACACTGAGCCGTGCACACCAGGAAAGTGCTGCGTTAGCTGATCTTGGTTAGATCTTAGTTCCATATATGGGGGGAGACACTAACATTGACGCTGGTATGGCATGGCAGGACAGCTCGGTGCTGTGACATGCTCTTCCTGCACTATGTGGGAAATCAGGGACACTTCCTGTGTCCCTGACAACCATGTGTGCGGGAGGTGTATCCAGCTGCAGCTACTGACAGACCGCATTGCGGCGCTGGAGCTGCGGATGGATGCATACTGGAGCATTCGCGATGCTGAGGACATCGTGGATAGCACGTTTAGGGAGTTGGTCACACCGCAGGTAAAGGGTGTACAGGCAGGAAGGGAATGGGTGACCACCAGGCAGAGTAATAGGCGCAGGCAGGTAGTGCAGTGGTCCCCTGTGGCCATCCCCCTCTCAAACAGATATACCGCTTTGGATATTGTTGAGGGTGATGGCTTATCAGGGGAAGACAGCAGCAGCCAACTTCCTAGCACCGTAGGTGGTTCTGCTGCACAGGATGGGAGGAAAAAGAGTGGGAGAGCTATAGTGATAGGGAATTCTATTGTAAGGGCAATAGATAGGCGTTTCTGCGGCCGCAAACGAGACTCCAGGATGGTATGTTGCCTCCCTGGTGCAAGGGTCAAGGATGTCTCATAGCGGCTACAGAGCATTTTGGAAGGGGAGGGTGGACAGCCAGTTGTCATGGTGCATATAGGTACCAACGATATAGGTAAAAAACGGGATGAGGTTCTAAAAGCAGAATATAAGGATTTAGGAGGTAAATTAAAAAATAGGACCTCAAAGGTAGTAATCTCAGGATTGCTACCAGTGCCACGTGCTAGTCAGAGTAGAAATAGAAGGATATTTCAAATGAATACGTGGCTAGAGGAATGGTGCAAGGGGGAGGGATTCAAATTCCTGGGGCATTGGAACCGGTTCTGGGGGAGGTGGGACCAGTACAAACTGGACGGTCTTCACCTGGGCAGGGCCAGGACCGATGTCCTAGGGGGAGTGTTTGCTAGTGCTCTGGGGGAGGGTTTAAACTAAAATGGCAGGGGGTTGGGAACCTGAGCAGGGAGACAGAGGAAAGGGAAACAAGGATAAAAGCAAAAGATAGGAAGGAGAAAAACAAAAGTGGCAGTCAGAGAAAACAACGGTTTAAATCAAACATGGCCACAGTAAATACTAATTCTAATAGGTCTAAGAGCGTTAAAAAAACAAGCCTGAAGGCTTTGTGTCTTAATGCAAGGAGCATTCGGAACAAGGTGGATGAATTAGCTGCGCAAATAGAGGTAAACGAATATGATTTGATTGGGATTACCGAAACATGGCTCCAGGGTGGCCAAGGCTGGGAACTCAACATCCAGGGGTACTCAATATTCAGGAAAGATAGGCAAAAAGGAAAGGGAGGTGGGGTAGCATTGCTGGTTAAAGAGGGGATTAACACAATTGAAAGGAAGGATATTAGCTCTGATGATGTGGAATCTGTATGGGTTGAACTGAGAAATAACAAGGGACAGAAAACGTTCGTGGGAGTGATATATAGACCTCCAAACAGTAATGTGGAGATTGGGGATGGCATTAAAAGGGAAATCAGAGAAGCGTGCAATAAGGGCACAGCAGTCATCATGGGTGACTTTAATCAACATATAGATTGGGCTAACCAAATTAGTAACAATACTATGGAGGAGGAATTCCTGGAGTGTTTACAGGATGGTTTCCTGGACCAATATGTCGAGGAACCAATCAGAGATCAGGCCATTTTAGACTGGGTATTATGCAATGAGAAAGGATTAATTAGCAATCTTGTTGTGCGAGGCCCCTTGGGTCGGAGCGATCATAATCTGATAGAATTCTTCATTAGGATGGAGAGTGAAGTAGTTGACTCAGAGACCAGGGTCCTGAATTTAAATAAAGGAAACTACGATGGTATGAGGTGCGAGTTGGGTAGGATTGATTGGGGAATGTCACTCAAAGGGTTGACGGTGGATAGGCAATGGCAAACATTCAAAGACCGCCTGGACGAACTACAGAATTTGTTCATCCCAGTTTGGCATAAGAATAAAACAAAAAGTGTGACTCAACCGTGACTAACAAGGGAAATTAGGGATAGCATAAGATCCAAGGAGAGGGCATATAAATTGGCCAGAAAAAGCAGTAACCCTGAGGATTGGGAGCAGTTTAAGATTCAACAAAGGAGGACAAAGGGATTAATTAAGAAGGGGAAAATAGAATACGAGAGTAAGCTTGCAGGGAACATAAAAACTGACTGTAAAAGCTTTTATAGATATATGAAGAGAAAAAGATTAGTGAAATCAAGCATAGGTCCCTTGCAGTCAGAATCAGGGGGACTTATAATGGGGAACAAAGAAATGTCAGACCAATTAAATACATATTTTGGTTCTGTCTTCACAAAGGAGGACACAAATAACCTCCCAGAGATGTTGGGGAACATAGGGTCTGATGAAAGGGAGGAACTGAAAGAAATCAGTATTTGTAGGGAAATGGTGTTAGGGAAATTGAAAGGATTGAAGGCCGATAAATCCCCAGGGCCTGATAATCTACATCCTAGGGTACTTAAGGAAGTGGCCCTAGAAATAGTAGATGCATTGCTGATCATCTTCCAACATTCGATGGAATCTGGAACAGTACCCATGGATTGGAGGGTAGCTAATGTTACCCCACTATTCAAAAAGGGTGGTAGAGAGAAAACAGGGAATTACAGACCGGTGAGCCTGACATCGGTAGTGGGGAAAATGCTGGAGTCCATTATAAAAGATGTAATAGCTGAGCACTTGGAAAGCAGTGACAGGATCGGACAAAGTCAACATGGATTTACAAAAGGTAAATCATGCTTGACTAATCTACTGGAATTTTTTGAGGATTTAACTGGTAAAATAGATAAGGGAGAACCAGTGGATGTGGTGTATTTGGACTTCCAAAAGGCTTTTGATAAGGTCCCGCATAAGAGATTAGCGTGTAAAGTTAAGGCACATGGGATTGGGGGCAAGGTATTGACTTGGATAGAGAACTGGTTGGCAGACAGAAAGCAAAGAGTTGGAATAAACGGGTCTTTTTCCGAGTGGCAGGCAGTGACTAGTGGGGTACCGCAGGGATCGGTCCTTGGACCCCAGCTATTCACAATATATATTAATAATCTAGAAAAGGGAACTAGATGTAATATCTCCAAGTTTGCAGACGACACAAAACTGGGTGGGCGTGTGTGCTGCGAGGAGGATGCTGAGAAACTCCAGGATGATTTGGACAGGTTGGGTGATTGGGCAGAAGCGTGGCAGATGCAATATAACGTGGATAAATGCGAGGTTATCCACTTTGGTGTCAAAAACAGAAAGGCAGATTATTATCTGAATGGCAATAGATTGGGAGAAGGGGAAGTGCAACGAGACCTGGGTGTCCTTGTGCACCAGTCGCTGAAGGTAAGCATGCAGGTGCAGCAGGCGGTTAAGAAGGCAAATGGTATGTTGGCCTTCATAGCGAGAGGGTTTGAGTACAGGAACAAGGATGTCTTGCTGCAGTTGTACAGGGCCTTGGTGAGATCACACCTTGAGTACTGTGTGCAGTTTTGGTCGCCTTATCTGAGGAAGGATATTCTTGCCATGGACGGAGTTCAGCGAAGATTCACAAGGCTGATACCTGGGATGGCAGGAATGACATATGAAGAGAGATTGGGTCGATTGGGCTTATACTCGCTGGAGTATAGAAGAATGAGAGGGGATCTCATTGAAACTTATAAAATTCTGACAGGACAGGACAAACTAGATGCAGGAAGGATGTTCCCGATGGTGGGGGAGTCCAGAACCAGGGGTCACAGTCTAAGGATAAGGGGTAAGCCATTTAGGACTGAGATGAGGAGGAATTTCTTCACCCAGAGAGTGGTGAACCTGTGGAATTCTCTGCCACAGAAGGCAGTAGAGGCCAATTCATTAAATGGATTCAAGAAGGAGTTGGATATATTTCTTAAAGCTAAAGGGATCAAGGGATATGGGGAGAAAGCAGGGACAGGGTTCTGAGTTTGGATGATCAGCCATGATCACATTGAATGGCGGAGCAGGCTTGAGGGGCCGAATGGCCTACTCCTGCTCCTATCTTCTATGTTTCTATGATAGCCCGAGCCTGCGGAGGGGACAAACTGGATAAGGTGCAGGTTAAATACATTCTGACCAGGAGTAAAGGGGGTCTGTCAAAGACACGTTCCATGCATAAATAAAGCACAAGAGGCAAACAATAAACATTGTGGGATAGTACAGAAGAAAACTATAAAGAAAAAAAGAAAGACTTGCATTTCTATAGCGCCTTTCACAACCACCGGACGTCTCAAAGTGCTTTACAGCCAATGAAGTACTTTTGAAGTGTAGTCACTGTTGTAATGTGGGATACGCGGCAGCCAATTTGCGCACAGCAAGCTCCCACACACAGCAATATGTAAATGACCAGATAATTTGCTTTAGTGATGTTGATTGAGGGATAAATATTGGCCAGGACACCGGGGATAACTCCCCTGCACTTCTTTGAAATAATGCCATGGGATCTTTTACGTCCACCTGAGAGAGCAGACGGGGCCTCGGTTTAACGTCTCATCCGAAAGACGGCCCCTCCGACAGTGCAGCGCTCCCTCAGCACTGCATTGGAGTGTCAGACTAGATTTTTGTGCTCAAGTCTCTGGAGTGGGGCTTGAACCCACAACCTTCGGACTCAGAGGCAAGCGTGCTGCCCACTGAGCCACAGATGAGAAATATAAAAGTACGGAAGGTAAGCAAAAAGGGGGATTCGGAAAGTTGAGAGGGAGTATGTAAGAAGCCTGGTGGTCAAAATAGGACATAAAATTAAAGTGTAGTCAAGGAAGAGGTAGGAGCACTTAGCGATGAAGTGGGGCCATCTTGTACGTGAGATTGAGGGAATGGCAGAAATGCTTAATAAATATTTTACCTCAGTTTTTACATTGGAAGGGGAAAGTGGGACTGTAGGAGTAGTCGAGGAGGATGCAGAAGAGCCACCACTGGAGAGACATCTTCAAAAGAAAGTTCAAAAAAGTGGAAAACTCACTCGGCCCATATGGTATGCGGCCCAGAATCCCGAGGGAGGTTGGGCAGGAGATAATGGAACCACTAATCATCATTTTCGGAACATCTTCGGAAATGGGAATGGTGTGAGGAAATTATAAGGCAGGTTGGGGGGTGACTGAATTTCCTCAGGGTTTCTCCCGCTCCGCCGCCGTAACCTCGGCAGAAACCTGGAAGGCCGGGTTTCCCGCAGGCCCTGCCGCCTTTAACGGCGGGGCCTGATTTGCATGCGAGGCCTCGGTTTCCCGCCCGCGGCCAGCCAGATCGAGAGGCTGGCTGGCTGCGAGCGGGTAGGCCTGCGGCACTAGGCCGCACAGAGGAGGGAGGGCGGGTCGGGGATCGGGCCGTGCCGTTAAAAGGATCAGGGGGTGGGGAGTCGGGCAGACGATTGGGGGGCGGCGGGGGAGAGAGGATCGGGGCCAGATGATCGGGGTGGTGAAGGGAGGATAGTGGCCGGCCTCAGCATCATCGGTGGCGGGGCGGGGGGGAGGCCTGGGGAGGCAATCGGAGGCCTCGTGGTGGGGTCTCCGATCGCGGGGGGGGGGGGGTGGGCTGGGCAGGTACCCTGGATCCAGGATGTAGGTGTAAAGCCACTGACCTCCTGGATCCAGCGGTTCCCGCCTCGCTGTAACTACCGGGTTTTACAAAGTGTGTAAAACCCGTCCACATGCAGTTAAAAACAAGATGGAGGCTAAAAAAGAGGCTTCCAGCCTCCTTATAATATTTAAATTGACATCCCGCCTCCTGGGAGCGGGCTGGCCGCCCGCACCCCATCCCGCCTCCGTTAAAACCAGAAGTGGGCGGGTTGCAGGCGGGATCAGGTCGGGAATCCCGTTATTAACGATTTAACTGCCCCCACGCTCCAAACCCACCCGTTTTTTTCGGTTGAAATTCCCCCCAACATTTTCCATAATACTGGACGATATTGGTGAGCAATTAGAAAGGCGTGGCCTAATTAGGGACAGTCAGCACGGACTTGTAGAGGGCGGTTAACGCTTGACTAATTACTGACTGTTTTGAGGAAACCACAGTATGTAGAGATAAAGGGAATGTGGTGACTAATGTACAGATGAATTTTCAGAAGGCATGTGATAAGGTAGCACATAAAAGACTTGTTAGGAAAATGAAGGCAGATAGTATTAAAGGGAATGTAGAGCACGGATAAAAAGATAGCTACAGAGGGGACAGAAAGCAAAGAGTAGGAAGGATGTCCTTCTCTGAGGAAGGATGTTCTTGCCATGGAAGGAGTTCAGCGAAGATTCACCAGACTGATACCTGGGATGGCAGGAATGACGTATGAGGAGAGATTGGGTCGATTGGGCTTATACTCGCTGGAGTTTAGAAGAATGAGAGGGGATCTCATTGAAACTTATAAAATTCTAACAGGACGAGACAGACTAGATGCAGGAAGGATGTTCCCGATGGTGGGGGAGTCCAGAACCAGGGGTCACAGTCTAAGGATAACGGGTAAGCCATTTAGGACTGAGATGAGGAGGAATTTCTTCACCCAGAGAGTGGTGAACCTGTGGAATTCTCTACCACAGAAGGCAGTTGAAGCCAATTCATTAAATATATTCAAGAAGGAGTTGGATATATTTCTTAAAGCTAAAGGGATCAAGGGATATGGGGAGAAAGCAGGGACAGGGTACTGAATTTGGATGATCAGCCATGATCTCATTAAATGGCGGAGCAGGCTCGAGGGGCTGAATGGCCTACTCCTGCTCCTATCTTCTATGTTTCTATATAAATGGATGTTTTTTGAGTTGGTGGGATGAGGGTAGTTGCTTGTGCCAGGGGTGTGTGCTGGGATCACTTTTGGTTTTCCATTTATACAAATGATTTGGGCACATGCACAAGGGGACTGATATTGATGTTGTCTGATGATACCAAATTGGAGAGCATGGCAATGCGTGAGGAGGAATGCTAGAGATTGCGGTGGGACATAGCTGAGCAGACGAGGAAGATCGCAGTTGCAGGTCAATGCGGAGGAATGTAAAGCAGTACATTTTGGGAAAAATAATAGCAAAAGGAAGGATACCCTAAATGGCAAGGCTCTAATAGGGTGGTGGAAGCAGATTCAATAGTCATTTTCAAAAGGGAATTGGATAAATACTTGAAAAGGAAAAAAAATTACAGGGCTATGGGGAAAGAGCAGGGGAGTGGGACTAATTGGATCGCTCTTTCAAAGAGCCGGCACAGGCACAATGGGCCGAATAGAATCATAGAATGGTTACAGCACAGAAGGAGGCCATTCGGCCTGTCGAGCCCGTGCCGGCTCTCTGCAAGAGCACTTCAGCTAGTCCCACTCCCCCACCCTTTCCCCGTAGCCCTGCAAATTTATTTTCTTCAGGTACTTATCCAATTCCCTTTTGGAAGCCACGATTGAATCTGCCTCCATCACCCTCTCAGGCAGTGCATTCCAGATCCTAACCACTCGCTGTGTAAAAAAGTTTTTCCTCGTGTCGCCTTTGGTTCATTTGCCAATCACCTTAAATCTGTGTCCTCTGGTTCTCGACCCTTCCGCCAATGGGAACAGTTTCTCTCTATCTACTCTGTCCAGACCCCTTATGATTTTGAACACCTCTATCAAATCTCCTCTCAACCTTCTCTGCTCTAAGGAGAACAACTTGTAAACTTATAAATCTTTTCTGCACCCTCTCGAAGGCCTTCACATCCTTCCTAAAGTGCAGTGCCCAGAATTGGACACAATACCCCAGTTGAGGCAAACCAGTGTTTTATAAAGGTTCATCATAACTTCCACACTTTTGTACTCTATGCCTCTATTTATGAAGCCCAGGATCCCGTATGCTTGTTTAACGGCTTTCTCAACCTGCCCTGCCACCTTCAACGATTTGTGCACATATAACCCCAGGTTTCTCTGTTCATGCACTCCCTTTAGGATTGTACCCTTTAGTTTATATTGCCTCTCCTCGTTCTTCCTACCAAAATGTATCACTTTGCACTTTTCTGCGTTAAATTTCATCTGCCACGTGTCCGCCTATTCTACCAGCCCGTCTGTCTTCTTGAAGTCTATCATTATCCTCCTCACTGTTCTCTATACTTCCAAGTTTTGTGTCATCTGCAGAAGAATGGCCTCCTTCTGTGCTGTATCATTCTATGATTCTTAACAGAGTGGAGCAACAGGGGTAGATTTTCCTCTGCTGATTTTAGTGAAAAAGTCGATGCGACTAAAAATGGCGTCCATTAACGACACCTCCCTCCAACAAGCAATGCCCGTTGTAATTATGCCTGAAAAACGTCGGGAGAAGCCATTTTGGTTCTGTTAGCTTTGGCACATACTCTGCATAGTCACAGGCACCGAAGCAACATTCTCCAATCAGAAGCCGTTTAGTTTTACTCAATGATTTAATTTTCAGCTGCTGTGTATACGGGCATTTCTTTTCACACAAATTGACATGGTAAACCAAGGTAAGCAGGTGGATGATGATTTATCTGTTTGCACTGCTAAAGGCAGCATTCTGTGTGGAGTCGATTGACTCCGCCTGTTCCCACAGCCACCACCCTGCCCTGGAATGTCCTAGGTAGCTGCAATTGTATTGTGGCTTCCTGAAACTGCAGCTTTCACAGACTGGACAGGGCAAGAAGGTGCAAAGGCTTTGGGGAAATTTACCCTGAGCTTGAACTAACATGCTCCATTGATGCATTGTACATGTTCACGTTGATCCTTCCTTCGTACGGCAGCTTGAAAAGCAACAAATGTCCAAGTTTGTCGTCCACTCAATGGCCTGTGGTGAGATGGAGTGAATCAGAGCTATTCCACCATGTGAGCAGTGGTTCACAAGATGCTCCAGGCTTTGAAGCCTCTCCATCATAGCAACAGGAGGAGGCCATTCAGCCCCTCAAACCTGTTCTGCCATTCAAATCGATCAGGGCTGATCTGTATCTTAACTCCATCTACCAACCTTAGTTCCACACCCTTAATACCCTTGCCTAACAAAAATCGGACGCTCACAGTTATGAAATTTTCAATTGCCGCCCCCACCACAGCCTCAACAGCTTTTCGGGGGAGAGAGAGTTCGCCTTCCATTCACGCAGCCAATGATTGCGGTGCCTGGATGAAGCTCTGACACGTTGGCAGTGCGCCAGATTTGACGTGGCGTGGTGAAGCCGGGCGGTTGATCCACGGGGGCCGTGATCAGATCCCGATTCTTGATCCCGCTGGATTCCCACATCCCCCCCCCCGCCACTTGGTCTTCAGGCGAGTGTTCGAAGGTTTTGAGAGTTGCGGCCGCTAACCAGAAAAGGCTCCCGGACTTGAGGCGGCATCTCGAGAGCTTCTGTAGATCATCATTCATGGGCAGATCTGAGTCGACTGGGGGCTCAGTTGTATTCTCTGATTCTTCCATGTTGTCCGCCGGCCAATACGGATTCAAGTGACGGTGACCGGTGTAAATTAGTTGCAATAAACGATTTGTTATCATTCAGATCTGTGCAGAAACTGCCATTTTCATTGCGGGATTCGGGCAACCTTATTTTTTTTTAAATTTGTTCATGGGATGTGGGCGTTGCTGGCAAGGCCAGCATTTATTGCCCATCCCTAGTTGCCCTCGAGAAGGTGGTGGTGAGCTGCCTTCTTGAACCGCTGCAGTCCGTGTGGTGAAGGTACTCCCACAGTGCTGTTAGGGAGGGAGTTCCAGGATTTTGACCCAGCGACGATGAAGGATCGGCGATATATTTCCAAGTCAGGATGGTGTGTGACTTGGAGGGGAACTTGGAGGTGGTGGTGTTCCCATGCGCCTGCTGCCCTTGTCCTTCTAAGTGGAAGAGGTCACGGGTTTGGGAGGTGCTGCCGAAGAAGCCTTGGCGAGTTGCTGCAGTGCATCTTGTAGATGGTACACACTGCAGCCACAGTACACCGGTGGTGGAGGGAGTGAATGTTTAAGGTGGTGGATGGGGTGCCAATCAAGCGGGCTGCTTTGTCCTGGATGGTGTCAATGTAGAGATTTGTAGGGTTTGTCATGGCTAGTTATGCCACTTACCCTAGCAATGATGCCCAGCCAAAAACCTATCCAACATTAAGTTACATTTACTATATTACAATTCCGAACATACGAGATTGAAGGGTAGCAAAAGACCAGCTGGTCCATCAAGCCTGCCCCACACAATGATGGCCGGAGCATCATAACTAGACACTTTCTCCCTCCCTCCCTCTTCAGCCCTGTAATCTCCGAACAAGAGATAAAAACCCAGGGCCAACAACAACAACTTGTATTTATATAGCGCCTTTAACGTAGTAAAACGTCCCAAGGCGCTTCACAGGAGTGTTAAAAGACAAAACATTTGACACCAAGCCACATAAGGAGAAATTAGGGCAGAGCTTGGTTAAAGAGGTAGGTTTTAATGAGTGTCTTAAAGGAGGAGAGAGAGGTAGCGAGGCGGACAGATTTAGGCAGGGAATTCCAGCGCTTAGGGCCTAGGCAACAGAAGGCACGGCCGCCAATGGTTGAGCGATTATAATCAGGGATGTTCAAGAGGGTAGAATTAGAGGAGCGCAGAGCTCTCGGGGGGATTGTGGGGCTGGTGGAGATTACAGAGATGGGGAGGGGCGAGGCCATGGAGGGATTTGAAAACAAGGATGAGAATTTTGAAGGTGTTGCTTAACCAGGAGCCAATGTAGGTCAGCGAGCACAGGGGTGATGGGTGAACGGGACTTGGTGCGAGTTAGGACACGGGCAGCCGAGTTTTGGATGACCTCAAGTTTACGTAGGGTAGAATGTGGGAGGCCGGCCAGGAGTGCGTTGGAATAGTCAAGTCTAGAGGTAACAAAGGCATGGATGAGGGTTTCAGCAGCGGATGAGCTGAGGCAGGGGCGGAGACGGGCGATGTTACGGAAGTGGAAATAGGCGGTCTTAGTTATGCTGCGGATAGAAGGGAAAAGATACTCTGGAAAATTCCTCTCCAACCCCCTCAGGTGATCGAAACCAGTCCAGGAGATCAGATGGACCAAGTGTTATATATAAAGATACCAGTGGAGTCCACACCAGAACTTCTAATTCACAGGGCAGCTTTTAAAGCTAATATTTATATTTTTGTGAAGTTGTTAACAATCAGATTAATGACTTCATTAAACAAGCACACAGAATGATGTGTTAACAAAGCCCTGTCGGGGTTTATAGTTAAAACACTCTGAGGTTTACCTATAGAAAATAATCGTCTAAAGCAGGTTTTCATATGCTTTTTTACATGAGCACTGTTGCAATTCAGACTTTCTCCCAACACTTTTCACTGGTGAGTGTCCACAAGTCTGGTTGCGCTAAGTCTCCACTGTTTCCAGGCCTTTCCTTGGGGCCTTGTGTCCACCCCTTACAAGGCAAATGATGGCCAGGAGTGGAGACTCCCTAAGCCGGAAGCTCCCACTGTTCAGGCCTCAGTAGGCGGTGTAACTGCCTCCACGCGGGTGCAAGTGGGTCCCACCGTGGAGTCCAGGCCAGAAAGGTGGCCTTGCTCAGGGGGCCGAGAGGTGGTCACCATTGGCAGGGAAATAGGAGCCCCTCCCCCCACAGCGGGCAAATGGGTGAGTTTCCATGGGCAGATGAGTGCCAGACATATGCCTGAAGTGGCGCTTGTGCCAACCTGTCCCATGCACCCATTCACCCCATAAACTTGTTCGCTGTGGCTCAGTGGGTAGCACTCTCGCCTCTGCGTTAGACGGTTCTGGGTTCAAGTCTCACTCCAGAGACTTGAGCGTATAATCCAGGCTGACACTCCAGTGCAGTGCTGAGGGAGTGCTGCACTGTCGGAGGTGCCGTCTTTCATTTGAGACGTTAAACCGAGGCCCCGTCTGCCCTCTCAGGTGGACGTTAAAGATCCCATGGCACTATTTTGAAGAAGAGCAGGGGAGTTCTCCCCGGTGTCCTGGCCAATATTTATCCCTCAACCAACATCACTAAAACAGATGATCTGGTCATTATCTCATTGCTGTTTGTGGGAGCTTGCTGTGCGCAAATTGGCTGCCGCGTTTCCTACATTACAACAGTGACTCCACTTCAAAAAGTACTTCATTGGCTGTAAAGCGCTTTGGGACGTCCTGAGGTCGTGAAAGGCGCTATAGAAATGCAAGTCTTTCTTTCTTTTAAACTTCAACAGGGTGGGCATTGGAGGGCTTTGCCACGATCGCACCCTGAGGAATTTCGGTGCCATTTACTCTTGGCACGTGACCTCCAGAGGGACTATTTAGAATGTCTGATAGGAGTCTGTACGTTCACAACCTTTAACATTTCAAAGACATGCAGGATTGCCCCAACAAACTTGACCTGGTTAGATTCCGATTACAGGCAGTGGCACCAACAATGACTGCCTCGCTCCCCTCAAAACGAAGGACTATCTCCAGACTATTTTATATGTCACCTTTCTTCCCGCAAAGAGAAAAATAACTCTTCAAATAATACAGCTCCCCAAAGCCAGTCTTTAAATCACACCGACCCATCTGAAAGAACCGAACTTTTTTCTGATTGAGGCATGACAGGGCTTGGCTCCTGTCTCAAGCATGATAATAAAAGAGATTCCGTTAATGACTCATGTTTGAAATGTTAAAAATTGTTTTCCAAAACTCTCTGATATTTGTCAGCATTTCCACATGGGTGTGGATGAGCATGATTTCAGTGATTCCATATAAACATGGCAAAGTATATAAGCTTTTCAATTTTCAGGTTAAACAAATAAAGACACACCCCATGAAAATTATTGAAATCGGTGTTTAGTTATTCACACAAAAAAAAACTTAAGATTTTTGGATATTAAGGGAATCAAGGGATATGGGGATAGGGCAGGAAAGTGGAGATGAGGTAGAAGATCAGCAGTGATTTTATTGAATGGTGGAGCAGGCTCAAGGGGCCGAATGGCCGACTCCTGCTCCTATTTCTTATGTAAGTGAATTTATCAATGTTCACCAGATCCCCCCAACCCTCTGCTCTCCAGCCCTGGCCTGGTCTAAGTTCATTGTATCAATACCTGCTCCCCAACCCTCTGCTCTCCAGCTCTCTGGGCTTACTCTTTCAATGCTTACTCTCCATGGAATGAACATCATTACATAGAGTCAAGTCATAACGGCACAGAAGGAGGCCATTCAGCCCATCGAGTCCGTGCCGGCTCTCTGTAGAGCAATCCAGTCAGTCCCATTCCCCCCGCTCTATCCCCGTAGCCCTGCCAATTTATTTCCCTCAAGTGCCTATCCAGTCTCCCCTTGAAAAACATGGAGTGTCTCCGCCTCCACCACTTCCGTCGGCAGCGAGTTCCAGGTCATCACCACTCGCTGCGTAAAAAAGTTTTTCCTCACATCCCCCCTGTATCTCTTGCCCAAAACCTTAAATCTGTGTCCCCCAGTCCTTGTACCATCAACTAGTGGGAACAGCCTTTCCCCGTCTAGCCTATCCAAACCTGTCATAATCTTGTACACCTCTATCAAATCACCCCTCAACCTCCTTTGCTCTAATGAAAACAAATCCAGCTTTTCCAACCTGTCCTTGTAGCTAAGATCCCCCATCCCCGGAACCATTCTGGTAAATCTCCTCTGCACCCTCTCAAGGGCCTTCACATCCTTCCTAAAGTGTGGTGACCAGAACTGGACGCAATACTGCAGTTGTGGCCTAACCAGCGTTTTATAAAGATTCAGCATAACTTCTCTACTTTTGTACTCAATACCTCTATTTATGAAGCCCAAGATCCCATATGCTTTGCTAACCACTCTCTCAATATGTCCTGCCACCTTCAGGTACCTATGCACATTAACTCCCAGGTCCTTCTGTCCCTGCACACACTTTAAAACTGTGCCATTAAGTGTATATTGCCTCTCCCTATTCCTTCTGCCAAAATGCATCACCTCACACTTCTCTGTATTAAATTCTATCTGCCACTTGTCTGCCCATTCTGCTAGCCTTTCTATGTCCTGTTGCAGTTGATTGATATCATCCTCACTGTTTGCCACACCCCCAAGCTTGGTGTCATCGGCAAATTTAGAAATTCTACTCTATATTCCAATACTCAGGTCATTTATATATATCAAAAAAAGCAGTGGCCCCAGCACTGACCCTTGGGGAACACCACTGTCTACCATCCTCCAGTCTGAAAAACAGCCATTTACCACAACTCGCTGTTTTCTGTCCTTAAGCCAATTCCTTATCCAAGCTGCCACTGACCCACCTACTCCATGAGCCTCAATTTTGTTAACCAGCCTTCAATGAGGTACTTTGTCAAACGCCTTCCGAAAATCCATGAACAAGCTCTGTGAACAGATTACCCAGGAAACGTTAAGTGAAAAATGTAAAAGTCAATGCATTAGTGAAACGATATTTTTGCAATATAAAGCAAAACTCGAGACTATATCATTAAGAATGTAGCAATGTGCAGGACCAGAAAAGTCCATCTGGTCAGTTTTCTTGTCATGAAAAATATTGGTTCGTCATTTACTGGGCCTTAACCTCACTTGCAAACTGCGCCCCTTCCAGGGACGTTTCCATAAAGCATTTCATGTCAAGACCTGAGCCTTTTATGTAAGTTTGGTTTAATAAAAGTAATGTTTATTTTGTAATTGTTTTCTTCACCTGCTTTAGGGCTGTTCCCACAGAGTGTGTAAGCTCGAAGTCAAAGGAATGTAAACTATAATATTGAACAAGTCAGCATTTGAAGAGGATGTTTAAGCTCACCTTAGTCTGCTCTTTAAATATCCCTTATGTCTTGAAGTTCAGCTCTTTGAATATTAGCATATGAACTTTAAATATATCCGTCTGAAATTCCACTCTCCGCCATTGTAATAGAATCACTCAGCTGTTCAAAATAAGTAGGTTAACATCCCCATTAAAATAGTGGAGAGAGGCATTTCATTGTATGCTAATATATATGGTAGTACAGTAATTATGGTACTGGTCTAGCAGCATAGACATAGTGAATTTAAATCCCACAATGATAAGTTATTAAATTGCATTCAATAAAGCTGGAAGCTTGTGGGCTAACAGCAGAAAAGTGACTGTGAAAGCTGTTGGATTGAACCTGCCATGCCACCCTTACCCATACTCTAGTTCACATGACACGCTTGACTCTTTATGCTCTCCAGAACAGGTAGGATTAGTGGGGATGGCCGTTCCGATTCTTGCCACTCTTTTGAGGCCTTGTGAGCACCAGGGTGGCCCTTGGAGGGAGATTGTGCAGTGCCCACCAGTATGCCTGAGGCCTTCCACCACCGGTGGGCACCACAGGTTATTGACTTTTTTATAACTCTGGGAAATCAGGTCATAGTATCATTTTTTTAATTCGTTTATGGGTCGTGGGTGTCGTTGGCAAGGCTGCTTCGGCAGCACCTCCCAAACCCGCGACCTCTTCCACCTAGAAGGACAAGGGCAGCAGGCGCATGGGAACACCACCCCCTCCAAGTTCCCCTCCAAGTCACACACCATCCTGACTTGGAAATATATCGCTGATCCTTCATCGTCGCTGGGTCAAAATCCTGGAACTCCCTCCCTAACAGCACTGTGGGAGAACCTTCACCACACGGACTGCAGCGGTTCAAGAAGTCGGCTCACCACCACCTTCTCAAGGGCAATTAGGGATGGGCAATAAATGCTGGTCTTACCAGCGATGCGCAGATCCCATAAACAAATCAAAAAAAAGTATCACTATTCACACGCACAACAGCACAAAAGATTCCTCTACATATGGAAATGAAAGAGCAGGGAAATAGTGGTACAGACAGGGAGAGGGAATGATTTGTCTCTCAACACTAGCTTGATCAAAGAGGTAGATTTTAAGGATGGTCTTAAAGGAAGAGATGGAGGTGGAGAGATGGGCAGGTAGGTTAAATTGCCCCCTTTTTTCTCTGTAACCTCCTCCAGCTCCACAACCCTCTGAGAACTCTGCGCTCCTCCAGTTCTGACCTCTTGTGCATCCCCCACTTTCTTTGTCCCACCATTGGTGGCCGTGCCTTCAGCTGCCTGGTCCCTAAGCTCTGGAATTCCTTCCCTAAACCGCTCCGCCTCTCTACGGCACTCCAGAGTGTGGGACTTAGAGAGGGATGTGCAAGAGGCCATAGTCGGAGAAAGTGTTAACTGCTATTTAAAACCTCTTGCTGAAAGGGTGGCATTTCCTGATTGCAGCTAATATGCAAATTCTGTTTGCCTCATAACCCAGTTATTTTAACGACTGTAGTGGCATTTATAAAAGTACTGAGTATTTACTGTGGAGTATTTCCATTTTCTGATGATGTGCAAACATTACTGATTAAAGAATGGATTTTGGAAACGGTGAGCAATCGAAGTGTTTACTCAAGTGATCTATTAAAGTGGTCCACTTTTACTCTTATTGTGTCATACGTGTTCGATTTGCTGGTCGTTTTATACAGAAACTGTCTGAATAGTCAATTAATTTTTGAACTGTAGGCCCCAGCTGTGTATGACTGCCCTGTAGATGTAAATTGTTGCGGAGAAACTCATTACGCCTGTTATGCATGGGGAGGGGGGCAGCCATTTTTTCCACATTGGCTGCATGACTTCAGTTAAAGGGTTGTGTTTGCGTGGTACAATGTTTATACCGGAGCAGTATTGGTGATTAATAATCGGCAGAAAGTCGGGAGCACCGTGCCGGCTTCCCCGCGCAATTCTCCGATCTGTGCTCTTGCTGAGCGCAGCTTCATGCCAGGAACAGAGCCTGGCAAAATATACCCTCTGGTGCTTTAAAGCTCTTGTATTTCTCATTCTCAAAACTCTGACTTCAATGGAGAGTAAAATTGACATTGCACCCAATCCCATCAGTTTCCCGACCAGGGTGGGGGTTAAATTGCCCACTTTATCTCTGTAACCTCCTCCAGCTCTACAACCCTCCGAGATTGCTGCGCTCCTCCAGTTCCGACCTCTTGTGCATCCCCGATTTTAATCGCTCCAACCCCACTTTCTTCGCCCCACCATTGGCGGCCGCGCCATCAGCCGTCTTGGCCCTAAGCTCTGGAATTCCCTCCCTAAACCTTTCCGCTCTCTCTCTCCTCCTTTAAGAAGCTGCTTACAGCCGGCCTCTTTGACCCAGCTTTAGGTCGCCTGTCTTAAAGTCTCCTTTTTTGCCAATTTTTGTCTGATAATCGCTCCTGTGAGGCACCTTGGGGCGTTTTACTGTGTTAAAGGCGCTGTGTAAATGCAAGTTGTTGTTGCTGAAACCTGTTTGAAAGTCCCGCAGAGCAAACAAAGCTTCAGTTTCAAGAGCAGTGGCCGTTGCCGTCTGTAGATCAGAGTGGGCACTGTACCAAGTTCCACAAAATGGCCGCTGACTCGATCAAGAGCTAGGCGGGGCACGTTTTCATCAAGCTTTGCGATCTTTGAGCGCTTCTGACAGAAAGTAGGCAAACTCTCACAGATATTCTTTTTTGAATGTTGTAAACCCCGCACTAATTTTGAGCTCGGATGTGAAGATTTGTCTTGCGAAATTTTATCCTGACCGAAGTATTTACAGACAGGTACACAACCGTTTCACCACTTAAATCACTCCCAAAACATGTCTCAGTAGCAAACAGACTTGTCGGGTGGGGTTGAAATCAGGCTTCACTCATCTGATCCTGCAACCTCGTTGAAATGAATTGTTTGAGGTTGGCAACTTTGAAGTGACAGATAATCCAAAACAGCGAGTGCAGGTTTAAAGGCTGAGAGAGAGGGGGAAGGTAGTGGAGAGAACAAAGAGTGCTTTGTGTGTGAGTGCAATACAGGTACAAGCAGGGACTGTGTCTAAAGCTGCTGTGCTCCTTCAGGTATGTCTAGCGATGATGTCACCATCGTGTCCGCCGCCTGCAAGATGCAAGGAGGCTATTCTGCCAGGAGTAATAGTGGTGGCAGTTATATCTTTTTGTTCACACAATATTAGGTAGAGTTTCGCAATTGTTAGAAGGATATGCAGATAGGGTGAGATGAAGAAGGGTGGGAGGAGGCTCGTGTGGAGCATAAACACCGGCATGGAGCAGTTAGGGCCGAATCTGTGCTGTAGATTCTATGGAATAGAAAGCAAATCTCTTTTACCACATAAGCAAAGGCCATTCGGTGTGTTGGAAATTTCCAGCATGGAAGTCAACAATTCTGTTCTTTTCTTGGGCCAAGCAAGCAGCACCGGCTGCTTTATCTCTGAAACCAAACATGAAGTGAAGTCGAGGTGTGTGTCCCTCCATTCTGTAGTGCAATCTTTCAATCGGCAAGCCTAAGAATGGGTCTTTCCAATTATGCGGAGCTTTCATTGGCTCCCAGTCTGGCAACGCCTCGAATTTAAAATTCTCATCCTGGTTTTCAAATCCCTCCATGGCCTCGCCCCCTCCCTATCTCTGTAACCTCCTCCAGCCCTACAATTCTCCGAGATCTCTCCGCTCCTCCAATTCTGGCCTCTTGCGCATCCCTGATTTCCATCGCTCCACCATTGGTGGCCGTGCCTTCAGCTACCTGGGCCCGAAGCGCTGGAATTCCCTCCCTAACCGTCTCCGCCTCTCTACCTCTCTCTCCTCCTTTAAGACGCTCCTTAAAACCTACCTCTTTGACCAAGCTTTTGGTCACCTGTCCTAATATCTCCTCTGCTGCCGTATCCTAACTCGCAACAAGAGTTTTGGATGAACTCAAGTTTACGGAGGGTGCAAGGGGGGAGACCGGCCAGGAGAGCGTTAGAATAGTTGAGGCTGGAGGTAACAATGGCATGGATGAGGGTTTCAGCAAGGGGTGGACAAGGAAACAAAGAACAAGGAGTTCTCCCGGTGTCCTGGACCAATCCTCAACCTTCAACCAACACCACCAAGAACAGATTAATTAGGCCTTCATCTTATTGCTGTTTGTGGGATCTTGTGTGCAAGATAGTTGCCATATTTCTCTACATTACAGCAATCACTGCACTTTAAAGTAATTCACTAAATGTGAAGTGCTTTAAGACGTTTCTGAGAGACACAATAAGGCACTATGGGGAAAAATTGGGTCACGCCCCCTTTGGGACGCTAACTTCGCCGGGGCGCTACTTTTATCGCCCCGAAAAAATTAGCACCCCCGCGGCCAAAATTGAGTGGTAGCGCCCCAAGAGGGAAGCGGGGCTCTACTGGAAGCGCCCCGCATCCCTCTTGGGGCGCTGCGAGGGAATATCACGGCGCGGTATTGCAGGCCTTCCTCCCCTTCTTAAAGGGGAGCGGCCTTGCGGAGCGCGACCCGGGGCCCAGCTGGGCCACCAGGGATCAGAGTGCCGGCAAAAGAGCCCGGCACTCGAGAGAAGGGCCGGGCTCGCGGAGCGCAGCCGGCACTCCGCGGGGGGGCTGCAGTGGAGGCCAGGGACGGCAACGGGGGCAGGTGCTGGCAGGTGGCCAGCAACAAAAATGGATGCCCGGCACCTCGCCTTTAAATAGCGCCGCCCCGGCCACAGGTAAGCCCCCCCCCCCGACCCTGTCGGACATAGCGTCCAGCGGTAAGTCACTGGGCGCTACCGAAGATCGCGGCCGGGGCGCGAGCAGGGCGCTGCGCACGCTGATGACGTCATCGCCGGTGGCGCAGCGCCACGGAGCGCTAATGGTTACCGCCGCCGCTAACCTCCCACGGAATTTCGGGAGGCGCAAAGCAACTGAATTTTTCCCCCTATATGAATACAAGTTTTTCTTTAACTGATCAACACTTCAAGGAGGTACTGTTAATCATGAACAAAGATGTTGGAACCTTATCTGCCATATCTATAAAACCTGGTTGTGTGCAACAGCACTGTTTGCTTCTACATTGATTGATTAAAAAACGACGCTTAAAGAAAACTTCACAAAAGGTTCTGTTTGAGCAGGTTCAGTGTCTACTCCAAAGCAAACATGAGGGGGGTCAATTGTGACTTTGTGTGAGAGTTGAAAAAAACTGATGACAGTGCCCCTTTAAGACTGAGCAGTATTAATCCTGTAGTTTTGCTTTTATAAGTTGGGGGGGGAAGGAAAGATGAGGTACCATATTGTACGGGACTTGTGCAGCTGAAAATTAAATCCTTATAAGCAGTATTTGGAGTCAGTCAGGAATTTGAAAAATATATATTTCAGATGGTTGAAAAAGGTATAATATGATAGAGCATTGAAAAGGAAGGTTTCATATTTTGCTTCAAGAAAGATATTTTTGGCAGAAAAAGAAAACTATTTTAGTTGAAGCTGCTATTATACGTCTCTGTGTTACAAACATAATGAAGACAGAAGCTTGCAAGCAGTGTACCTGAGAATAACCATATATGGTATCAACGAAACCGAGCTGACTCAAACTGACAAAAGGTGTAACATGCCTCCAGGGAAACTCAATCCTCTTTGTTGGGTGTGGTGTGCAGTGTGGGAGTGATTGCCTTCAGCCATAGCTTGTCAGATTGTCAGATCCAATTTCTCATCATCATTCTCATCTGCTTAGCATCTTTTAAGCTGACAGCGTCTTTGTTTTGTTAATAAAATGAAGGGCCATTTTTCTTCAATTTTAAATGCTCTTGGAAGGGGATTTCCCAACTTCCTTTTCTGGCTCCCATGTTAGCTGATATTGTTAATGGTTCTCTCTCCTCAGGTACTGTCCCCCTCTCCCTCAAATCTGCCGTCATCACCCCTCTCCTCAAAACACCAACCCTTGACCCCTCCGTCCTCGCAAACTACCGCCCCATCTCCAACCTCCCTTTCCTCTCCAAAGTCCTTGAACGTGTTGTCGCCTCCCAAATCCGTGCCCATCTTTCCCGCAATTCCATGTTTGAATCCCTCCAATCAGGTTTCCGCCCTCGCCACAGTACCGAAACGGCTCTCATCAAAGTCACAAATGACATCCTTTGTGACTGTGACAAAGGTAAACTAGCCTCCAATGTGATAATGACCAGATAATCTGTTTTTAGTGATGTTGGTTGAGGGATAAATATTGGGCAGGACACCAGGGAGAACTCCCCTGCTCTTTGAAATAGTGCCGTGGGATCTTTTACATCCACCTGAGAGAGCAGACGGGGCCTCGGTTTAACGTCTCATCCGAAAGACGGCACCTCCGACAGTGCGGCACTCCCTCAGCACTGCACTGGAGTGTCAGCCTAGCTTTTTGTGCTCAAGTCTCTGGAGTGGGACTTGAACCCACAACCTTCTGACTCCGAGGCGAGGGTGCTGCCCACTGAAACCTACTGAAATACTTGACCAATCGGGCTGCAATGTGTTGAGGGTAATGAGGTTTCACTCAACTCGCAACAACATCTTGCATTTCTGGAACAACAAAAATAAAAAGGTCTTGGGGTGCTTTCCTAGGGGAGAGGTGATGTTGGGCAGGAGATGGAGACGGTTGCTGGGGAGTTGGAATTGAACATAGCTCACTGAAGAACTATTGCACGCTCGAGAAGCGATCCTGAAGAGTGCAATGCACCTTCTTGATACAGATGAGGGATGGGTGGGGTTGCCAACCATCCTGGAGTCTTCAGGAATGAGAGATTGATCTCCTGGGCACTTGTGAGCAATCCCAGGAGAGAGAAAAAAGAGAAATTGTTAATTTTTTCGTTTTCTTCGAACACTTTTGTTTATTAAAATATTGGAGATGGGGGAGAAAGGCTATTTGACTGGGTGGGGTAGTTGGGTGCGGGAGGTCATAGAAACATAGAAAAACAGGAGCAGAAGTTGGCCATTTAATATGATCATGGCTGATCCTCTATCTCAATACCATATTCCCTGCTCTCTCCCCATACCCCTTGATGCCTTTTGTGTCTAGAAATCTATCTATCTCCTTCTTAAATATATTCAGTGACTTGGCCTCCACAGCCTTCTGGTTGAGAATTCCACAGGTTCACCACCCTCGGTGAAGAAATTTCTCCTCATCTCAGTCCTAAATGTCCGACCCCGTATCCTGAGACTGTGACCCCTCGTTCTAGACCCCCCAGCCAGGGGAAACATCCTCCCTGCATCCAGTCTGTCTAGCCCTGTCAGAATTTTATACATTTCAAGTGTCATGTGATGAAACCTCCAGAAATATGCCCACCCAGAGTTGGTAACCCTAGGGATGGGGCCCAGAGAGTGGTTAGAGTGTGCAACTCGCAACCACAAGGAGTGGTTGAATAGCATAGATGTAAGGGGCAGCTAGATAAACACATGAGGGAGAAAGGAATAGAAGGATATGTTGATAGGGTTAGATGAAGAGGGGTGGAAGGAGGCTGGTGTGGAGCATAAACACTGGCATGGACCAGTTGGGCCGAATGGCCTGTTCCTGTGCTGTAGATTCTATGTAATAATTGAAGAGATACTTTTAAAGGGAAAGAGTGAGGTACCAAGGCAGTGAGGGGCATCTTTCTCCTCCAATGCGTATAATGAGATTATTCTGAGCTGGAATGTCATCCCTCCCCCTAATCTCAGTCTCAAGGTGCTGATCACTTTTATACATTTGGGGGGCGATTTTGTGACTGGGGGCGCGTCTGCTGCTTGTCGGGTTGATGTCCAGCCTCCATCGATTTGTGGCCAACCCACGCTATTTTCCCTTGATTGACCTTGTTCAGCCCGCCCAGCGGGCTTAGCAGGCCAATTAAGGGGAAGCTGGTTGCAGAGCACGTCAACGTATGATGTTTCATCTGTCAAAAATTTTTGACAGATGAATTGTCATCGTTTGACAGCTCTGTGAAGCTGTCAAACAGTGACATTCTCTGCAGTTTGATGAGGTCTTCACAGAATCCCCACAGTGTAGATAGAGGCCATTTCGGCCCATCGAGCCTGCACCGACACATATCCCACCCTATCCCCGTAACCCCACGTATTTAATCCCCCTAACACTAAGGGTCAATTTATCATAGCCAAATCAACCTAACCCGCACATCTTTGGACTGTGGGAGGAAACCGGAGCACCCGGAGGAAACCCACGCAGACACGGGGAGAATGTGCAAACTCCACACAGACAGTCACCCGAGGCCGGATTCGAACCCAGGTCCCTGGCGCTGTGAGGCAACAGTGCTAACCACTATGCCACCGTGTTGCATACAAGACCTCATCAACCTTCTTTCTTTTACAGAATTGAGATGTTTGTTGCATCTGAGAATGCAACGGCCACCTGCCAATCACAACGCGGAGGTCCGAGACTCTCCGCATACAAACCGATTGAAGCCTGCAGGAAGAAACAAAGGTAAGTACACGTTTACAAACACTTTCCACTTACCTCTTGCACCCATCACTTACCTTCACACCACACTGTTACACTCCCCCGACCCCCGCAGACCCAGTACTCGCCTCGCTGAGCTGGCGGGTTTTGGAGCCTTCGGGAAGCCCGCACTTGTCAGGGCAAAAAGGGGATAATCCTATTTTCTGCCCGTTCACTACCTGTTAACAGGCAGTTAATAGGCTTTAATCCCTTCCCGCCTCCAAGGAGACGGGACCCGGCGCGGGACGGCTACCCGCCTCCTGGGAAGATGGCATGGGGGCGGGTTGGGCACCCGCCCCCAAATTCTGCCATTTTCCCGGCAGTCCCGCCTCCCCAGGGCTGGCAAAATCGCGCCCTTGATGACAGAATTGTGGATTTTTTGGGGAGATAAGGTTACATGTAGTTGAGACATTCCTCCATGTGAGGATTATTAGGCAAATGCACATTTTGAACTGCAGTCACTGCTGTAATGTAATTTCTTTTTTAAGGCTTCTTTTTAATGAATTCAGCAAAGCTTCGGGGCTTCCTTGGCTTACAACATTACATTACAGCGAGCTTGCAGTTGCATAGTAGCTGCATATATTGAGGATCGTGCACATTTCAGTACATTGCATTTGCACTAAATGTTGAGGTTTGAGACAGTCAGGGCTTTTATTTTTCCTTGATGCAGCCGGGCTTGGAACAAGCAAAGAGGTTGGGTCGGGGACATGCTAAGCAGTGGGCGGCTTCATGTCCTCAAACCTGATCATGGCACATCACCCTTTTGGCCAAAGCATTTCAATTCAGATCTCAAACTTGTTTGTCAGGACAGGCACTGGGCGAGTTGGGGCAAAGGGCGGGGCTGCAAGCTGCTGATAATGTTAAAGAGGCAATGCCTCGCATTCAGGACGTTTTTCGGCCAGGTCCGGTCACGGGAACAGCCAGGAACAGGCCGCCCTGCGCACTTTGTCTCCACAGCCAGGAAACTGGAGAGCTGGAGCAGCACAATCACAGTCGTATCGTTTCCGGGGCAGTGTTTCAGCTTTCTCAGGGGCTTTGGTGAGCTTCCACGCTCGCCGTGACAAGGGATCCCAGTGCTGGGGAATGGGAAGCTGAGCACCGTGGCCAAGTTCAGCGAGCCTGAACTCCCATGCGGGAAGCTGCATCAGAAGGGAGTGCGAGTTGGAGCTGGCCTGCAACGGAGCGCCGATTCTCTGACCCGTACTCCCTTTGAACACGGCTCCCCGCTGGGAGTGCAGGAGCGGCGAACTTCCCCTTTTGTGCCCGCATCAAGTATAGCAAACGGAGGTACAGAATAAAGCTCCCTCTGCTCTGCCCCAGTAACCTGCCTTAACTGCAACTTCGCGAGAGCAGCAGTCCGTGTTTGCTCAACTTACAAAACAGCCATCTTTATGAGCTCTCCAAGTGAGGCTGCCAATGTGCGATGCATTGTGGGTAGTTGGTCCACATCTGCTCGGAACTAGTTTGAGCCCAGTTGGCAAACCTACATGGCAGAACATAGTCGCACTCCATTATTGGCGGAGAATTGAATCTCTTTACCCAGAGAGTGGCGAGAATGACGGGGAGCGAGCGGTTGAGGCAAATCGCACAGATGCATTAAGGGGGAAGCTAGATAAGCACATGAGGGAGAAAGGAATAGAAGGAGATGTTGATGGGGTGAGATGAAGAGGCGTGGAGGAGGCTGGTGTGGAGCATAAACACCGGCACGGACCAGTTGGGCCGAATGGCCTGTTTCTGTGCTGTAAATACGAGGTAATTCTATGCAATATCAACATGGCATAAAGCATACCAAGCCCAGTGAAGAAGGAGTGAGCCTTTCTCACTCCTTTATGCCCTACGCTGATCTTTCAGGGACTCTCTTTTGACTTAATCTACTACAGATGGTCAAACTGACGCTGGCCTGCTCCTTTCTCTTTTACTGTTCCACATTCTTTTGAGCAAGGTGGCTTGGAACTGTCGGTCTCGCGGAGTCAATGTATTTTAGACAGATTCTCCACTCTGCCTTGCAGGCCCAAACAGATGAGAATGACACCATTGCAAATGATTCCAGGTGGTATCACATTCAGACCTGCGTTGCCATGACACCCCGCAGTGTGTGTCCACCCATTTAGATCATTTCCAATGCAGTAATCCTGACAACAGATTTAAACAAAAATAAGATGACATAGTGCACGGATGCAAACTATGTTAAGCAACTGTCCTGTGTCACAGACACCAAGAGTAATAGACAGGTAGGAGTGGGTAGTAACCCACACGAGGGCCTGAAATGATCTAATAAGTTGCAAGGGTGAAGTTGAAAGCGTTTTTTTTTTTACGTGACATTCTCACTGCTTTAACTTCCTCCTACCTATTCAAACGACATATAAGGAGAACTTTTATCACGGAAGGTTTTACGTTCCTCAGATCCCTTTGGGATGTTGGCAGTTGGTGTCTATTACAAGCGTTGGTGATGTCAGCAAATACACAACGTCACATCACGTGACCAGGGGAACAGCGTTTGAAGAGCCTTACCTGCAGGCCATTCACTAGCTTAGGCCAACAGAGCTACAACAGAGGTGGTCGCCAGTAGCAACGCACAATGGAAAAGAGATCAAAATGAGCGATGGGATGGCGGATGGATGCAAATATTGCAAGGATAACTTCATCTCTTCCCTCTTGCATTGTGACTGCTAACAGTTCCACCGTGACACCCACAGGCAGTTATTTCCATTTTCTCAGAATAATCCGCCAGTACCTCCTGACCATTAGCACATTGGCCAGTGAAAGGAGGGAGGTGCGCCATTGGGATCAGTGGGTGGAAAAATCCAGGTTTTCTCTTTGCGAGGGCATCACAATCAGATTTTGTGAGTCATTTCCCCCTCCTTCCCCCCATCTCCCCCCCCTTTTACCCTGGTCACTGAACGCACAATCTCTAGCAGCCAAGAGGTCAAATAGACGGCCGACTGCGAATTCCGCTCTGACCCAACTGACAGGAATTTTGCCGGATTGCGCATGAGCTCATTCTTCTACTCTTGTCCCCTCCTCCCTCTTTGGGCAAAGCAGCTGGTTCCGGGCTTCCCCACAATGACACAGGTTGAGATAGGGAACTCAGTGCCGCGGGAGACTGTGGGCACGCTGCCCAGCACGCCATGATGCTGGTGTGGGTTGACACACCGATGTACTGTGCCATTGTGCCACCCTCGATTGGTGGGTTTTGAACCAGCAAAGGAGAAAGCAAATAACAAAATGTTTACCCACCCACGCACTAAAATAGGTCCCCTACTTATAGCACACGAGTTAATAATGGATGGGTAGTGGGTCAATGCACCACATGGTGTGGTACTGGACCACACACGCGAGGATGTCCCAGGTTTGATCTCTGTACTGTGCTGAGTTGTTTAATCGCAGCCAAGACAGTGGCAAGGGCGCTTTAATTAAAAAAAATATTCATTCTCTGGATGTGTGCGTCACTGGCAAGGCTACTAGAAGCGCCCCGCCTCCCTCTTCTTAAAGGGGAGGGGCCCAGGGCCCAGCTGGGCCACCGGGGATCGGGAGTGCCGGCAAAAGAGCCCGGCACTCAAGAGATGCGCCGAGCTCACGGAGCGCAGCCGGCACTCCGCGGGGGGGTGCAGTTCAGGAGGCCGGGGACGGCAGAAGAGGCAGGTGCTGGCAGGCGGCCAGCGACAAAAATGGCCGCCCGGCACCTCCCCTTTAATTAGCGCCGCCCCGGCCGCAGGTAGGCCCCCCTGACACCGTCGGACATAGCGTCCGGCGGTAAGTCAGGGGGCGCTACCGAAGATCGCGGCCGGGGCGCTGCGCACGCCGATGACGTCAGCGCTGCGGGGCGCTAACGGTTACCGCCGCCGCTAACCTCCTGCTGAATTTCGCGGGAGGCTGTGGGCGGCGCCGTGCCCTGGGCGCTAGTTGCTTTGCGCCCCGTTAGCGCTCTCTTAGGGCACTAATGGGAGGGGCTAAGCAACCCAATTTTCCCCCCAGAAGGTCGTGGGTTCAAGTCCCACTCCAGAGACTTGAGCACAAAGATCTAGGCTGACACTCCAGTGCTGTACTGAGGGAGCACCGCACTGTCAGAGGGGCTGTACTGAGGGAGCGCCACACTGTCGGAGGGGCAGTACTGAGGGAGCGCCGCACTGTCGGAGGGGCAGTACTGAGGGAGCGCCGCACTGTCGGAGGGGCAGTACTGAGGGAGCGCCGTACTGTCGGAGGGGCAGTACTGAGGGAGCACCGCACTGTCGGAGGGGCTGTACTGAGGGAGCGCCACACTGTCGGAGGGGCAGTACTGAGGGAGCGCCGCACTGTCGGAGGGGCAGTACTGAGGGAGCGCCGCACTGTCGGAGGGGCAGTACTGAGGGAGCGCCGTACTGTCAGAGGGGCAGTACTGAGGGAGCGCCGCACTGTCGGAGGGGCAGTACTGAGGGAGCGCCGTACTGTCAGAGGGGCAGTACTGAGGGAGCGCCGCACTGTCGGAGGGGCAGTACTGAGGGAGCGCCGTACTGTCGGAGGGTCAGTACTGAGGGAGAGCTGCACTGTCGGAGGGGCAGTACTGAGGGAGCGCTGCACTGTCGGAGGGGCAGTACTGAGGGAGCGCCGCACTGTCGGAGGGGCAGTACTGAGGGAGCGCCGCACTGTCGGAGGGGCAGTACTGAGGGAGCGCCGTACTGTCAGAGGGGCAGTACTGAGGGAGCGCCGTACTGTCAGAGGGGCAGTACTGAGGGAGCGCCGCACTGTCGGAGGGGCAGTACTGAGGGAGCGCCGTACTGTCAGAGGGGCAGTACTGAGGGAGCGCCGCACTGTCGGAGGGGCAGTACTGAGGGAGCGCCGTACTGTCGGAGGGTCAGTACTGAGGGAGAGCTGCACTGTCGGAGGGGCAGTACTGAGGGAGCGCCGCACTGTCGGAGGGGCAGTACTGAGGGAGCGCCGCACTGTCGGAGGGTCAGTACTGAGGGAGCGCCGCACTGTCGGAGGGGCAGTACTGAGGGAGCGCCGCACTGTCGGAGGGGCAGTACTGAGGGAGCGCGCACTGTCGGAGGGGGCAGTACTGAGGGAGCGCCGTACTGTCGGAGGGGCAGTACTGAGGGAGCGCCGCACTGTCGGAGGGGCAGTACTGAGGGAGCGCCGCACTGTCGGAGGGGCAGTACTGAGGGAGCGCTGCACTGTCGGAGGGGCGGTACTGAGGGAGCGCCGCACTGTCGGAGGGGCAGGACTGAGGGAGCGCCGCACTGTCGGAGGGGCGGTACTGAGGGAGCGCCGCACTGTCGGAGGGGCGGTACTGAGGGAGCGCCGCACTGTCGGAGGGGCGGTACTGAGGGAGCGCCGCACTGTCGGAGGGGCGGTACTGAGGGAGTGCCGCACTGTCGGAGGTGCCGTCTTTCAGGATGAGACGTTAAACCGAGGCCCTGTCTGCTCTCTCGGGTAGATGTAAAAGATCCCACAGCACTATTTTGAAGAAGAGCGGGAGAGTTCTCCCCGGTGTCCTGGGCAATATTTATCCCTCAATCAACATCACTAAAAAACAGATGATCTGGTCATTATCACAGTGCTGTTTGTGGGAGCTTGCTGTGCGCAAATTGGCTGCCGCGTTTCCTACATCACAACAGTGATCTACACCTCAAAAAGTACCTCATTGGGTGTAAAGTGCTTTGGGACATCCGGTGGTCGTGAAAGGCGCTATACAAATGCAAGTCTTTCTTTTCTTTCTTTCTCTTGTCTTGAACCACTGCAATCTGTGTGGTGAAGGTACTCCCACAGAGGTAGGAAGTTCCTGGAGCTTGTCCTGAAGGAACGGCGAGAGTAGCCTCAGTGACTGGGGTTGGGGGGTGCGGCGGGAGGGGGAATCACCGAGGGTTTCCGCTGATTGTCATCCAATGCCTCCCTTACTGATTGCTTGAGTGTGGCTGTTGGCTGGGAAGAGAATTGGGCTCGATTTTAACCACCTGTGCGGTGAAAGACCCCAGTGCTTCGGCTCACACGTGAAGAATGGATTTTTGGGCAAAGTGTGGGAGCGCGGCTGGTATCTGTGGCATTGCATGCCACCACCTTCAGGAGAGAGGGGAAGGCAATTGGAAAATAAACCAACAGAAAACAGATATTGGTTTCAAATTGTGCCAAAAAAAAAACGATCACATGTGAGTAGATTCCAGAAAAACCGTGTGCTTGTCCTTTGGAAGCTCGATGATGTCACCTGACAGCACAGTGTAACCTTGCACCGAGGGCTCCAAGCTGATGGGTGGGTGAAGAGTGAAAAGCTAGTCAACAGTTGAACACCAGGAGGAGTAGTACACCAGGAAAGCCATTTTGGGTGTGTCCTGCAGCCGTATTGACTTTTGCAATGTATTTTTACTTATTTTTGTTCCCCACTCCTCCAATTTTCACTCCTCTCCTGCAGGCATGGGAGCAGTCCCCCCCCACACACACACACACCCTCACATAATTGGCCATTCTCTATGTCTGAGCCAGCGTAGTGTCTGCGAATGTGCGAGCAGGCTGGTCACCTTTGCTGGTACGACAGGCGAGCCCCGTCCTGTTCTCCCAAGGTGCCGGCCTGCCGGAGCTTTGAAGATTTCCTCCCCCTCGCTTCAGTTCTCCATGGCTGGCGTGGCGCTCTCCAGCCAAGAAGGCAGACAGGGCAACTGCCGGCACGGCTGCCAGTGCGCTCTGGGACAACTCCTTCTCCGGTTCCTTCGCCTCCTGCTCCCACGAGGAAATGCCTGGTTGATTCCTTCCCCGAGTGAGGGAGCTGAAATTGGGATCTTGCTCTGTCATTGGCCAGACGTGCTTCTTACCCCGCCTCGGCCCCCCCCTGCCCCCCGCCACCAGCAGAATATACAGAGGCGCACATAGCTCCTCTCATCCGAAGAGCAATGGCTACAGTCGCTGCAAGTTACAAGGTCCACCGTGACTACGTTATAATGCCTGCGCTACCCACACCTGCAGCCATGCCCCTGCCGTGGGCATGACATTGCTGTCCGAGTCACAAGCACCTTTGCAATGTTATACTCAAGATGCTTCTATGGGGATGCCGGTAACAAACTGGTTTTCGCTTGAGGAAGCAATTTCAACTGCCCCGTGGACAGCCGACAGCAGCACCAGAAGGCTGTGGCATTTCACACTGTGGCAGGAATCCTGAGGGGGGCGGTTACCGTTTGTGCCCGTGCGGATCTGCCTGCTCCATTGCACGATGCCAACCTTTACAAAAGTTAGGAACTCAGGGCCAGAAAGATCTCCCGGACTTGTTTCGATCGCCGAGATGGGTCGGATAGGAATTGCCCAGATTTCCCCCCCCCCCCCCCCCCCCCCCCCCCCACCCTCCAAATTGGCCTGGGTTTTCATCTGGTTTTTTTTTGCCTCTCCCTGCTATTGGGTGGGGTGGGGAGCAATGTTCCCCGTGAGCTGCGCTTTGTTCTGTGCGGCCTGTTTCTTTTAATGCGTGGTCCCTTTAAATTTCTGCGCACGCGCGGTATTTACAACGTGAAAGCCGGTGAGCGGCCTGTGCGGGACCTTTCAGAGTACTGCACAACCCTACGCGCACCTTAACGAGAACATTGGTGGGGAGTGTATTCATTGTGATACCCAAGGTATCACAATTGTGTGGGACAGGCTGGATGGACCACAGGGTCTTTACCTGTCCCTCATGGTATCTAACTCCTGACATGACTGGGAAACGCATTTCGCTCTCTCAACCTGCAGCTTGCTTGCAGACGTCAGCAGTCAGTTGTACACGTCAATGCTCACTTCTCCGGGAGCTGTCGCGATCCCTTAAGGCCGTCCACCATCTCACCACTATTTGACCCACACAGGCAAGCTTCAGGGCGGTTTCTCGGCTGTCGATGCCGCCCTTTGTAGCCATGGGTCGCATCACCTGTGCAGCATCCCAGGACACCAGCTCAGTACCAGGGGATAAGCCGAGCACACCAGAACTGGAGACGGTGGGGGTTGGGAGGGTTGCGGGGGGCGGGGGGCGGAGGGATTTGAAGGGTGTTTGCGCTTTGAATACCAGGACTGAGGACAGGAGGGATTCGAAGGGGTTTTTGTGCTGTGAATACCAGGACTGGGGACAGGAGGGATTCGAACTTCAATTTTAAAAAAGTTACGCAATTTCAAAAAGAAAAGCGAAGTGGAAATGATGAAGGAACAATGCTGTTGGGCTACCACAGTATATAAAGAGAAATAGGGGGTGAAATGGGACACGGGGCGAGGGACACAAGACAGGCAGTATCGCATTGGCCGACCATTATACAACACGTTGAATTTTCCGTTGCACTGAAGTCAATGCAACTGAATATTGGACGACAAGCGACCAATGCAATATCGCCGGTGTTGCGTCCCCTCCTCCCCAATCCAATTTCACCCCCAGACTTCCTTGAGTATGACTGAAGTTACTGTAGATAAGCCCGACCACAGCCTGTGTGAGTTCTCTACATTACTATCAGTTTGCAGGTCGGTTATTACACCAGTCAATTCCAGGAACAGCAGAGGAGGGGATAAGACGATTTGCAAATAACAGTGATGGTTCTAATCGTTTTAATGGTCTTATTTTAGACAAAGGGCGGGCGGGCGGGAGTGAATTCCGCCTGCGCTCCCGTCGAAGTTACAGCAATGGAGGAGGAGAAGCTCCGAGGAAATTCACTCCCAGACACCTCGGCCTAGAAGTTCGGGCGAGCTCATTTTTGGATGCGCGCGGGGGTGGGTGGGTAGGGATCAATCCCCATGCCTGAATGGTGAGGCCCGGGGCGCCCCCGATATTGGGCCTCGGGCCTCGTTTCCACCGGGCTGGCGATCTGCGGAGAGCAACAGGGATTGAAGGTCGGGTCACTTTGATGGCAGCAGGGAACCGTGGGTATGTGATGAAGAGGGGCGATCGGGTTGGGGGGTGACTCGGATGGGAGGGCGATCAGGAATGGGGTGCGACTGGGACGAGGGGGGTGATCCAGTTGGGAATGACGTGGTGGTCCGGGGGGCGGGATAGTAGTGGCGGCGATCGGGGCGATGATCAATGTCTGGCAGCGACCCGTATTCACCTCTGCTCCTTCCGGCTCTACATGAAGGTAAGTTTATTTTAAGATCTTACATTGTTGGTTGCGACCCAACAGGCGGTCCTTTTAAGGCGCCGATTGCACTCAGTCAACTTTATTGATGTTTGAGTCACTCTGGACTACATGGAGTCCATTTTATTGATGTTTGAGTCAATCTAGACGACATGGAGTCCATTTTGTTGCAGTTTGTGTCACTCTGGATTACATGGAGTCCATTTTATTGATGTTTGAGTCACTCTGGACGACATGGAGTCCATTTTGTTGCAGTTTGTGTCACTCTGGACTACATGGAGTCCATTTTATTGATGTTTGAGTCACTCTGGACTACATGGAGTCCATTTTATTGATGTTTGAGTCACTCTGGACTACATGGAGTCCATTTTATTGATGTTTGAGTCACTCTGGACTACATGGAGTCCATCTTATTGATGTTTGAGTCACTCTGGACTACATGGAGTCCATTTTATTGATGTCGAGTCACTCTGGACAACATGGAGTCCATTTTATTGATGTTTGAGTCACTCTGGACTACATGGAGTCCATTTTATTGATGTTTGAGTCACTCTGGACTACATGGAGTCCATTTTATTGATGTTTGAGTCACTCTGGACTACATGGAGTCCATTTTATTGATGTTTGAGTCACTCTGGACTACATGGAGTCCATTTTATTGATGTTTGAGTCACTCTGGATACATGGAGTCCATTTTATTGATGTTTGAGTCACTCTGGACAACATGAAGTCCATTTTATTGATGTTTGAGTCACTCTGGACTACATGGAGCCCATTTTATTGATGTTTGAGTCACTCTGGACTACATGGAGTCCATTTTAATGATGTTTGAGTCACTCTGGACTACATGGAGTCCATTTTGTTGATGTTTGAGTCACTCTGGACTACATGGAGTCCATTTTGTTGATGTTTGAGTCACTCTGGATTACATGAAGTCCATTTTATTGATTTTGAGTCACTCTGGATTACATGGAGTCCATTTTATTGATGTTGAGTCACTCTGGATTACATGGAGTCCATTTTATTGATGTTTGAGTCACTCTGGACAACATGGAGTCCATTTTATTGATGTTTGTGGCACTCTGGATTACATGGAGTGCATTTTATTGCGGTTTGAGTCACTCTGGACTACATGGAGTCCATTTTGTTGCAGTTTGAGTCACTCTGGACGACATGGAGTCCATTTTATTGATCCAATAGCAAAATACTGCAGATGCTGGAAAACTGAAATAACAACAGAAAGCGCTGGAAAAACTCAGCAGGCCAGACAACATCCGTGGAGAGAGAAACAGAGTTAACTTTTCAGGTCTCCACGGATGTTGCCTGGCCTGCTGAGTTTTTCCAGCGCTTCCTGTTGTTATTCCATTTTATTGATGTTTGAGCCGCTCTGTGGGCTGTAATGGAGCTTCTGTCAAGAACAAGGGACAGGTTTGTTCTGACAAGAGGTTCATAACTGCATATTTTATAATTATCAGTTCTGGTGGAGCTGAATGGTTTTGTGTTATACATTGTATATCAGATTTCACGTCAGATAATTGGCAGCTTAGGTTGCAGAATGTGGAGAGTGAGTGAAACATTGCACAGTTCCTTCCTTGACATGCTGCTTCGCACTAACCATTTTAGTTACTTCCCGTGGGCAGGATGTTTGCTGCTTATTTCAAGTCTTGGTGCAGAGTATGGCATTAAACCTGCACCAATAATGTTCCAAAATGAGAAGTCGCACAATACCAGGTTATAGTCCATCAGTTTTATTTGAAATCACAAGCTTTCGGAGCTATCGATCGCCCCTTCCTCAGGTGAAGTAAAGAGATACAGAATCGCCAAAGCATATATAGATAGAGAACAATGCATGTGTTACTTACAAAAGCAGACGACTACATTTAAATCACCCTGACTGTTTATCTGCTGAGGTGTGACAAAAGGCAATCAGGTCACATCAAAGACATAGCAAGATACAACTGAGACAATGAGGTGGAGCCACAGGGGGTCCAATGTGTCAAAAGCCGCAGTATGGGAAACGATAAACTTTAAAATTTTTACTTTTTTACTGGGAATCACATCTGTTAACAAGCCAACGACGACTCGAGTCTGGATCACGTCATGTATCGTGACATAAACCCAAGATCCCGGTTGAGGCCATCCTCATGAGTGCGGAACTTGGCTATCAGTTTCTGCTCGATGATTTTGCGTTGTCGTGTGTTTCTAAGTCCGCCTTGGAGAACGCTTACCCGCAGATCCGAGGCTGAATGTCCTTGACTGCTGAAGTGTTCCCCGACTGGGAGGTAACAATCCTGCCTGGTGATTGTTGCGCGGTGCTCGTTCATACGTTGTCTCAGTGTCTGCATGGTCTCGCCGATGTACCATGCCGTGGTGCATTCTTTCCTGCAACGTATGAGGTAGACAACGTTGGCCGAGTCACATGAGTATGTACCATGTACCTGGTGGGTAGTGTCCTCACGTGTGATGATGGTATCTGTGTTGATGATCTTCTACCTCATACGTTGCAGGAAAGAATGCACCGCGGCATGGTACATCGGCGAGACCATGCAGACACTGAGACAACGTATGAACGGACACCGCGCAACAATCACCAGGCAGGATTGTTACCTCCCAGTCGGGGAACACTTCAGCAGTCAAGGACATTCAGCCTTGGATCTGCGGGTTAGCGTTCTCCAAGGCGGACTTAGAAACACACGACAACGCAAAATCATCGAGCAGAAACTGATAGCCAAGTTCCGCACTCATGAGGATGGCCTCAACCGGGATCTTGGGTTTATGTCACGATACATGACGTGATCCAGACTCGAGTCGTCGTTGGCTTGTTAAGAGATGTGATTCCCAGTAAAAAAGTAAAAATTTTAAAGTTTATCGTTTCCCATACTGCGGCTTTTGACACATTGGACCCCCTGTGGCTCCACCTCATTGTCTCAGTTGTATCTTGCTATGTCTTTGATGTGACCTGATTGCCTTTTGTCACACCTCGGCAGAAAAACAGTCAGGGTGATTTAAATGTAGTCGTCTGCTTTTGTAAGTAACACATGCATTGTTCTCTATCTATATATGCTTTGGCGATTCTGTATCTCTTTACTCCACCTGAGGAAGGGGCGATCGATAGCTCCGAAAGCTTGTGATTTCAAATAAAACTGTTGGACTATAACCTGGTGTTGTGCGACTTCTCATTTTTGTCCACCCCAGTCCAACACCGGCATCTCCGCATCATGACCAATAATGTTCCAATCACACAAAGCTGTTCTGTGCCATAAAGTTAAGCTGGAGATCGATTAGAAACTGATAGTGAAGGCTGAGAAAAGCTGTCCTATATCTAAGAAGGGTTATTCATGGTTGCCAGTCAGATGTCTTTTTGTGTCGAATTTTTGCATGCTTATCTCACTAATTTAAATAGATCAGTGACAATCCTTAACTCTGTCCTGTAATACCCTGCCAGGTATGCATGGATCAGTGACAATCCTTAACTCCATCCTGTGTTAGGCTGGTAGCTCTGTTCAGTTCACATAAAAGCCCTTCTAATTCAATGCCACAACTGAGCTTTCACCTCCTTTATCTACAGATCTACAAGGTTATACAAGGCTATATAAACCGCTAATATCCATTTCCCCAACCCAAGCACAATAGTCATCAAACATACACTATTGTGTCAGCTGTGGCTCAGTGGGCAGCTCCCTCGCCTCTGACTCAAGAAGGTTGTGGGTTCAAGTCCCACTCCAGAGACTTGAGCACAAAAATCTAGGCTGACACTCCAGTGCAGTGCTGAGGGAGTGCTGCACTGTCTGAGGTGCTGTCTTTCGGATGAGACATTAAACTGAGGCCCCGTCTGCTCTCTCAGGTGGACGTAAAAGATCCCAGCGCACTATTTCGAAGAAGAGTAGGGGAGTTATCCCCGGTGTCCTGGTCAATATTTATCCCTCAACCAACAGAACAAAAACACATTGGGCCAGAAATTCGGCTCCCTGGCTTCCCGCGGGTGCAAGGATCGCGCGCGCACCTACCTACCGCGCCTGCAGTTGACCTCTGGGCCCACGGGGACTTCAGCTCCTGGGCCTCCTGCAGCTGCCGGCGCGCAGTGCTTGCGTATCCCAGGGGCGTAGTTAGTGCGATGCGTCCCCTGGGATCACGTGGGCCATGGAGAGCCAATGGCAGCAGACCATCTTTCATTCATAGATTTGACAGGAAGACCTGTCAAATCTATGAATACAGATTGGCCCTAAAACTACAAATACATTTTTTTTTTAAATCACATTTTTAAAATAACTATAAATTACATTAATTAACTATTTTAAACAAAAATTAAAATTTTTGAAAAAATTAATTAAATTTTTTAACGGGGCTAAAACTAAACTTACCTTTCTTTAAAGTAATTAAAAAAGATAAATCTGTGAAAAAAATGTTTAAATGTTAATAAAATCAACACTTACCTTGTTAAAAGAAGGCCTTGTGCCTCCTTTTTAAAAGTGTATCTTCTCCGTGCTTACCCTCACGGAGGAACCGAAGTGCGAGGCGAACGCGCTGGCCCTCCGGCGTGCGCGTTCGACCTCTGAACCCCTTTCCTCAGGGGAACGGAAGTGCCGGTTTCCCGCGCATGCGCAGTGCATGCAAAAACCGGCACTTTCGTTCCGTCCACGGGTGAGTACACAGTGCGTACTCACCCGACAACAGCCGAATTTCTGCTCCATTATCTGGTCATTCGCACGTTGCTGCTTGTGGGACCTTGCTGTGCGCAAATTGGCTGCCACATTACAACAGTGACTCCACTTCAAAAGTACTTCATTGGCTGTAACGTGCTTTGAGACGTCCGGTGGTCGTGAAAGGCGCTATAGAAATGCAAGTGTTTCTTTCTTATAGGCCCTAAGTCTTCCTTCAAGAATAACACTCCAATCTACCATTGTCTCTTAATTCACTACATCACAAAGACTGCCTACTTCCACCTCTGATACATCACCAGCCTCAGCCCATCAGGTACTGAAACTCTCATCCATGCCTTTGTCACATCCAGACTTGACTATTCCAATGCTCTCCTGGCCGGCCTCCCACATTCCACCCTACGTAAACTTCAGCTCACCCAAAACTCTGCTGCCTGTGTCCTATGTAGGGGGTGGTGTGGTAGGGGTCAGCCTCACCTCTGACTCAGCGAGCGGTTCGAATCGCTCCCATGCCCCTGGTTCTAGACCTTGGACTTATTTGGGGGTTGTGAACAAAGGTGCAGTAGACAACAGGTTTGGATGAAAGAGTTTTGACTTTTATTAAAGGAAGTAAAACACAACACAAACACTCTTATCACTCTAAAAGTGGGGAACACTTCGGTACAAGCGAGGGAAATAACATTAAAAGAATACTTCACCCCTCCCAATCCCACTTCTCTAGCTAGGTTGGACTCCAGAGAACCAGGGATAATGCTCACCAAACGAATCCTTGACAGTTTAGAGTTAGGGTTTAGAGTCTTTTGAGTAAAAGGTTTGGTAAGGCCCTTGTTGCCGCGAGGTGTCCGATGGTCACTGAGGCAGTCGCTCTGGTTTCTTCTTGCGTGTCGGTCTGCTTGTGAAGCTGTTGGCCTTCTTTGTTGAACTTCTTGCTGTAACTCTGCCTCTGTTTAAACTGTCTTCTTCCGAGCTGTGGAACTGCCTTCTTGCAGAACTGTGGAAACTGCCTTCTGCCTGCTTGTCCTGAACTCTGTAACTCCAGCACTGACTTCTGTTCAACACAGGCTTTTAATTCTGTTGAACTTGAACTCCCTTCTTACTGAACTGTTGTAACTGCTTGATGGGCCTTCAATTATACTAAATTGAAGTGGCCTTGTCAAAACCAAATCAAATCCTGGTCATTGTAAGACCTCGTTAACAGTAACGACTTTACTAAGTGTCAAATGGCTTGCGTCCTGTCGATCTCTTCGGTTGATTACAGGTGATTGGTTTTGTGTTTTGATGGGGTGATGGGTGTACTGGATGTTTTATTGTTATTCAGGCTTCTAGCATCCTGTTTGGGCCTGGGGATATTCAAAAGGGGTCTGAATTATTCAATTTTGGATGTGTTTGTGAGGTTTTGGGTGAGGCTCTTCCTCCTGCTTGGATTGCAGTGCAAACATTTTCCAGACAGCTTGACTGGGCCCCCAATATCCAAAAGCTGTCCACTGCCTCGCTACACCCCTCCACAGCCTGTCTTGTGTCTGTGAAAGGTGTTTGTCCCAACTGTAATACCCAAAAGTCATTTTCCTCAGGGGTTTTCTTCCCTGATCCTTAAAATTGTCCAAAACTGAGGTTTTTGCCTCAAATCACTTCGTTTAGGTCCCATCATCCCAAATTCGTATGAAAAATCCAAAAGTCACCCCTTTTAGGGTTCTATACGAGTTTCTGGGGGATTTTGCGAAGCTTACACCTATCCTGTACAAAGTCCCGCAAACCTATCGCCCCTCTCCTCGTTGGCCTACATTGGCTCGCGGTCCCCCAACAACTCCAACTTCAAATTCTCATCCTCGGGTTTAAATCCCTTCCTGGCCTCGTCCCTCCCTATCTCTGCAACCTCCTCTAGCCCTAAACTCCAGCACCTCCCAAACACTCTATTCCTCAGACTTTGGCCTGGTGAGCATCCCCCACTTCCTGCGGCCGTGCTTGCAGCCATCTAGGCCCCATGCTCTGGAATTCCCTCCCTGAACCTTTCTGTCTCTCCGCCTCCCTTTCTTCCTTTAAGGTCCTCCTGAAAACCCTCATCTTTGACCCCTCCAAATATCTCCTTCTTGGTGTCCATTTTGATCTGATTACGATTCTGTGAAGCGCCTTGGGACGTTTTACTACGGTAAAGGCGCTCTATAAATGCACGCTGTTGTGTTTACATCCATGACCCAGGTCAGCTCCTTAAGGACCTGGAAAGTTCTTTGTCCAAAATAGCATTTCAAACCCCAAAGGTTGTCCGAACCCCATGTTATCTAAAGCTCCAGGAAGGCGCTCCAGGTAGAACTTCCTCCATGCTTATCCCTGGTTTGGTGTACTTTTGTGTAATGGGAATATTCATGCTAGTGATAAGGATGTCCGCACGCACACATCAAAAAAGCAATAGGACTTGTGTCTCTATTAAACAACGACTGTGATCACTGTAGCAGCATATGGAATTCCCCATTTACACTTAACACAAACAGTTATAGGCACTTTTTAATACTGTTGCTATTGTTGACCTTAAGACAAGACAGCCTGGATTTCCCCCTGCACTCCACGTGATTCTGGGCAGTAAACTGTTGGCCGGCAGCTGAAAATAGGCAGAAAGTCACTTACCTTAACATTACAGTGTCAGCCGTGGCTCAGGGAGTAGCACTCTCTCGCCTCTGAGTCAGAAGGTTGTGGGTTCAAAATCTAGGCTGAGGGAGCGCTGCACTGTCGGAGGTGCTGTCTTTTGTATGAGACGATAAACTGAGGCCCTGTCTGCTCTCTCAGGCGGACATAAAAGATCCCAGGGCACTATTTTGAAGAGGAGCAGGGGAGTCCTGGCCAATATTTATCCCTCAACCAACATCACTAAAACAGATTATCTGGTCATTATCACATTGCTGTTTGTGGGAGCTTGCTGTGCCAATTGGCTGCCACGTTTCCTACATTACAACAGTGACCACACTTCAAAAAAAGTACTTCATTGGCTGTAAAGAATCTGTGGAATTCTCTGCCCCAGAGAGCCGTGGAGGCTGGGTCATTAAATACATTTAAGGTGGAGATAGACAGATTTTTGCAAGATAAGGGAGTGAAGGGTTTATGGGGCGCGGGCAGGGCTTTGAGCCCAAGATCAGCCATGATCTTATTGAATGGCGGAGCAGGCTCGAGGGGCCAAGTGGCCTATTCCTGCTCCTATTTCTTGTGTTCTTATGTTTTTAAAGCACCTTTAGGATGTCCTGAGGGCAGGAAAGGTGCTGTATAAATGCAAGTCGTCTTCTTATTGTGTCGGTGCTTAACGGCCCTGGTTGACCAAGTCACCTGACCATTTGATGACCTGCATGCCAAAACGGAGGGAACTGGTGTGAAAGACCAACATCAACTCCCCAAATTAGTACTTCAGTGGAATGCCCCACTGGAACTCTGCTCATCTTGTGCCCCAACACAGTGGGGTGGCTTTTTCTCTGTGGACATTCACTGGGCATCGAACAGGCATGAGGAAGTAGCTTTCCTGTGTTTTCTTTCCCCCAGAAAATAATGCTTACATTCCTTTTCACATTTAGTGCACCATTGAGAGCACTCAGCAGTTATATTTAGGCCTGTTTGCTGGATTTCCTTTCAGTCAAATCTGAAATCTGAAGAGAGGCAGGTATTTGTGCAAGAATGTGAATTTGCTTCTCCGAAGGCCACTTTTGCTTAATTTGCATCTTGTGTTCTTCACAAAACCTTTCAAGTCAAGAATGTGGAACAGCTGGTAAATGATGACTTCTATTCATTCTTCAAACCACAAATCTCGTGAGAAAAAATACACGCTATGGCTGGAATTTCTCACTTCCTCCTAGCAAAAGAAGGGCAATTCTACCTCAAATATTTTAATTACGGGCCCCACCGCTTACTGCGGGCGTGTTGGCGCTGGACGGTTTCTATGAATCTCGATGAATTTTGTGATCAGAGCTAATGACTGGAATCTGCCTCACAAGCTTCGGTGCCCCTCTTGTAGAGACCACGATGATTAGTCGTTGCAGATTATTAATTCTCTAAATCAGAGGGTGTCGAACTCAATTTACATGGTGGGGCCTGATCCGATATCCTGGCGCTTGACAGAGGCCACATTCAGCAAAATGTATTTGGACACATTAGGGTAGAAATTGGGATGCGTTTCGCTCATTTTTTTGGGGCTTAAAACAGGTGCAGTGTCTACCAGTTTCTGGGCACGAGGTCCTGCACCTAATCTGGCCGCTGCCTTATTGGTCCTCGCTGTTTTTTATGCGTCCCTGGTGGCCACCTGAAATCAGCGTTGGATCCAATTAAATATGCAAAGAAGGGTCAAGGGTCTGTTTGAGGACCCTTCTACAAAATGTGTGAGAAAGGAAGTGGAGCCTGCACCGTGCAAGCTCCGACCCGTATTTCAGGTACTACAGGGGCCTAATGGACGTTTTTTTTTCGGGGACTGCCGGAGCCCACTGATGAAATGATAGGGGAAGTTTTCTGTACTTCCCGTTCTGTGGAGCCGGGAAGAGCAGGAGTACTCCTCCCAGCTGGACAGTTCTACTGTGGGCTGCTGCTGACCCACACATGGCCCCCGCCTACATTTTCCCTCACCCTACCTTCCAGGACTCACCGGTGATGCAGCAGGCCCAAATTTGCCACCCGCCATCGGGCGAATTGCCTCTGGAGACGCGACAGGCGTCGGCAGCTCACCTCTCTTATTAAAATGAGGCCTGAGGCCCAATTTCGGACCAGCCTCAGGCCCAGGCCTCCGGCACGTGCTTGGATTTCCACATCCCGCTATTTCTGGCGGTTTTAGCAGGCAGTTCTTCAAAAATTCTCCCTCAGAAATTGGTTTCGATGACACAGCTCTTTCATGGGCAGTCACAGAGCTGTCTCTTAGCAGCAGCATTGCTTACATGGCGAGCCTTTGCAAACTTTCATCGCTTTGTCTTAAACAACGGTGCTAACTCAGCAAATTTATCTTCACGCAATTCTCCTGTGCACTTAATTCTCACCATGGGTTGCTTCATAGTGTCTGCGAATGTTGTATCTTTCACCACAACTACTTGTTACAGCTCCTACAGACCAAACATGCGGGCTTTCCATTCACGCCCACAAAGAAATACAAAAATTAATTTCATAATTCATGTGAATGTTCTAGTCATTTACCTAATTGGAACCACACGTGTTCTGGGTTACAAGCGGCACAGTTGAAGAGCGGGAATACAAAAGCTACAGCAAAAACTATTGTCAAGAGCTTAAAAAAAACAATGGGGAAAAATTCAACAGTGGGCTCCGGCAGTCATTTTAAAATTGGGTAGCGCCCCTTTTGAGAGCAGCCGGCACCCCGCGGGGGGGCTTCACGGGGGCCGGGGACAGCAACGGGGGCAGGTGCTGGCAGGCGGCCAGCAACAAAAATGGCTGCCCGCCACCTCCCCTTTAACGAGCGCCACCCCGGCCACAGGTAGGCCCCCCTGACCCCGTCGGACATAGCGTCCGGCGGGGCACCACCCAATGTTACAGCCAGGGCGCTGCGCATGGCAATGATGTCATCGCCGGCAGCGCGGCGCTAACGGTTAGCGCCACCGCTAACCTCCCGCTGAATTTTGCGGGAGGCGTTAGTGACGCCGCGCCCAGGCGCTAGTTGATTTGCGCCCCGTTAGCGCTTAGGGCACTAACGGGAGGCGCAATTCAACCGAATTGAGCCCCCAATGTGTTTTGCTTTTTTTTGTAAAGCTAGATTTTTTTGGTAACAAAGGCACTGAAGCTGGTTGGAATGGTTTTTCTTCAAGTGAATCGGCAGCATGGGTTCGGCTGAGGAAAAATAATGACTTTGTTGAGGCTGCCGCGAAACACGAATGGAGGCTGAATCCATATGTGGAAAACAAGAAACTTTAATTCACTGCATGGCACACAAAATGGCTGAGAAAGCTGCTCCCAGAATTCTCTGGAAAAACCCTGAAGCCCCGCCCACTCCTGTCTTAAAGGTAAGGTGCCTTAAAGGGAAGGTTCACCGATATATTGTCCACAGACGGAAAAGTGGGTTATGCCCGTTTAGGTGGCGATCCGCCACAACTTTATTTTTAAATTAAATCGTTGAATTGTTAGATTCATTCATTCGTGAAGTGAATGGTGGAACTAAAACATAAATGGATGCGCAAGCACACATCTGCTTCTCCAAGCGTTATGGAGTTGTATCATTAAAATCCCAGCCACCGGGACAGTCTTCCCTTCCAATCCCATCTTTCAGCTGTTCCCCTTTGTCAGACCCTACACCACAGTCATGGAGTCATAATGATTGTAATAGTTGGAACAAAATAACCGATAAATCAGCATTTTTCTTTCAAACTCCAGCATTCTTGTATATTAATTACTTGTTGAGGTCTCTGTGTCCATCTCTCTCTCTGGATTCTGTTTCAAAGAGTGGGCTTTTTGGACTACTAGTCCCAAGTTAATTTCGCTCAAAAATAACAACAGAAAACGCTGGAAAAACTCAGCAGGCGAGGCAGCATCCGTGGAGAGAGAAACAGAGTTAACGTTTCAGGTCGAAGACCTTTCGTCAGAACTGGAAATAGCAGGAAATGAAATAGATTTAAGGCAAGGATAAAGCTGGGAAAAGGGGGAGGGGATGAAAGAACAAAAGGAGAGATTAAGAGACATTAAGAGATGATCAAGGCAAGAGGTGGTGTTAATGTGACAGGTTGAGGCTAAATGAAGTGTGAAATGCACTGGCAGAATGAATTTAACTTAGCTCATGTAGTAATTTAGCTCAGCCTGTTCTGGATGGTCCCACTTTACAAACTCGCTTTTTCCTTATCTTACTCCTCCAAATCAAACAAGGGAAGTGTCTGGGCTCTAATCCGACATACTATACAACACCTTGCTACTTTACTGGACTGTGGGATTCAGAATTGTATTACCTAATCAAAATTTTTTTTAGCCCTGGACCGAACAACTCAGAAGCAAGGCTAATTTGACTTTCTAAACAGGCTCGATCTCGGCCTGTAAACTCTGCGAGATCCCGAGTGAGGAGCCGACAGATGAGAAGGGGACGTCAGGCCTGGGGTTGGTTGCCCTGAGAGACGAGCCAAGGGAACGGGGCTGGGGGCTGTGCCGTGTAGAGGTGTCACACTTTATTACAGATGTAAAACAATCTCAAAATGCTGCTTGCTGCTAATCTGCACTTCTAACCTCCAAATCGACACTAACAGCACATTGCAATCTTTGACCAAACAATAATTAAGCCCTGAGCAGCCGTGGCTCAGTTGGTAGCACTCGCGCCTCTGAGTCAGAAGGTCGTGGGTTCAAGTCCCACTCCAGAGACTTGAGCACATAATCTAGGCTGACACTCCAGGGCAGTGCTGAGGGAGTGCTGCACTGTCGGAGGTGCCGTCTTTCAGATGACACATTAAACCAAGGCCTGGTCTGTCCTCTCAGGTGGATGTTAAAGATCCCATGGCATTATTTCGAAGAAGAGCAGGGGAGTTCTCCCAAGTGTCCTGTACTTTTTGAAGTGTTGTAATGTAGGAAACGCAGCAGCCAATTTGCGCACAGCAAGCTCCCACAAACAGCAGTGTAATAATGACTGTTTTAGTGGTGTTGATTGAGGGATAAATATTGGGCCAGGACACCGGGGATAACTCCTGTTGGGGAGAAAATAAGATTCTCAGAGCCTAGATGAAGTTCAAAAACACACAGTTTATTGACAAAGTACTTTGGGAGCCGGAGTCAAAAAGGTCCCGTGACCTTTGTAACATCCTTCTCGTTTAACCTTTGTTCAGTACAGCTTATATTCAATATTTCTGGCTACATGCCATCATACATCGATTTTCGTCCAATTATATGGTATTACATTAATCACCTGATTATATTTTGCCTTTATCTATATTTATTTGGCAATAATCATAAAAGCAGTTACATCTTGTTACGCCTTTTTGAGCATAGTCTAATCCCACAGTTTACTACTGTATGTTATCTGTGATTGGCACCGTGCCTACGGTTTCTAGCTAACTCTGTAAAAGGCCTCTTTCAATACCGTTTTGAGCATAGTCTAATCCCACGGTTTACTACTGTATGTTATCTGTGATTGGCACCGTGCCTACGGTCTCTAGCTAACTCTGTAAAAGGCCTCTTTCAATACCGTTTATTAAACACCGAACCCTCCCTCAAAAATCTGTCTGGCAGCTGTAAGCTTATCTATTCCTTGTCTCAATTTGCAAAACCTTCACTGCTCATGGTTTTATTGCAAATTGTGTAGAAATTAAATTTGACCATTCCAAATTAACCCTTTCAGTCCCTCCTGTTTGGTCCCGGATCAAGCTTTTTATCCCGGGAACCAATTACCTTGTCTTTGTTACCATCCCCGGGGTTATAACCCTGTATTGATGGTGTAGGATCCCTGTCCTGAGGACCCGTCCTTGTTTCTCTCTGCATCGGATAGAATGGGTTCAGTGTTTAATTCTTTGTTACATAAAAGTGCCATCTCCTTTTTATCCCCACTCACATCCACCTGGTAGGTCCCTCCTGTTGTTTGAGCTCCCATCCTGAGACCATTCCTGGAAGAGTTTTGATTTAAATACCATGCTGCCATCTCTGATTCATTAAATGGTACTGGTCTTAAAGGGATCCCTTCCTGTGCATGTATAGGAATGTGTGCACATACCCAACATTTAGATACATTACTTCGTTTTGCATAGGTATAAGACATATACAGAAATGTGTTTACATTTAATTCTCATTTCAACCGTCTGTTTGATTTCTCTTTTTGATATTTCTGGGCTGTGGGACACCGTAAGTCAACTAGGCAAGGAGTATCCCCGCATGGGACAGTCCAATTACTCCTGCCAGTTATATAAGTTCTTGAATCTTTGGTAAGCCAGGCTGTAGTGTCGGTTTCTCGCTCCAGCTTCCACTCCTCTCCATCTCTTTCATCAGGGGCTGGGCAGTAAATCGTGTCTTGGTCACACAATCGTATTGGATCTTGTTTCCGAAGAAGGCACTTGTATTTCAACGGGGCAATGTCCGTAACGCATATTGCGATTACGCTAATACACATAAGCAATTTCATCTTATTACTCTAAATTAACAACGTCCCAAAGGCTATATCGCCAACCTAACTATTTGTTGCTTGTAGATTCTGTTCTTCCTGTGAGGGTGTAATAATACAATTGTTAGTTTGGTTCTCCAGTCACAACCATTTGGATTTTTATTCTTTACTTCCTGTCTTTCTCTAACCTGCTGTCTCATTTCTTTTAACTGCTTGCTTAATTCAAGGACATATCGGCGGATCCTATCCTGTAAGGGTCCTAGTTCCTCTCCCCCCGTGATAATTCCATAAGGGAGTTGCATTGCTCGCCCTGTCATTAATTCATAGGGAGATAAGCCTGTCGTTCGATTAGGGATAGCTCGCAATTTCATCAGGACTGCGGGCAGAGCATCTACCCAAAATTGGTGAATTTCACTCAGAGCCTTTGCTAATGCGGTTTTTAGGGTTCGGTTCATTCGCTCCACCATCCCAGAGCTCTGAGGACGGTAGGGAATGTGGAATTTTTGTTTTATTCCCATCCATGCGCAGATATTCTTTACTACCGTTCCCGTGAAATGGGTTCCCTGGTCAGAGTCGATTTGAATAGGAACCCCCCACCTCGGTATTATTTCTTCTGCCATTATCCGGGCCACTGTGGTAGCTGTGCAGTTTCGTGTGGGAAAAGCTTCCACCCATCTTGTGAATGGATCTATTACCACTAAGCAGTATACCCTTCCCCTTGAGATCGGTAGGGGTCCCGTAAAGTCTATTTGTATCTTTTCCCAGGGACCCCTTATTCAAATTCAATTCATTGTTCCGGTGTTCCAATTCTGCCCCGCCTGGGGTATCCTCTGTTTCTTCTATCTTTCCTGATGTTACCCCGCCTGGGGTCTCCTCTACATTGCTTTGGATCTTCTCTTTCGGTGTGCTCAATTAATTTGTTGGTGCTGGTTAGTCATAGGCATGTAGAATTCGCAAAATTATCGCGATTTTATAAAATAAGAAGGAGACATAAAGTTTCGTACAAACAGCTTTTATTTCAGCAGAATGCTGTCAGGTTTCAAAACGGACACAAACAGCCTGTAAAATGGCCGCCACGCCTCGTGGCAGAAAGTTCTAGACTTTCAGTGGGCAGACAAGATGGCGTTCCAATAAACATTTGTGCAAGATCGTACAGGACTCAGCACATTTGAGATAATTGACAAGACATGATGGGTTTGCATTTTAAACATAAATACTGGAATCGGTCTCCCAGGTGCAAATAAGGGCTATTGTACCGAGCGATCAAGGACCCATCCAAAGACATTAATATGCAAAATCCCCACGACTCTACGATGAGAGAGCTGTTTGCGGGTACTTACAGTAAGCATTTGGAAGCCCCAAAACCCCTCCAGGGAGACTACTAGCCGGTTCCACAATGGGAGAAATATTAACGGGTACTCAGACAGTCACAAGTATCACCGAAACCCATTAAAGGCTGAGATCACCCTATAAAGAAGTTTGAGCGCCAAAACCCTGACAAAAGATAGACATTAAGATTGGGCGGGAAAAGAGGAATTACAGCACTATAACTGTAAGGTACAACCGTCCATCTTTCTCTTCTTGCTCTTGCTGCTTTGACTCGCTGGAAGGCTGCTGAACTTTTATTCTCTTGCCTGACGGCTCTGGACTCTGATCCGCTAGGATCAACCTCGTGGCTTGCCGCGAAGATCTGTGAAGAACTGGGCTGTGAGGCCTGGAAGCGGGCGCACCATCCCGAGAAGTCGGTAAACGGTGTTGGAACCGAAGGCCTGAGAGGAGATGAGATGAGATGAGATGAGATGAGAAGAGAAGAAGACGACAATACGCATCGCCACGGTCAGTAAGCCCCGACCGCACCTGTAAGTCGAATAAACACTTCTTCGAATTTTATCGGCTACTCCACAACTGGCCTAGGAAGACCCTTCTTCGAGTTCTATCGAACCGGTGTGAGGGCACAGGAAGACTCTTCTTTGAGTAGTATCGGAACTCCGAGGACAACACAGATCTTCATGACAGCAGACGGTCCAGCCTGCTAGCCGGAGCAAAAGCGAGTAAACAAGTGGGGTACAGAGACCCCTGATCAACACGTGGATAGTCAGGTGCTGCGGTAAAAACATCCGAGCAGAGTTTCGGAATTCTCCGAGTTATCACGAGTGGTGAGCATGAGTCTCGATCCTACAAATCTAGATTAGGACAGGTATTGATAGGGGAGGGTTTAAGTTTTAAGGATAATTATAATGTGTGTCCCCTTTTACGATGTGTCATGCGCTCCTCGTTTCCCTAAAATTAGTTTCATAACTGTGTGTAAGATTGTACTGTCGTTAATCTGTGCTTATGACATGTATCTCGTAATCTTGAATAATATGCAATAAAGATTTTCCATTTCGCACTATTCAACCGGGTCTACCTGAGTCTTTCTCTGCATTATTGCTCTCGCACCTAAGTCCAGTGTCAGAACCGTAAGGGCGAGTGGGTCGAACCACTCACAGGTGTCTAGTGTTATCAGGCTGGCTGGAGACCAGAACAGGCAACAAGGCCTAACCCCGCACTAGCACCCAGGCTAAGCACAGAGCCGCAGGTCACCCCTTACAGGCATGAGTACCCAATTGGCTTATGTATCTTACTACATAGGTTACATATATCAAATACACTATCATTACAAGTTGGAGAACTACCAGAGCGTGTGAAATAATACAAATCTAAGGGTGTGCTGATGTATTACGCCCAATATCCCACCAGTGTGAGTTGTCCCCTATGCTGTCAATTTCAATATCTATTCTCGAATTGTCTTGCTCCACAACATAAAAATGCTTTAGGGAGGAGTTCAGTCGCATCACAAGCTTACTGAATTCCTCAGACAACAGGGGAATGTAGTATCCGAATTGTGCCACATAATTGTGTAGCTCATACTTAAAAACGTGTTGGTTGATGGGCCAGGTCCTGTTAGACCCATAAGCATGGTAATTGTGGTAGTGGTGACACAGGAGGCACCACCAAAACCATCTCATACTGGATTCGCACTGGTTTTTCCCACGCTCTGTTACCTACAAAACACAATTATTACAGTCACAGTTAAATTCAGTCTTACAATCATTTCAAGCGACATTACAGTTTAACATCTAGTCAACAAATCATGGACTTAAAAGATTCTCCAGATCTCTCTTTTACTCATATCCATCTTGTGGATAATTCTTACTAAACATGATTTCTCCTTAGCCCTCAATTGTCCCAATCCAGATTCCATGTAACTCTCCATTTCAACTTCAATTTCAATCCCTCTAACAGGTACCAGTGTATTTAACTCTATTCTGATTGTTTCATTAATTAGATAGTTTCTCGACGGAGTATGTGTCAATGCTTTAAAAGTTGTCTCGCTCTCCTGAACCACATTAACCATTTCATGTTTTGCTGTTATCAAGTAACTGAGCATGTCTGAGACCCGTTCTTCAGTGCAGATTCAACATACATTCCCGGATGGCAACTGCCTCACATGTAACAAATCACATTTGCACACTCATATCGGTATCTCCATCATGCCACATGTGCCTTTCTCGGGCTTTCAGGTATCTTATCAAAAGATTGTCTGGAGGTCTTTGTTCATCTTCCTCTGCATGGTCCCGATGTCTTGGGTAGTGGCCAGGCTATCAAATTCAGTTTCCTTAAAAAGTTCATTATAGGCAGGGACACAAATGTCTCCAAGAGAAAGCTATCAATTTACTATTCTTAACTACACTTTCCTGACTTTCACCAGAAAGTTTGGAAAATTCTCAATTGGTGGTGTAATTCTCCTGTTTCTATCTCACCCTCAATCACTTCCTTTCTCCATTTTACACATCCTATTAATTACCATTCATATCTCATTCATGAGCCCTGGAGGAACTTTACTGTCCAGTACAATATTTAAGATTGAAAACATAGATCAAACATTCTCACTTTGTCCAAGTTATTAATACTTTTTATTTATCATTATTTTAGAGGATCTTTTATTTTTCCAAAAGTAACCCAATATATAGTGCCTGAGTTCATTTTGTCATTTCAAAATTATCCTGAAATCCAAACAGCAGTACTGTTGAACTGACAGGTTTTGTCAATGTTCAATTTCATTTCTATAACTTAAACAGCTGTCAGTGGAAAGGGTTAACTCCTTTGCAGGTTTTTTTTTATGAAGGCGGAGCGAAACATTGTCAGACGCACGCAATTGCGTCATTTCACGTAACTGAACACGAACAGAAAAAATAAACCAAACCAGTACATGCTTGTAGAAAACCATAAATTACATCATATTTCTTATTGTCCTTTCTTCAGATGCCTTTCCAAAATACTGTAAAAACATTGAATATAACTGGAGAAAAATTAGTTTTCACATTTAAGCAAATCAAATCAAACAGCTTTGGAAGATTTCACCATAGCAACCGCGACTCCAAGGTTAAATCTTAGACCGAAACTTAATCTTTGTTAAACAAACCTTTGTTGTTCTTCTCAGTTTTACACACCAGCTTGACTTAAATTGTAGTTCAAAGTTTTTTTTTCCTCTAATTCTTGGGGCACAATTTATTGCAGCCACACATCGTGGCATTGCCTTCGCTACTGGATCCCTCTTTAACTAACTGTTGAATCGGCTCTGCTTTCCCTGCAAAGTCTGATATAAAACTCCTGTCTATCCCTGACAGTAAAAGCGAATTTCCCTTGTGATTCCTCTTTAATGGTATGGACCAGAACCCGTTCTGTATCCAAGACTGTAAATATTTTAAAGTCTGGTTTCAGACCATTAAATATCTTATTCAATGTGGTCTACACAAATTTACACCAACCAGAATTTCACCGTGCACAATAAAAGTCTGGTTTTAATAGGTTAATTAACCTCAATAACTCCAATTCAATCTAGATCAAAATTTTCTTTTAAACTAACCAGTATCAAAGATAAAGAAAGAAACCATAGCCACATTAACAAAGAAACAATTACTCATTCCTTGTAGACATTCAAATTCATTTTTTCTTCCAGGCACATTGGCAACTGTGACTTCAAGGCTGAAGCTTATTTTTTGTAAAACAATTAACAAACTCAAAACAACAAAACAAGTTTTCAAAGGGTTAAACAGTTTTTCCTTTAACTTCTGTCCTGTTCTTAAGTATTCATTCTCCTGTTGTAGCTCTAAGATTTTCTCGTTGTGTCTCATCAAACCCACATGTAGATCTCGTACCTTCCTGGTCACTACGACCAGTTGGTGTACTAAGATCACTCCTGCTTTCTTAATCCTTTTCTGCTTCTGTCTCATCCACCACTCTCTCTGAGTGACAGGTGACTGGAACGGATCCCATCCGTCCTTAATCATCTTTTCCACCATACCCTTCCGGTCATCTGCATAGAACCTAGTAAGGGACCCTTCTGGCCCCCAGTCTAGTCCTTTCCCCGATGCCATCTATAGTCTGACGTCAGTCCTCCACTGCGTTCCTCTAATCGGGCTGGTCTAGGAAACCTAGTCTGACTTCAATCTTACCCTACTTCTGCTGTGTCTCGCTAGGCGACAGATTTTCCTTCGAATAAAAAGTTCGTGACACTTTGGTTACTCAATCACACCTCTGACTTTGCCTCCCGGAGTGCTTTGGAGCCTCTACGCCTACTTTATGGTCCTGGCCTTCACGTGGGGCATTTGCCCTCTTAACAACCAGCTCAGGCTGAGTGTGCCTTATTCAACATCCACAGTCACCATTTACTCACTTTCTCTCTCTCTCTCTCTCTCTTACATCTACTCACTGTGTGTGTTTTCTCACTTCTCACAGCTCTTTCTCATTCGGAGTGCTACGATGCTGTTATTCCGCGTTCCCAGATGACACAATTGTTGGACGGTCAAAATTTTGACTGCTCGTCCGAGTTCACTGGTACAAACGGTCTGTCAACCTCGCAGCACCCTGCTCGCAGCGCCAAATTGTTGGGGAGAAAATAAGATTCTCAGAGCCTAGATGAAGTTCAAAAACACACAGTTTATTGACAAAGTACTTTGGGAGCCGGAGTCAAAAAGGTCCCGTGACCTTTGTAACATCCTTCTCGTTTAACCTTTGTTCAGTACAGCTTATATTCAATATTTCTGGCTACATGCCATCATACATCGATTTTCGTCCAATTATATGGTATTACATTAATCACCTGATTATATTTTGCCTTTATCTATATTTATTTGGCAATAATCATAAAAGCAGTTACATCTTGTTACGCTTTTTTGAGCATAGTCTAATCCCACAGTTTACTACTGTATGTTATCTGTGATTGGCACCGTGCCTACGGTCTCTAGCTAACTTTGTAAAAGGCCTCTTTCAATACCGTTTTGAGCATAGTCTAATCCCACGGTTTACTACTGTATGTTATCTGTGATTGGCACCGTGCCTACGGTCTCTAGCTAACTCTGTAAAAGGCCTCTTTCAATACCGTTTATTAAACACCGAACCCTCCCTCAAAAATCTGTCTGGCAGCTGTAAGCTTATCTATTCCTTGTCTCAATTTGCAAAACCTTCACTGCTCATGGTTTTATTGCAAATTGTGTAGAAATTAAATTTGACCATTCCAAATTAACCCTTTCAACTCCCCTGCTCTTCTTCGAAATAGTGCCATGGGATCTTTTACATCCACCTGAGAGAGCAGACGGGGCCTCGGTTTAACGTCTCATCCGAAAGACAGCATCTCCGACGGATTGTCAGCCTATGTTATGTGCTTAAGTCTCTTGAATGGGGCTTGAAGCCACGACCATCTGACTCGGAGCGAGAGTGCTACCCACTGAGCCACAGTTGACACTCAATGAGGGCCAAAGTACACCTGGATGGGGGTGGGATCTGAGCTGGTGAGCCTATGCACCCACTCAAAACTGATGCTCATGGTCTACAGAGGCAGCCAACTGTCAGATGCCGACAAAGTTCTCCTAATCTTCAAACACAAAGAGTCCAGCATCACAAAGAGGTATCAGTGCCAGTCAGTGATCCTGACCTCCAATCCACTACAACATTAACAGAAAGACCATCTGACTCTGGACAACAGGCTGCAACTCTGGATCCACTGCTCCTTCCCAGGCTCAAACCCTGACACACTGCACTCCCTCCCACCCTAGGCCTCAGCCCCCATCTTGCTCCTGACCTGAGCACTTCAATTCATCTCAGCCCTGTCCCTTATGCCCCATTTTCTCTTACACTTTCCCATTCATGTTACAACACCCTCGCCCAGGCTGCCAACTCCTCAGACACTCCCTTGCCCTCTTCCTAGGGCTGCCAACTCTAGTTGGACGTAGTCCATGTAGGCTTCATTACATGACCGTAAATCACTCTGCTCCAACGCTCCCGCTGTTGGTCTATTCGCCTGGCAGGTCCACCCTCACTGGGCACTGCGTTCCCACATCAATTACAAAGTGAACAAGTGCTTTGTTACTCAATTAGATGATTCATGACTGTCAGTCAAACAGCCTTTTTCCTCCATCTCCAATATTTTTACAACTAATAAACAAGTATTCAAAGAAAATGAGGAAAAAACACACATGTTTACTGCTGCCCTGATGATTTTTCTCCCGGGTTCGCTCCCAGCAGTGTCCTGGAGATTAATCTTCAATTCCTGGAGACTCCAGGCCAATCCTGGAGGGTTGGCAACCCTGCTTCTTCCTGCCCAGCTCAGATCTCACCTCCATCCAGGTGTACTTTGGCCAACCCACGCTATTTTCCCTTGATTGACCTTGTTAAGCCCGCCCAGCGGGCTTAGCAGGCCAGTTAAGGGGAAGCTGGTTGCAGAGCACGTCAACGTATGACGTGTCATCTGTCAAAAATTTTTGACAGATGAATTGTCATCGTTTGACAGCTCTGTGAAGCTGTCAAACACTGACATTCTCTGTAGTTTGATGAGGTCTTGCATTCACCAAACTTCTTTGTTTTACAGAAATGAGATGGTTGTTGCATCTGAGAATGCAACGGCCATCTCTCATCTGCAACGCGGAGGTCCGAGACTCTCCGCATACAAACCGACTGAAGCCTGCAGGAAGAAACAAAGGTAAGTACACCTTACTAACACTTTCCACTTACCTCAGATACTCACCTCGTCACTCTTGCACCCATCACTTACCTTCACACCACACTGTTGCACCCCCTCGACCCCCGCAGACCCAGTACTCGCCTCGCTGAGCTGGCGGGTTTTGGAGCCTTCGGGAAGCCCGCACTTGTCAGGGCAAAAAGGGGATAATCCTATTTTCTGCCTGTTAACTACCTGTTAACAGGCAGTTAATAGGCTTTAATCCCTTCCCGCCTCCAAGGGGACGGGACCCGGCGCGGGACGGCTACCCGCCTCCTGGGAAGATGGCATGGAGGCGGGTTGGGCATCCGCCCCCAAATTCTGCCATTTTCCCGGCAGTCCCGCCTCCCCAGGGCTGGCAAGATCGCCCCCTTAGTGTGGGTAAATTGGGTCTTCCATTTTATAGTCAGACCGACATTTTCCCTCAGAGTAGCAAATGGAAATAATCATCACTTTGTTTAGTTTCAAATGCTTTGAACAAAACATTTTACATTCCACAGGCCACAACCCGCAAATAGATCTGCGTAGGTTGGAAGCATATTTTCTACAAGGTGTGTCCATTGTTTAGCTGCAGCAAAACCCCACTTTTGGCAACACCGATACGTGCTTTGAATTCAGTAGAAATTGTCTCGGGGCAAGGCTGCTGCGACTTTGCCAGCTTCTTACTGACATTTCCAAACCCACCCACAGAAGCACGAAACAAAATCCTTGCAAGGGAAAAGCGCTGCGACCTGTGCTTATTAGTGGGCAGATGCTTAACCCCTGCCTTTGTCCATAATTTTTAAATAATGGAAACTGCCGATGTAAGTGTGCCACACTGCAGTTACACTCTCCCACCAGTGACGTCAGCGTGCTGCCTCAAATTGGCATCGCATAAGAACAGAAGATTTAGGAGCAGGAGTCGGCCATTTGGCCCTTCGAGCCTGCTCCGCCATTCAATAAGATCATGGCTGATCTTCTACCTCATCTCCACTTTCCTGCACTATCCCCATATCCCTTGATTCCCTTAATATTCAAAAATCTATCGATCTCTGTCTTGAATATACTCAACGACTGAGCCTCCACAGCCCTCTGGGGTAGAGAATTCCAAAGATTCATCACCCTCTGAGTGAAGAAATTTCTCCTCATCTCAGTCCTAAATGGCCGACCCCTTATTCTGAGACTGTGACCCCTGGTTCTAGACTCCCCAGCCAGGGGAAACATCCTCCCTGCATCTACCCTGTCAAGCCCTGTAAGAATTTTGTATGTTTCAATGAGATCCCCTCTCATTCTTCTAAACTCTAGAGAATATAGGCGTAGTCTACTCAATCTCTCCTCATAGGACAATCCCCCCATCACAGGAACCAGTCTGGTGAACCTTCGTTACACTCCCTCTATGGCAAGTATATCCTTCCTTAGGTAAGGAGACCAAAACTGTACACAATACTCCAGGTGTGGTCTCACCAGGGCCCTATATAATTGCAGTAAGACGTCTTCACTCTTATACTCAAATCCTCTTGTAATAAAGGCCAACATACCATTTGCTTTCCTAATTGCTTGCTGTACCTGCATGTTAACTTTCAGTGATTCATATACAAGGACACCCAGGTCCCTCTGAACACCAACATTTCCCAACCTCTCACCATTTAAAAAACAGTCTGCTTTTCTATTTTTCCTACCAAAGTGGATAACTTCACATTTCTCCACATTATATTCCATTTGCCATATTCTTGCCCATTTACTTAGCCTGTCTATATCCCCTTGAAGCCTCCTTGCATCCTCCTCACAACCTACATTCCCACCCAGCTTTGTATCATCGGCAAACTTGGATATATTACATTTGGTCCCCTCATCCAAATCATTGATGTAGATTGTGAATAGCTGGGGCCCAATCACTGATCCTTGCGGTACCCCACTAGTTACAGCCCGCCAACCCGAAAATGACCCGTTTATTCCTACTCTCTGTTTTCTGTCCGTTAACCAATCCTCAATCCATGCTCGTATATTACCCCCAATCCCATGAGCCCTAATTTTGTTTAATAACCTCTTGTGTGGCACCTTATCGAATGCCTTCTGAAAATCCAAATACACCACATCCACTGGTTCCCCCTTATCTATTCTGCTGGTTACAACCTCAAAAAACTCAAACAGATTTGTCAAACATGGTTTCCCTTTCATAAATCCGTGTTAAATTTGCCCAATCCTATTATTATTTTCTAAGTGCCCTGTCACCACGTCCTTAATAATAGATTGTAGCATTTTCCCTACTACTGATGTCAGGCTAATTGATCTGTACTGCAGAGAAACTCTTTTGTGACAACCAACTTTTCATCTCTACTTTTCAAATTGCCTTAAGTTTGCTATTTAACGACTGATAATAATGTAAAATCAAGATATTATATCAAAATATGGACAGAATGTATGACTTTAAAACGGAGCCTGAATTATGTCTGCGTGCCCTGGTCCAATTATCCCTCCCCCCCACACCCTCCAACACTGCTTCACCTGAAGATTTACACTTGTTCTTGACTTGCCATGTGCAATGCCATGGGAGATTATCTAGTAATGGGGGGAAAAAATGGCAAATTATACTTTTTCCAAAAGACTTTTTTTCAGAGATTCATTGGTAGGTTGTCCTGACAGCTCATTCAGCATTGATTGTGTTTTCAAGTCCTTCGCAGATTTTCATTCATGGGTTTCTAGCTGCATTCCTCGCTTTCGATTTGTATATTCCTCACCTCTTCAGTTCTGATACAGGTTGAGCGTCCTGAATCCGGCAACCTCAGGACCGAGGCTGAGCCGGTTTTCGTGTTTTTCTGGACTTCGGAACGTGTTTCTGATGTCCGAAGTCCGGAAATATCGCAACCTGGGCTCGGACGTTTCCGGACTTCAGACATCAGAAACACGTTCCGAAGTCCGGAAATGCCTGGGCCCAGGTTGCGGTTTGACAGGGTCTCCGGATTCCTGAACATTTTACGGATTCCGGACGACCCTGCCACCAATCGTCCCGGAGTCCGGATTCTGTAACATTCCGGATTCCGGAACTCCGGATTTTGGACGCTCTGGCATCAGTTACTCCCATGGGTGCTCTGAATACCTTAATGTTATGGGAATTGACTCACCCTCCCCTATGCATACTAGCATGACCCCGAGATGGAACAATAGCATCTCTTTGTGATCTGGATCGGATACTCATGCTCTTCACAGGAATGCTGCTTTAGTCTCTCCAACGGCAGGCCAAGTTGCCACGAAGTGAGACCAGGCTTGATGTGAATTCTTCCACAGTAAGGCGAGAATACAGAGCAACGGTTCTGATCAGATTCACCTCGTTCAATCGGTGCAACTTACCTTCATGTAATGATAGAAAAATAACAAAGACGCTAATGTACCCCACTTTAGTGGGTCAGCTTGCTTGAGGGGATGATAGCATAGTGGTTATGTTACAGGACGAATAATCCCATAGGCCTCGGACTAATGATTTGGAGACATGAGTTCAAATCTCAACTATGGCAGCTGGGGAATTTAAATTCAGTTAATTCAATAAATCTGGAAGGAAAAGCTAGTATCAGTAATGTTGACCATGGAACTACAGGATTGTTGTAAAAACCTATCTGGTTCACTAATGTCCTTTTGGGAAGGAAATCTGATGCTTGGTCTGGCCTTTATGTGACTCCAGATTAATAGCAATGTGGTTGACTCTTAACTGCCCTCTGAAATGGCTACTCAGTTGTATCAAAGGGCAATTAGGGATGGGCAATAAATGCTGGCAATGCCATCCTATGAATGAATTTAAAAAAGCTGTTTTTTAAACTCACCTTTCCTGTGTTCCATCCTTCTCGCAGGACATTGTTGCTGACTGCCCACAGGTGGGGCTTTGTTCCTCTCTTTCCTGTTCTTACAGGAAGCTGGAGCTTGGTTTATGATCCCTCCCCCAGTTCTGGGATTAGCTTGAAGAGCTAATAATCAAACCTACCTTGGTGCCCCTTCAGCTGTGGCCCAGTGGGTAGCACCCTCACCTTTGAGTCTAGAAGGTTGTGGGTTCTAAGTCTCACTCCAGAGACTTGAGCACAAAAATCCAGGCTGACCCTCCAGTGCAGTGCTGAGGGAGCGCCGCATTGTCAGAGGTGCCGTCTTTCGGATGAGACGTTAAACCGAGGCCCTGTCTGCTCTCCTCAAGTGGACGTAAAAGATCCCACGGCACTATTTCAAAGAAGAGTTAGGGGAGTTCTCCCCGGTGTCCTAGCCAATAATTCTTCCTGAACCAACATAACAAAAAACAGATGATCTGGTCATTATCACATTGCTGTTTGTGGGAGCTTGCTGTGCGCAAATTGGCTGCTGTGTTTCCCACATTACAAGAGTGACTACACTTCAAAAGTACTTCATTGGCTGTAAAGCGCTTTGAGATGTCCGGTGGTTGTGAAAGGCGCTCTAGAAATGCAAGTCTTTCTTTCTTTCATTTTGAAATTATCTACATGCAAAGCTCTACAGGAAGAGGCATTCCATCCCCGCCAACCCCCCACCCCCTCTTCGACAGCGTGAATATTTGTTGGGATCCCCGGGGCTGAGATAACAATTCCCCTATTTTTTTTCTTCAGGATCCTGTGTAGTGCTATCAGTGTCTGGCTTCAATACGCACTCAGCAAATGGCCTGCATCCTTTTAAAATCCGTGCAAATCCACATTGCCTCTCAAACCCAACACTTCAAAGTGACTTTTTTTCCCCAAGTGCTTTCTGTGGGGAAAAATGGTCACAAAATCCTGAAAGGTGAGAATCAGTCAAGTATAAATTCATTCCAAAGTGGAGTTGCTCCACTCGAATTTTGGTAAGGACCGCCCTGCGGAGGTATCTTCACGTCACTTAGACACTGCACCAGCTGCAGAATAGCTGTAACTGCTGCAAAAACAAAGTTTAAAAAGTTTCCTTAGTCATATAAGTCCAATAGGAAATTCAGGAGAAACTCAGGGTGCATTTACACAACAGCTGCAATGTTGGTGTTGAGCAGTTTGGTGTATTACCCACACGGCAGCAATTACTGAATGCATGCCAGTGAGCTTCCACAACAGGTCAGAGAGTGTGGAGGAATCCACCACCAACTTCTGTGGGGTTCTGTCTCATGGCATCGATACTCTGCAGTCAACCATGGATAGGCACTGGAGAGGGTGCAGAGAAGATTTACAAGGATGATACCAGAAATGCGAGGGTATACATATCAGGAAAGGATGAACAGGCTGGGTCTCTTTTCTCTTGAAAAAAGAAGGCCGAGGGGTGACCTAATAGAGGTCTTTAAAATTATGAAAGGTTTTGATAGAGTAGACACAGAGACAGTGTTTCCACTTGTGGGGAAGAGCAAAACTAGAGGCCATCAATATAAGATAGTCACCAAGAAATCCAATAGGGAATTCAGAAGAAACTTCATTACCCAGAGAGTGGTGAGAATGTGGAACTTGCTACCACAGGGAGTGGTTGAAGCGAATAGTATGGATGCATTTAAGGGGAAGCTAGATAAACACATGAGGGAGAAGGGAATAGAGGGTTACGCTGATGGAGTTAGATGAAGAGGGATGAGAGGAAACGCGTAGGGAGCATAAACACCGGCATGGACCAGTTGGGCCGAATGGCCTCTTTCTGTGCTGTAAATACTATGTAATCCTATGTAATATAGAGCACGTGGAAAGGTTTTAAACTATTGGCAAAAGGCTGGTTCTCTCATCAGCTTTTTGCAAACCTTTACCGGGAATTTCCTGATGGGTTCGCCTGATCAGCCACTGTAACTTCGGTATTTCTGCGTCTTTCCAGGGTTTCCACCAATCTTCCGCCAAAGTTACGGTGGCCGATTGGGAGAATCTACGAGGAATTTCCCAGCGATTCTGTTTAATCGCCACTTGGATGCAGGTGACTGGAACTCAGCATGTGTTTGTACAAAGTAGAAAGTTTTGGGAGACTTTATTTTGCATTAGATTTGTCAAACATGGTTTCCCTTTCATAAATCCGTGTTAAATTTGCCCAATCCTATTATTATTTTCTAAGTGCCCTGTCACCACGTCCTTAATAATAGATTGTAGCATTTTCCCTACTACTGATGTCAGGCTAATTGATCTGTACTGCAGAGAAACTCTTTTGCGACAACCAACTTTTCATCTCTACTTTTCAAATTGCCTTAAGTTTGCTATTTAACGACTGATAATAATGTAAAATCAAGATATTATATCAAAATATGGACAGAATGTATGACTTTAAAACGGAGCCTGAATTATGTCTGCGTGCCCTGGTCCAATTATCCCTCCCCCCCACACCCTCCAACACTGCTTCACCTGAAGATTTACACTTGTTCTTGACTTGCCATGTGCAATGCCATGGGAGATTATCTAGTAATGGGGGGAAAAAATGGCAAATTATACTTTTTCCAAAAGACTTTTTTTAAGAGATTCATTGGTAGGTTGTCCTGACAGCTCATTCAGCATTGATTGTGTTTTCAAGTCCTTCGCAGATTTTCATTCATGGGTTTCTAGCTGCATTCCTCGCTTTCGATTTGTATATTCCTCACCTCTTCAGTTCTGATACAGGTTGAGCGTCCTGAATCCGGCAACCTCAGGACCGAGGCTGAGCCGGTTTTCGTGTTTTTCCGGACTTCGGAACGTGTTTCTGATGTCCGAAGTCCGGAAATATCGCAACCTGGGCTCGGGCGTTTCCGGACTTCAGACATCAGAAACACGTTCTGAAGTCCGGAAATGCCTGGGCCCAGGTTGCGGTTTGACAGGGTCTCCGGATTCTGCAATGGGGACAACACATGGAGCCACCATTGAACGAGGGCCCTTAGCATGTCCAGGGGATGGACACTGGTGTCGTAGAGGGTGGCGAGGAATTGGGAGAGGTCCAACTGTTTCTTGCAGGCGGATATCTTCGGCAGCAGCTCTTTGAACAGCGCTTCAGCTGAACAATCCCAGCTCCCCTGCATTAACTGTCAGGTCCAACATCTCCATCAGTCATTCCACCTTCCACCAAACTGAATCCGCCCAAAGACCAACACTGATATTCATGTCAACTAACATTGCCCGGTCACCAGCAACGACATGAACCCTCTCAGGACACAAATATTTCAAAAAGTATCCTCATTTTACTGGCTTACAGAAATGCCCACGCACTAATTCTCACCCTGGTGTGAGTCCTTGGTGCCTGTCTTCAGTGCTCTCTTACCTACTCGAATGTTTCTACAAGGCGCTCCCCAAATAGCTGCAGCTTGGGAGGTGGAAGGCTGCTGTGGCTCAGTCAAGAGCTCATGAGTTGCTCATAGTCGGCGGCCCCAAGGGGCTCAGGCCTGAGAAGAGCCCAACTGTAGATGGCAGCATCTCCTGGGGTAGTCTGGCTCAGCTGGCTTTCCAGCACCAGGGTGGCATTACGTAGGATTACATCGGATATACGGCACAGAAACAGGCCATTCGGCCCAACCAGTCCATGCCGGCGTTTATGCTCCACTCGAGCCTCTTCCCGTCTTTCCTCATCTAACTATATCAGCGTAACCCTCTATTCCCTTCTCCCTCATATGCTTATCCAGCCTCCCCTTAAATCCATCGATACTATTCGCCTCAACCACTCCCTGTGGTAGCGAGTTCCACATTCTCACCACTCTCTGGGTAAAGAAGTTTCTTCTGAATTCCCTATTGGATTTATTAGTGACTATCTTATGTTGATGGCCTCTAGTTCTGCTCTTCCCCACAAGTGGAAACATTCTCTCTCTGTCTACTCTATTAGGTCGCCCCTCAGCCTTCTCTTTTCAAGAGAAAAGAGACCCAGCCTGTTCATCCTTTCCTGATATGTATACCCTTGCATTTCTGGTATCATCCTTGTAAATCTTCTCTGCACCCTCTCCAGCCTTTTTTATGGCGTTGTTAACCTGCGGGGATTGCGAGGGTTTAAACGTGCTGTCATCCTGAGAGATGGCAACACATTAACTCTCCATTGCACGACTGTCCCCGCTAGCAAGCTATGGCTCGGCACTCCTCCTGATCCGCAGGAGAAGGGACGGTAGGACATCCATGATCCGACTGAAGACCCTGTCCGTTCGCTCTCCCAGTATGTCCAAGGCAGGGGAGATGGTGGAATCCGGAGCTTGCATGGCCACAGTATGAACATCCCTGAGAGATGCTATTACTGGTGCCACAGACTCCTGCACGGACGGCCCGGCCACAGTGCCCATTGAGGTGATCACACTATCCATGGTTGACTGCAGAGTATCGATGCCATGAGACAGAACCCCACAGAAGTTGGTAGTGGTCTCCTCCACACTCTCTGACCTGTTGTGGAAGCTCACTGGCATGCATTCAGTAATTGCTGCCGTGTGGATAATACGCCAAACTGCTCAACACCAACATTGCAGCTGTTGTGTAAATGCTCCCTGAGAAAGCCAAAGACCACACAAGAACAAAGGAAGAAAGAAAGAAAGACTTGCATTTCTATAGCACCTTTCTCGACCACTGGACGTCGCAAAGCGCTTTACAGCCAATGAAGTACTTTTTTGAAGTGTAGTCACTGTTGCAATGTAGGAAACGCAGCAGCCAAGCTGCGCACAGCAAGCTCCCACAAAGAGCAATGTGATAATGACCAGATAATCTGTTTTAGTGACGTTAGTTGAGGGATAAATATTTGCCAGGACACCGAGGATAACTCCGCTGCTCTTCTTCGAAATAGTGCCATGGGATCTTTAACGTCCACCTGAGAGAGCAGACGGGGCCTCGGTTTAACGTCTCATCCGAAAGACGGCACCTCCGACAGTGCAGCACTCCCTCAGTACCGCACTGGAATGTCAGCCTGGATTTTATGCTCAAGTCGCTAGAGTGGGACTTGAACCAGAACATAAAGGTATAGAATGAGAAAAGGGCTACTGAACCTATCAAAGCCACTCTTTCTATAGACCACATACCATCTACCCAATCATGGACCCCTACCACACCTATTTAATCTCCTGAGTGAAAATACTGCATAAATATTCCCGAATGATAATCAAGCAAAACAACAATTGTTTCTCCATCTTTACATTTCCACTGTTCAACCTTAGCCTGTTGCCCTCCAGAGATACCCCCTTCTCGCTCCCCCCCTACTGTAAGCAGCACAAGAACTATTGTGTCCCATGGCGTATTTAAGCATCTCAGTCTCTACCTATCCCTGTAATCACCAGTCCCATTCCCAAGCAGGTAAAAAAAGATCAATTTGGTAAACTTAAAAAAACCATATTTTTGGTCAATTAATTTGGTAATCTTTCCCCTCGTTTCTTTCTCTCCTATGTGATCAGACGTCACGTAGCTGAATGCCACGTGATTGGATGTCACGCGGCTGAATGTCACATGATCGGACGTCACGCGGTCGAACGTCACATGGTCAGGTGTCACATGGTCAGATGTCACACAATCAAACCTCCAGGAATACCTCCAACCAAAAAGACAAAAACAGAAAGGTAGAAAGGTAAGCAATCACCAGCTATTTGTCTATTATAAAGAATAACGTAGCCTACTGCATGTTTAGATACATTTAGTGGAAGGAGAATTATTATACATTACACTTTTATGACTTACAAAATGTTTGGGATTGAGTCAGGGTGGAACAGACCTTAAAGGGTTATATTCAGCTCCAAAGCCGACTGCTTGCTATCTGAAGGCCGTTACACTTCTGTATTTACTTGAAGGTTCCTATTGTTCTTAGATTAATATTGAGAAAAAGATGCACATTTTGTCTCCCAAAAAACATTGATTAAATCATTTGAAAATCATACAGAATAACCCCGTGAAGATCATAAGTTTGAAATATGAAGCATATATGTTTGTTGGGGAGATAAACATTTTGATATGGTAGATAGAATGAGATTTGCTTTCGGCATTTGGAGGCCAGACAAGCAGATCGAGTTCCACCCATCTCAGCAATGCAAGGGTAAAGGGTGTGTCAGCTTTTTGTTAAGCTTATCAAACCATCAATCTTTTATCATTTCATTTCCTGATCCCTGAATAAAATGTAGATCAGCACTCAAAATAGGGTCGGTACTGGGCTGAAAATGGGGTTAGTAATGGGCTGAAAATGGGGTCAGTAATGGGCTGAAAATGGGGTCAGTAATGGCCTCAAGATGAGATTGGTAGCCTTACAGCCCCGTTAACACCGACGAAGAGGCCGGGGACATTTTGAAAGGGGCACCCCTCTGGGCACCCAAAATGCCGGTCTGTCTCAGGCAGTAGGCCCCTTTTATTATGCAAATTGGGGTCCTAGGACCCCGATTGCCATTTTCAGTCCGAACTGGTCGGAGTCTGCGCCGTGCACAGTCCGACCAGTTCCACAAGTGATGAAGCGGAAGAGGCTCAGCTCAAGGTAAGTTTGGAGTTATTTTTGTGGGGCCTGGAGGCAAAGGAGCTGTCTCGAATTGGAAATTTTGAGTTTGAAGCCATTGCTGGGGATTGATGTTTCCTGCAACCCCTGGGCCCTGTTACGCTCCCTCTGTTGCTTTTCTGCTCTTGCCCAGATGAGCACTCCATATATGAATCGCAAGGGCTTCTACTCATTCTGAGGTAGTCAACTGCGGCACCTTCATTCTCCGGCATCCAGTGTGTGACAGGGTGGTCCCTGGGCCGAGCAGGAATGCCCCACGTTGCCGTGGCTCATGACCCCTCTGTGCCATCCAGAAACCCCAGTGGAGCACAAGCATAGCAAAGCCCGTGAGGTACAGCAGCCTCGTGGTTATGGTCTGGCAATCCAGAAAAGGAACTGGAGGATGTAAGTGAAGAGGCAGAGGAGGCAATGCTTCCAGTTGCCAGCTGCTAGAGCCATTTGGCAGACCTTGATGCAGGAAACATTCACCTGAATATCACAAGAAATTGCCCTATTGCCACTCATCCCACCATCTTCTTTATTAAACAGCATGTTCAAGATGACCAAAACCAACCTACTTCAACATTCTTCTTCCCAGCACATTACTCACGATGGACTCGCAGAAGAACATTGTGCCAAATTCTTTTATTAGAGAACAACATTTGCCCCATAACCAAGTGTGGGCTTCCCATGGTGCTTTCCCCTCCTATCAGTCATTGTTTGTTGGGCTCGCCACCCTAATCTGGTGCTTCTTTTCAATGCAGTCCCACTGGTGGGAGCGTGGGAGGTGTCTGGCAGCTGAGTGTCACTGAGAAGCTCGTGGGATTGGGATGACTCGCGACCTCTGTGAGCGTGGGACCCCGAGGGCTCTGCTTTAGGCGGCTGCATGAGCGCTGGTGCGGGCGCAGCCTGCCCCATGGCTCTTGTGCAGTCGTTCGGGGGGAGTGGGCGTCAGATTGGTGGGGCTGTGCTGCTGTTGGGAGCGACAGCAACATCATCTGTCGTCAGGTCCAACTGGCCCCTGCTCCCAGCTTCCAGGTCATTGTGGCCCCCTGATCTGAAACAGAACCCATCGCAGCAGTAACATTGCAGAAGTCTGTCATAATCTATTACTGACTCCGTAAATTTGTGCGCATTAAAAACTCTGCTGCCCGTATCCTAACTCGCACCAAGTTCCGTTCACCCATCACCCTGTGGCTCCCGGTCCAGCAACGCCTCGATTTTAAAATTTTCACCCTCGTGTTCAAATCCCTCCACGGCCCTTGCACCTCCCTATCTCTGTAACCTCCTCCAGCCCTACAACCCTCCGAGATCTCTGCGCTCCTCCAATTCTGGCCTCTTGCATATCCGATTATAATCGCTCCACCATTGGTGGCCGTGCCTTCAGCTGCCTGGGCCCTAAGCTCTGGATCCCTCCCTAAACCTCTCCGCCTCGCTACCTCTCTTTCTTCCTTTGAGACGCTCCTTAAAACCTACCACTTTGATCAAGCTTTTGGTCACCTGCCCTAATATCTGCTTATGTGGCTCGGTGTCAAATTTTGTTTGATAATCGCTCCTGTGAAGCGCCTTGGGACGTTTTACTACATTAAAGGTGCTAAATAAATACAAGTTGTTGTTGTTGGCCTCATTTGGCCAAACTCATTAGCTGTCCTGCCCAATGGGTGGCAGGATTGCAACCCAAGGCCTGTATGGCAACATTCTTGGCATTCATAATGGCCTCTGACATGAGAGGCTGCACTGCAGATGGCCCTGGGGCTGCCACGTGTGCTTAGACTGAGAGTGCAGCACTCCCTCAATAATGCACTGACGTGTCAGCTTGGGTTATGTACTCAAGCGATTGCATTTCAACAAGCGTGGTGAGAGTGCTACCAATTGAGCCAAGCTGGCTGAAAAATAACGCTCCCTCTCATCTGCCCTAACATTGTGCCTGAACCCCAGCCTTCAAAGAGCACCCGTTACCGCAGCAACATGACATTTCGATCTCACTGCTCGTTCTAATGGCTGTCACGGAGCTGAAACTGACAATTCAGGATCAAACAATACGCAGTTGTGTGCTTTGGATGTGTGTGCACCAGGAGCTGGGCTGTGGCTGTCCAAACACCCTCATTGTTAGTCGAGAGAGAGAGAATACTTTCTTCCCACCAGTCTGGACTTGGTTCAAGCCCAAGTCCCACAGGTGAAAGGGCAGTGTGCTGACCCACTTTGCCACACAGGCAGCCAACCCGAGAGATAATGGCCCAGATATTCCGATCGCAGGCCTCCCGCGGGCGGAGGGCTGCGATCTGGAAAATCTGCGCCCTGAGGGCTCTCGGGAGGCGCACAGTTCCGCTGCTGGGCCTCTCCAAACTGCCGGTGTGCAGGGCCCACGTAGGCGCAGGTAGTTCGCAGCGTCCCTGGGATCACGTGGGCCATGGGGAGCCAATCACAGAAGGGAATCGCCCTTCATACATTTGACAGGAAGACCTGTCAATTATATGAATGGAGATCACCCCCAAAACATAGTAAAACTTCAAATAAATTTAAAACAAACATCACATTTTTAAAATGACTTGAAATTACATAAATTAACTATTTTAAACAAAAATTTTACTTTTTGAAAAAAATAATTAAAGTTTTTAACGGGGCTAAAAATAAACTTACCAATTTTTAAATGATAAATCAATGGAAATTTAAAAAAAAACTTTTTTTCAACTCTTATCCTGGTAAAAGCAGGCCTTATGCCTGCTTTTACCAGGCGCAAGAATTGTAAGTGTTTTCTGCGGGCGGAGGGTCTCCAAAAAGCGGAACTATCCGCCCGCAGAGGCCCTTCTCCTGGGCAGCCGGAGGATCTGTCAAGAGCTTTCTCGACAGATTGGAAATGCTGGTTTCCAGCGCATGCGCAGTGCATACCTGAAACCAGCATTTCTGATGTCCCTACGGGTGAGTACACAGCAGCGTACACACCCGTAGGGATCAGAATTTCTGGCCCAATGTTGTTTGAGCAAGTGCTGCAGCCACAGTGCCAAGTCTCATGTTTCTATTTCTGTCAAATTAAGGGATAGGCCGCTGCCATACCACTGGAAATACAGGTCTCGATGTTTTCCTTAGGTGTTGCAGTTGGCAACTTTCTTGGCTTTTGCAGCGTGGTACATTGTACGGGCATGTACGTTTAATTGCTGAAGTAACACTGTTTCACTGAAGCAGTGTTATTTGCATAACATGGAACTGTGTTTTCTTTCTGCTTAATTATCTCCCATGCAAAAATATAAAAGCTGCCAATTCACTCACGCAATGCACTGGCCCATGTGTCCCTCACTGGGGCCAATTTTCGTCCCCACTTTTGGGTGGCAGTGCGCGGAATATCGCGACGCAGCACGTGCCACCCTGTTCACGCTGCCTGCTCCTGCCGCTGCCATTTTGGCTGGGTCCTTGAGATGGCCGGCCCAGGCAGCTGCCTGAAGCCTCATTCCAGTAAGCAAATCAGGGTCCGATGGCGTTAATAAGACGAATTAGTGTGAGGAACACATAATGCTGGACCCGCCCAGTAGTGCTGGGCAGTACAGGCCACAAGTGGCCATTTCTAGCGCTTTTTAAAGTGGTACTCACCTGTACCTACTCAGATCATTGGAATCTGTTTTGAAAGTGGCTTGGAAACCATTGCATTTTTGCCTGAATTTGCTTCAAAACCTTCAGGAAGCTCAAGGTACCAGCTACTGCAGAACATGGGAGTTAGTTTGGTCAATCCAGTCAGGGCCTGGATGAGAGGCCAGCAGGCGGGGCCATACTTGAGATTGAAAAGTCGTGGCCTGATGATGTCATTGGTGCCGTGACGCAATTTTAACGGCAATGTAGGGGGAGTCCCGCTCTGTCTGTTGCCTGGCAACAGTAACATGGCGGGAGGGGCCGACTGGCCAGAAGAGGCCCAGGTAAGTTTTAAAACTTTTCCTCTCTTTGAACTCCTTGTGGGCCAGGAGGAGCAAGAGTGCCCCACCCCTCCACCCAGGCCCCTCTAGGAGTCCTTGGGCCTCCCCGGCCTTGGCCACCCGACATATCTTTGGGAATTCCTCAGACATGGCCCTGATCTTCACGTAATGGCCAGCTCTGCAATCCCCCCATTGCGAACAGGGAATCCCCAGGCCTCTCCCCGATCCCAATGCAATTGCAGTGAAACCTCTTCACCCACTGACTGCCGGGGACCGTTCCTGGCTGCGGCCTCTTGCGGCCATATTTCCGCTACCGCCCATGGGCTAGGTAGTCAATCTGGCCAGGTGTTGGGCGGGAGTCTGGGAAAAGTTTTAATCATGTAAGGCCCTGACGTTAAGATTGGCAGGATCTCCACATCCTAGACCTGGCTGGGTGTGTTCCAAGCCCTCACCCCACCCCCCCCCATAAAAATCAGGTCCATGTTTACGGATGATGTCACCAAGGGGCAGCATGCAGATGAAGAAGGGCCAAGGATAGCTGCTTTGCTGTTTTGTTATTTTAGCATAAGGGAGTTTAAGGGTAAGTTTTCCGTTTTTGCGCTCCCAATGCAGAGCATCACACGCTGGAAGCACATATCCGAATATCGTGCAAAGGTTGCTTACGCCATTGAGACACCGAGGACAAGACCTGTAGAGCAATATGATGAGGCGCAGGTTGCTACCAAGGTCAGAGTGGAGTTGACCATCGTGAAGCAAAGGTTCAGATGTGTAGACCAATCAGGAGTTCTGTAGTACAGGCCGGTCAAGGTGGCATGATAAGGCCCCTTTATAGTGCAGACTTGTGTAAAATGTGAAATCAGGAGCTGCCAGCCTGCAATTCCCTGACTTGCGATCCCTGTGAGTGCTGTGCCTCACCAGGAGCACCTGATCCAGGAATCAGCTCCTAGAAACTCACTGAGCGAGTTCAGCACATCAGTGTCCTTATATCATGAAGCAACATTGTCATGATGTTGACTCATGAACCACCTCAGTATCAGATTCTGTTCAGGCTGTTTGTCTTAACGATCTATTTGTTGTTTTTTATTTTGCTTTTCTACAACGTCTCAACACTGAAAGTGGCAGCTCTCCTGTTACTCCCAGATCCCTTTTTAAGTCTCCTTATGATAACTCTATTCCTTTCATCTTTACTTATGTTCCTCATTTTTTCATCCAATATGATAGAAAGTCTTGCAATTATATAGCACCTTTCACGATCTCGGGACATCCCAAAGCGCTTCACAGCCAATGAAGTACTTTTTTTGAAGTGTGGTCACTGTTGTAATGTAGGAAACGAGGCAGCCAATTTGCGCACAGCAAGCTCCCACAAACAGCAATGTGATAATGACCGGATCATCTGTTTTAGTGATGTTGGTTGAGGGCTAAATAGAGGCCAGGACACCGGGGAGAACTCCCCTGCTCTTCTTCAAGATAGTGACCATGGGATCTTTTACGTCCACCTGAGAGAACAGACGAGCCTCGGTTTAATGTCTCATCCGAAAGACGGCACCTCCGACAGTGCAGCGCTCCCTCAGTACCGCACTGGAGTGTCAGCCTGGATTTTATGCTCAAGTCTTTGGAGTGGGACTTGAACCAGACAGATGGCAACCCTCATCTAGATTAGGTTGGCCTGCGCGGCACAGAGATCCCTTCACTATAGTAAGACTGGAAGTTGGTTTGAGATTCCCTGTAGTTTGGCAGCCAGCCACCTCAAGGTGGGTCTAGCTGGGACCATTGCTGAGTTGGGTGGAGATGTTTGCCTGGTTTGAAATGTGATCAAATGGAAGGATAACGAAAGAATCCACTTTCTCAGTAATTTGTTCAAAACCAGCTTCTACAGTTGCCAATAGTTGTTCAACTGGGAGAGGCTGATTTGCACAGAAACTGTCAGATAAATTACACCAGACTGATTCATATCTCCATGCTATCTGCCAAATCAGTTTGCATAACTCTTGCAATTCTGTTAAGGCAGTCTGTGTACATGCCTGCCCACAGTTCATTCCCATAACCAGCTTTTAGAAAATATTTTCCACTGACTTCTTAGATTATTTTAAAATGGGAGGCATTTATCAAATTGGGCATTTATTCCTAAGCAGGTGGATTGGCCCTCTCAGTGTTTCAGTCATTCTTGAGCAATATATTGTGCTTCTGCCCAAGTATGGTAGCGTAGTGTGGTACTAGGTTGTGAACTCTCCACTATAGCATATTGTGAACTTGAATTCAATAAATCTGCTAAATTGTTGGTTGACAATAGGAAAAAAATCAAACGTGAAAGTTGATGGGTTGTCATAGAAACCCAACTGATTCGCTGATGTTCTTCAGGGAATGGAGCCTGTCACCCCTACCCGGCCCGGCTTATACCTGACTTCAGTCTCACCCCTTGTGGTTGACTCTTCATACCCTCTGAAGTGGCCTAGCAAGCCACTCAGTTGTAAGCGCAGCATTCCCCACACCCTGAGAACAAGTAAAACACAAGCTTATGCTAAGCCTTGGTTATAGAGATGTTTTATCAGTGTTACCGCTAGATTCACTCAAGGTCAAGCGACTCATTTCTAGCTTATTAAATTTTTAACTTGGTCAATTTGTATATCTGTAATAACAACAGAAAACGCTGGAAAAACTCAGCAGGCCAGGCAACATCCGTGGAGAGAGAAAGAGAGTTTTCAGGTCGAAACCCTTCGTCGGAACTGAGAGAGCAAGAAATAAACAGATAAAAATGCAAGGGGGAGGCTGGGGGGAGGAATAAAAGAACAAAAGGGATGGTCTTTAGTGAGTAGAGACATTGAGAGATGCTCAAGGCAAGACGAGATGGTAATGAGACAGGTTGAGAAACAAAAGGTAAGGTGTGAAATGCTGGCAGAATCAGAGACAGCTGCCGTGGGGGGAGAGAGAGAAAAAAAGGAAAAAGGCACGGACCGAAAGAGTGGGTAAAATGAATACATATGTGGTAGGGGCCGGGGTTATGATCTGAAATTGTTGAACTCGATATTGAGTCCGGAAGGCTGTAAAGTGCCTAAACGGAAGATGAGGTGCTGTTCCTGGAGCTTACGCTGCGCTTCCGTGGAACAATGCAAAAGGCCGAGGACGGTGAGGTCTGAGTGAGCGTGGAGGGGTGAATTAAAATGACAAGCGACCGGAAGCTCGGGGTCACCCTTCCGGACTGAACGGAGGTGTTCCGCAAAGCGGTCACCCAATCTGCGCTTGGTCTCCCCAATGTAGAGGAGACCACATCGTGAGCAGCGAATACAGTATACTCGATTGCAAGAAGTACAAGTAAATCGCTGTTTCACATGTATAGCTGTAATGTTTGAATGGCTCAATTTACCACTGACTTTACTATCTCTCTAGCAAAAATCACAATACACTGCCTTGACATTTCTCGGCTGACGCTCCAGTGCAGTACTGAGGGAGCGCCGCACTGTCGGAGGGGTAGGACTGAGGGAGTGCCGCACTGTCGGAGGGTCAGTACTGAGGGAGCGCTGCACTGTCGGAGGGGCAGTACTGAGGGAGCGCCGCACTGTCGGAGGGGTAGGACTGAGGGAGTGCCGCACTGTCGGAGGGTCAGTACTGAGGGAGCGCCGCACTGTCGGAGGGGCATAGAAACATAGAAACATAGAATCGAGGAGCAGGAGTAGGCCATTCGGCCCGTCGAGCCTGCTCCGCCATTCAATACGATCATGGCTGATCATCCAAATCCAGTACCCTGTCCCTGCTTTAATCCCCACAGTACACATATCCCACCCTACCCCCGTAACCCCACGTATTTAATTCCCCCTAACATATCCCATCCTATCCCCATAACCCCACATATTTAATCCCCCCCTAACACTAAGGGTCAATTTATCATAGCCAAATCAACCTAACCCACACATTTTTGGAGGGCAGTACTGAGGGAGCGCTGCACTGTTGGAGGGGCAGTACTGAGGGAGCGCCGCACTGAGGGAGCGCTGCACTGTCGGAGGGGCAGTGCTGAGGGAGCGCTGCACTGTCGGAGGGGCAGTGCTGAGGGAGCGCTGCACTGTCGGAGGGTCAGTACTGAGGGAGCGCTGCACTGTCGGAGGGGCAGTGCTGCGGGAGCGCTGCACTGTCGGAGGGGCAGTACTGAGGGAGCGCTGCACTGTCGGAGGGGCAGTGCTGAGGGAGCGCTGCACTGTCGGAGGGTCAGTACTGAGGGAGCGCTGCACTGTCGGAGGGGCAGTGCTAAGGGAGCGCTGCACTGTCGGAGGGGCAGTGCTGAGGGAGCGCTGCACTGTCGGAGGGTCAGTACTGAGGGAGCGCTGCACTGTCGGAGGGGCAGTGCTAAGGGAGCGCTGCACTGTCGGAGGGTCAGTACTGAGGGAGCGCTGCACTGTCGGAGGGGCAGTGCTGAGGGAGCGCTGCACTGTCGGAGGGGCAGTACTGAGGGAGTGCTGCACTGTCGGAGGGGCAGTGCTGAGGGAGCGCTGCACTGTCGGAGGGTCAGTACTGAGGGAGCGCTGCCCTGTTGGAGGGTCAGTACTGAGGGAGCGCTGCCCTGTCGGAGGGGCAGTACTGAGGGAGCGCCGCACTGTGGGAGCTCTTCTTCAAGATAGTGACCATGAGATCTTTTACGTCCACCTGAGAGGGCAGACAGGGCCTCGGTTTAACGTTTCTCCGAAAGACGGCACCTCCGACAGTGCAGCACTCCCTCAGTACCGCACTGGAATGTCAGCCTGGATTTTATGCTCAAGTCTCTAGAGTGGGACTTGAACCAGAACATAAAGGTATAGAATGAGAAAAGGGCTACTGAACCTATCAAAGCCACTTTTTCTATAGACCACATACCATCTACCCAATCATGGACCCCTACCACACCTATTTAATCTCCTGAGTGAAAATACTGCATAAATATTCCCGAATGATAATCAAGCAAAACAACAATTGTTTCTCCATCTTTACATTTCCACTGTTCAACCTTAGCCTGTTGCCCTCCAGAGATACCCCCTTCTCGCTCCCCCCCTACTGTAAGCAGCACAAGAACTATTGTGTCCCATGGCGTATTTGAGCATCTCAGTCTCTACCTATCCCTGTAATCACCAGTCCCATTCCCAAGCAGGTAAAAAAAGATCAATTTGGTAAACTTAAAAAAAACATATTTTTGGTCAATTAATTTGGTAATCTTTCCCCTCGTTTCTTTCTCTCCTATGTGATCAGACGTCACGTAGCTGAATGCCACGTGATTGGATGTCACGCGGCTGAATGTCACATGATCGGACGTCACGCGGTCGAACGTCACATGGTCAGGTGTCACATGGTCAGATGTCACACAATCAAACCTCCAGGAATACCTCCAACCAAAAAGACAAAAACAGAAAGGTAGAAAGGTAAGCAATCACCAGCTATTTGTCTATTATAAAGAATAACGTAGCCTACTGCATGTTTAGATACATTTAGTGGAAGGAGAATTATTATACATTACACTTTTATGACTTACAAAATGTTTGGGATTGAGTCAGGGTGGAACAGACCTTAAAGGGTTATATTCAGCTCCAAAGCCGACTGCTTGCTATCTGAAGGCCGTTACACTTCTGTATTTACTTGAAGGTTCCTATTGTTCTTAGATTAATATTGAGAAAAAGATGCACATTTTGTCTCCCAAAAAACATTGATTAAATCATTTGAAAATCATACAGAATAACCCCTTGAAGATCATAAGTTTGAAATATGAAGCATATATGTTTGTTGGGGAGATAAACATTTTGATATGGTAGATAGAATGAGATTTGCTTTCGGCATTTGGAGGCCAGACAAGCAGATCGAGTTCCACCCATCTCAGCAATGCAAGGGTAAAGGGTGTGTCAGCTTTTTGTTAAGCTTATCAAACCATCAATCTTTTATCATTTCATTTCCTGATCCCTGAATAAAATGTAGATAAGCACTCAAAATAGGGTCGGTATTGGGCTGAAAATGGGGTTAGTACTGGGCTGAAAATGGGGTCAGTAATGGGCTGAAAATGGGGTCAGTAATGGGCTGAAAATGGGGTCAGTAATGGGCTGAAAATGGGGTCAGTAATGGCCTCAAGATGAGATTGGTAGCCTTACAGCCCCGTTAACACCGACGAAGAGGCCGGGGACATTTTGAAAGGGGCGCCCCTCTGGGCACCCAAAATGCCGGTCTGTCTCAGGCAGTAGGCCCCTTTTATTATGCAAATTGGGGTCCTAGGACCCTGATTGCCATTTTCGGTCTGAACTGGTCGGAGTCTGCGCCGTGCACACTCCGACCAGTTCCACAAGTGATGAAGCGGAAGAGGCTCAGCTCAAGGTAAGTTTGGAGTTATTTTTGTTAATCAAGAGCCAGAGCACATGACTACCATTGATTCAACACTAAATTGGCAGCTTCTCTCAGACAAGCCGTAGGGTAGCTGGTGCGGGAAGTGGAAAAGTATTACATGGATGAAACAAGGGTGCTCCTCTGAGTCGATGGTTGGGAACATTGTTTGGGCAGATTAAAGGGAGCTTTACTCTATGTTAACTATGCTGTACCTGACCTGGGAATACCTAATAGAAACATAGAAAGAAACATAGAAAAATAGGAGCAGGAGTCGGCCATTCGGCCCTTCGAGCCTGCTCCGCCATTCAATATGATCATGGCTGATCCTCTATCTCAATACCATATTCCTGCTCTCTCCCCATACCCCTTGATGCCTTTTGTGTCTAGAAATCTATCTATCTCCTTCTTAAATATATTCAGTGACTTGGCCTCCACAGCCTTCTGTGGTAGAGAATTCCACAGGTTCATCACCCTCTGAGTGAAGAAATTTCTCCTCATCTCAGTCCTAAATGTCCTACCCCGTATCCTTAGACTGTGACCCCTCGTTCTCGACCCCCCCAGCCAGGGGAAACATCCTCCCTGCATCCAGTCTGTCTAGCCCTGTCAGAATTTTATACGTTTCAATGAGATCCCCTCTCATTCTTCTAAACTCTAGTGAATAGAAGCCTAGTCGACCCAATCTCTCCTCATACGACAGTCCTGCCATCCCAGGAACCAGTCTGGTGAACCTTCGCTGCACTCCCTCTATGGCAAGTATATCCTTCCTTAGGTAAGGAGACCAAAGCTGCACACTGTGGGGTGTTATTGGTCTCGCACCATAAATCCTGCAGGAGGTTGGCAAGGCAAAATGAACAGCCACCTTGTGTCTGTCCCATTTTCCAAGTCACCCCTCATTTGCAGGAAGTCAGCGAGCTGCCAGCGCAAACACGCTTACCATAGGCAGGTCGTGGACTGGGGGCGGTACAACAGGTTCTGACGAGCTTGCAACAGCTTAGAGGAAAGGTGCATTCTTTGCGACCAAAGCAGGGAAGGAACTCCGTGGAGCTGCAGGAAGATGTCTAGGGGAGAAGAAGAGTTCCAGCAGGGCCCCCAGGTTTTCGGATTAAGCCATGGAAGAATTTCGTGAGTCGAGGGAGGTCCTCTTCTGCTTGGATGGTCGGCATGTTCCAAGGCAAGTTGGTGAATGGGCGAGAGCTGGCGCATCATGTGAAAGCAGACAATATTTACACCAGAACCTGGCTGAGGTGCAGAAAGAAATTCAATGACCTGACCAGGCGTGCCAAGGTCAGACTCCCCATCACATCTCTCGTTCTTTCTGCTGAGTCCTGCATGACCCTCCCTTCACTTCCATACAATCGATCATTTCCTTCCTGTTTCCGATAATTGTCCATAAGTTAGCAGCGAAGACTTTGCTGCATTTCCTGCCTGGTGTCAATGTCACCCTCGAAAGCTGCTACTCATGTTAGTAGCTGCTGCTCACGCTACTCAAAACGAATGTTTTCCCACATTACAACAGTGACTACATTTCAAAAGTACTTCATTGGCTGTAAAGCGCTTTGAGACGTCCGGTGGTCGTGAAAGGCGCTATATAAATGTAAGTCTTATTTTATTTTATTTTACTCCTCTCACAACCACCTCTCCCTACTGGCCAAACTTGCTGCTTCTTCCTGCCGTCATGCACGCTATGGTAACTTGGCTCATACGTGGCGAGGGTTGAAAGCCCAGGGCACATATTTACTCACTTCCACTCTTCTTGCAGAAGCTTTCCCATGACCGGAGGGAGACAACCAGCACAGGGGGAGGTCCCGTCACTCTACAGACACTGACCCCTATGGAAGAGGCTGCCAGTGAGCTTTTGGGATGAAACACGTCAGTCTGCATCAGAGATGGTGAAGCTCGAGGCCTTTCACAGCAAGGTTTGTAAGCATCTTCCCTACCTCTTCTTCGCCTGCTTAACTCTTTCACTCACACCCTTACTTGCCTCCTGAACGTGACAACCTGCTGTCACCTAGAGCTGACAGTGATCGGACATGTGCTCGCCATCAGAAATACCTCCGAACCCTTGCCCCTCTCCTCTTTCCCTCGGTCCGCCAGACGACTTGGATGCTAGTGCCAGGCAGAGTGAAGGTGAAAGTCCTGATAACGATTCACCCTTACCAGACCAAACATCCTCCAGTGTAGCTCCATCTGCAGTCCTTGTTGCACAGAAAAGTTAAGCAGCATGCAGCACACCACCATGATATGGGACACTGTTTCTGGGCTCTATTTTAGGAAGCCACCAGGCTTGTCCAGGCATCTGGGATCCTGGGCTTTATAAATAGAAGCATAGAGCACAAAAGCTAGGAAGTTATGCTAAACCTGTATAAAACACTAGTTCGGCCCCAGCTGGAGTATTGGCCCAGATATTCCGATCGCAGGCCTCCCGCGGGCGGAGGGCTGCGATCTGGAAAAATCTGCGCCCTTACCTGAGGGCTCTCGGGAGGCGCACAGTTCCGCTCCTGGGCCTCTCCAAACTGCCGGTGTGCAGGGCCCACGTAGGCGCAGGTAGTTCGCAGCGTCCCTGGGATCACGTGGGCCATGGGGAGCCAATCACAGAAGGGAATCTCCCATCATACATTTGACAGGAAGACCTGTCAATTATATGAATGGAGATCACCCCCAAAACATAGTAAAACTTCAAATAAATTTTTAAAAAAATCACATTTTTAAAATGACTTTAACTTACTATAAATTAAGTATTTTAAACAAAAATTTCATTTTTTGAAAAAAATAATTAAAGTTTTTAACAGGGCTAAAAATAAACTTACCTTTCTTTAAAGTATTTTTAAATGATAAATCAGTGGAAAATTTTAAAAAAACTTTTTTCAACTCTTATCCTGGTAAAAGCGGGCCTTATGCCTGCTTTTACCAGGCGCAAGAATTGTAAGTGTTTTCTGCGGGCGGAGGGTCTCCAAAAAGCGGAACTATCCGCCCGCAGAGGCCCTTCTCCTGGGCAGCCGGAGGATCTGTCAAGAGCTTTCTCGACAGATCGGAAATGCCGGTTTCCAGCACATGCGCAGTGCATACCTAAAACCAGCATTTCCGATGTCCCTACGGGTGAGTACACAGTGCGTACACACCCGTAGGGAACAGAATTTCTGCCCCAATGTGTCCAATTCTGGGCACCGCACTTTAGGAAGGATGTAAAGGCTTTGGAGAGGGTACAGAGGAGATTTACTAGAATGGTTCCAGGGATGAGGGATTACAGTTACGTGGATAGACTGGAGAAGCTGGGGTTGTTCTCCTTAGAGCAGAACAGGCTAAGAGGAGATTTGATAGAGGTGTTCAAAATCATGAAGGGTTTAAACAGAGTAAATAAAGAGAAACGGTTTCCAATGGCTGAAGGGTCGAGAACCAGAGGGCACAGATTTAAGGTGATTGGCAAAAGAACCAGAGGCGACATGAGGAAAAACTTTTTTACGCAACGAGTCGTTAGGATTTGGAATGCGCTGCCTGATAGGGTGGTGGATACAGATTCATAGAAACATAGAAACATAGAAGATAGGAGCAGGAGTAGGCCATTCGGCCCCTCGAGCCTGCTCGGCCATTCGATGAGATCATGGCTGATCATCCAAACTCAGTACCCTGTCCCTGCCTTCTCCCCATATCCCTTGATACCTTTAGCTTTAAGAAATATATCTAACTCATTCTTGAATATATTTAATGACTTGGCCTCAACTACCTTCTGTGGTAGAGAATTCCACAGGTTGACCACTCTCTGGGTGAAGAAATTCCTCCTCCTCTCAGTCCTAAATGGCTTACCCCTTATCCTTAGATTATGACCCCTGGTTCTGGACTCTCTGACCATCGGGAACATTCTTCCTGCATCTAGTTTGTCCAGACCTGTCAGAATTTTATATGTTTCGATGAGATCCCCTCTCATTCTTCTATACTCCAGCGAGTATAAGCCCAATCGACCCAATCTCTCCTCATATGTCATTCCTGCCATCCCAGGTATCAGCCTTGTGAATCTTCGCTGAACTCCTTCCATGGCAAGAACATCCTTCCTCAGATAAGGCGACCAAAACTGCACACAGTACTCAAGGTGTGGTCTCACCAAGGCCCTGTACAACTGCAGCAGGACATCCCTGTTCCTATACTCAAACCCTTTCGCTATGAAGGCCAACATACCATTTGCCTTCTTCACCGCCTGCTGCACCTGCATGCTTACCTTCAGCGACTGGTGCACAAGGACACCCAGGTCTCGTTGCACTTCCCCTTCTCCCAATCTATTGCCATTCAGATAATAGTCTGCCTTTCTGTTTTTGACACCAAAGTGGATAACCTCGCATTTATCCACGTTATATTGCATCTGCCACGCTTCTGCCCACTCACCCAACCTGTCCAAATCAATAGTAGCCTTCAAAAGGGAATTGGATAAATACTTGAAGGAGAAAAAATTGCAGGGATATGGGGAAGAGCGGGGGAGTGGGACCGACTGGATTGCTCTTCGAAAGAGCCGGCGCAGACTCGATGGGTCAAATGGCCTCCTTCTGTGCTGTACTATTCTATGATTTGATGATCTAAATCATTGTTTCAGAACTCCAGTCTTCTGCTCAATGAAGGCTTTCGCTGAAGCATGGATCTGATAGATTTGGAGTTCTGTTGCTGAGCGTGGATGTGTAAGGATTGTCGTAAGCCAGATGTGCAGGATATAGCTTTGAATTTGCTGTTCATGGTCAAACAATCGGGGAATGGATGACCGACACAATGCAGATGCGCCTTGGCAGCTGCCAGGAAAGTGAGCACAGACCCTCATGGGGCAGTGCTCGTGATCACACACCAATTGTACATTTATCGAGTGAAACCTTTTGCGATTCATGAAGGTGGCAGCATTGTGGGCAGGTGTACACAGGGGCGATGTGCATGCAGTCAATGATGGACTGGATTTGGGGGAATCTTGCAACCTCAGCAAACCCCAGAGCCCTATCCTACTGCTTCTTGATGTCCGTGGGGAAAATGATGTATCTGTTTTACGCATCAGTCACCTGCTTAATAGTACTGTCGGCGGCAGTGTCTTTCAAATAAGACTCTCAGAGATATTCTCTCTCAGGTGGGCAGCACTGTTCGAAGAAGAGCAGGGGAGTTCTTCCCAGTGTCCTGGCCAATATTATCCCACAACCAACACGTAAAACAAATGATCTGGTCATTACCACTTTGCTGTTTGCGGGACATTGCTGTGCATCCTGAGGTTGTGAAAGGCGCTATATAAATGCAAGTCTTTCTTTTCCGTTTACTAGTGTAGCTTTGTCACAACTGCCTTAACTCCTCCCCCACTTTCAAATAAAGTACCACTTCTTCAATCCAGTACCCATCCTAGAACATGACAACACATCAGCCCTTTTTGTCCCTGCATGATCGTAGCAGTATCAATCATCGGATTGAATAAGTCAGCATGAATTATTCAAATGCACCCTTTCCTGTGTGACACTAATGTTCATGAATAACAAAGCATAACATAAGTGCACGTTCTGTTTTAATACACCAAACTCCATAGTGAACACAAGCCAACTTACTCTTTCCTCACACATTGCTACCCCTGGGTGGCTAAACATGGCTTTTATTGTCCGACTGTAGCGCTTCTCCTAGGTATAACCTAAGGACCAGCATCAGGAGAGGTGGTTGGCTGATCTTATGCTACAAAAGGCTCTTGGGACTGAGCTGGCTCTCCTCTCATGGCAGCTCGCTCCTGGGAGGGAGGTGCTGCTGGCTGCATCGCTGGAGCTTTTTCCAGAGCAGCTTGGTGTTGTCTTCTTTATTCCACTGGTTTGGTGTTCTGAGGGGGAAGGCCAGAGGCCTGGCATTTGCTGCTGTCCTGCGAGATGGCACTATCAGGCAGGTTGTCTCCAATTTGCTCTGGATCTACTGATCAGTTGTGGCTCGTCTAGTAGTAGCTATCAGAACCTGAAAACCCTGAGAGACGGCAGCATCCACTGTGGGCGCCAGGGTCTGGAAGTTGGTATGCAAAGTGTTGTCTATTCCTCCCCAGATACCACCAGGGCAACAGTCTGTGCTCCTGTAGAGGTGGAGGCACCGACAGGTCCAGGGTCACTTCTTAGGTGGGCGGCTTTTGCTCCATTGATGGCCGTTGATGTCCGCAATGAAGAGAAAGCTTCCCTGATGTTGCCGCAAATGAGAGCTGTAGACTCTAGAGTCACACCTGTCAGCTGCCCACATCCTCAGAGAGTGACCTCAGAGCCTGCGCATAGATGTGATGTTCCTCAAACATCTTTCTTTCAGGCGAGTACCCATGGGTGCTGGGTCCCATGACTCCGAAGGCATGGGCAGCCTCCTGCTCAGTCTTCACTAAGAAGGTACCACATTCTCCCTTGTGTTCTGTGGACTACCTGGTGCCACATCCTCACTAACACTATCCAAATCCCTCAGGATGAAAGTATCTGAACTGGTGCATGGGAGTGAAAAAGCAAGAGACGCAGGAGTTGAGATCGAGGCAGTTGTGGCAGAGAAACATGGGGCAGGATGTTGGTGCAGACACTTATAGGTAGGCTTCATCTCAATCCCTCTCCCTCATCGTCATCATCCTCATCACCTACCTGATAATCTACGAGGAAGAAATTCCACCTCTGCTCCTCATCATTTTCCTCGTCTTCCTCATTGTCTGCCCGTGGCTGTGGTAGATCTACAGGAAAGAATTGTACAAGATAAGAATGGTCCTCTTTCGGTTGTCAGTGGCAGATCCTGCAGTGGTAGCCATTCTTGAAAAGTGGCACAAAAACATACATGAGCTATCTAGTGTAACTCGCTGACAGTGAACGGAGCGATCCAAACACTTTGCTACTGATCTGTTGCTCCACCCAGCCTAGTGAGGTAATCTTCAGCCATTGGCTTTTTAAAGGCTGCACTCTCATTTTCAAGCACCCCCCAGCACATTACTCCCATTTTACATGGATTTGAGCCAAGGGATCCTCCAACTGATATGCCAACGTGCTGACCCGCAAAATTAATGAGGATTCAGTTTTACAGATTATTAGTGGGTGCAACTCAGAATTCATCAGCATAAATCTGGCACAACTAGGGTTGCCAACTCTCCAGCATTGCCCTGGAGTCTCCAGGAAATGAAGATTAATCTCCAGGACACTGCTGGGAGCGAACCCGGGAGAAAAATCATCAGGGGATAAACAAAATAGTGGATGAATGTTTAAGGTGGTGGCTGCTTTGTCCTGGATGGTGTCGAACTTCTTGAGTGTTGTTGGAGCTGCACTCATCCAGGCAAGTGGAGAGTATTCCATCACACTCCTTACTTGTGCCTTGTAGATGGTGGAAAGGCTTTGGGGAGTCAGGAGGTGAGACACTCGGCGCAGAATACCCAGCCTCTGACCTGCTCTTGTTGCCACAGTATTTATGTGGCTGGTCCAGTTAAGTTTCTGGTCAATGGTGACCCCCCAGGATGTTGATGGTGGGGGATTCGGCGATGGTAATGCCGTTGAATGTCAAAGGGAGGTGGTTAGACTCTCGCTTGTTGGAGATAGTAATTGCCTGGCACATGTGTGGCGCAAATGTGACTTAATTTACTAATTTAAAAAACATTAGAAATTAGGAAAACAGTCAACATTAATCCAATTGGGTAATAAAAGTGTGTTCCCTTTCCAATTGGCCGTTGGAAGGCAGTGCACCTGGAGGATGGACCAATGGCGGGAGTGTGGGGGCGTGGTGGTTTGCGGCGGCAGGTCATGTGATGCAACCTCAAGGATACGTCCAATCAAAGTTTCCAACCCTAGGCACAACTCATCGCATGGATATATCGAGCCCATCATATCTTCACCGTGTCACGACACAGCCTATAGGACATTTTCTGCCCTAATGCTTCCTGTTAATGTCATCAAAATTTTTTTTAAAACTCTCCAGAAAGTAATAGAAATTCCTGATATCTTGGGGTGAGGTAGAGTTAAAAATGCTTAAGATCTTTAAAAATCACCTCAGCCACCAATAACAGGGGCACATTTTGCAAATTTGTTAAAGGATGTCCCAAAGCGCTTCACAGCCAATGAAGTACTTTTGAAGTGCAGTCACTGATGTAATGCAGGGAAACAGGGCAGCCAATTGGCACCCAGCAAGATCCCACAAACAGCAAATGAGGTAACTGAGCACTGAGTCTGTTTTTCGTTGGAGCTGGTTGAAGACAAATCTTGGCCAGAATATTAACGTGATCTTAAATGTCTCCAACCTGTTTTCCTATAGCTGGCCAGCTCTGGAGCAGACTTCAAACGTTTCTTGAAAGCCACTGCTCCCTGCTCGAAGACATTGCTGGTAACTTATGTCACTGGGGTAGGAAGAAAGAAAGAACTTGCATTTATGTAGCGCCTTTCATGAACTCAGGACGTCCCAAAGCGCTTTACAGCCAATGAAGTACTTTTGAAGTGTAGTCACTGTTGTAATACATTTTATTTTGCCGAAACCTTCAAAAAGAAATTGAAGAAGAGATTTTCTTTTATAAAATTGAAGGGGAGGGGAGAGGGGGGGGGAGAGGGATCCTTTGGACAGATAGTGCTCCCCTAGACTTTCCTTCCCCTTGAACAGAAATTTGACTGATTTTTATCAGTACCGTATATACTCGTACATAGAATCATACAGCATAGAAGAAGGCCATTCGGCCCATTGTGCCTGTGCCGGCTCTTTGAAAGAGCGATCCAATTAGTCCCACCCCACTGCTCTTTCCCGTTAGCCCCGCTATTTTTTTTCCCCTTCAAGTATATATCCAATTCCCTTTTGAAAGTTACTATTGAATCTGCTTCCTTTGTCCTTTCAGGCTGTGCATTTCAGATCACAACAACTCGCTGCGTAAAAGAAAATCTCCTCATCTCCCCTCTGGTTCTTTTGCCGATTATCTTCAATCTGTGTCCTCTGGTTACCGACCCTCCTGCCACTGGAAACAGTTTCCCCCCTCATCATTTTGAACACTTCTATTAAAGTCAAGTTCGGAATAGAAAGATGATCCGCTGTAACTTTCAAATTCTCATTGCTGGCGAAAAGTTGGGCTAATTGCCCATCAACTGCATATCAATTACGCTGGAAACTTTTACGGCTGGTGCAAAAAGGCGCAGGAGCCTGTTTGCACTGTGCATGGGGAGGGGGCTGAGAACATAAGAACATAAGAAATAGGAGCAGGAGTCGGCCATTCGGCCCTTCGAGTCTGCTCCGCCATTCAATGAGATCATGGCTGATCTTCTGCCTCAACTCCATTCACCGGCCCTATCGCCATATCCCTTGATGCCCTTACTAGTCAGAAATCTATCGACTTCTGTTTTGAATATATCCAATGACTGAGCCTCCACAGCCCTCTGGGGTAGAGAATTCCAAAGATTCACCACCCTTTGTGTGAAGAAATTTCTTCTCATCTCAGTCCTGAATGGCCTACCCTTTATCCTGAGGCTGTGGCCCCTGGTTCTAGACTCCCCAGCTAAGGGAAACATTCTCCCAGCATCCATCCTATCAAGCCCTGTAATAATTTTGTATGCTTCAATGAGATCCCCTCTCATTCTTCTGAATTCAAGAGAATACAGGCCTAGTTTACTCAATCTCTTCTCATATGACAGTCCCGCCATCCCAGGAATCAATCTCGTGAACCTTGGTTGCACTCCCTCTATGGCAAGTATATCCTTCCTTAGGTAAGGAGACCAAAATTGTACACAGTACTCCAGGTGTGGTCTCACCAAGGCCCTATATAATTGGAGTAAGACTTCTTTACTCCTGTACTCAAATCCTCTTGTAATGAAGGCCAGCATACCATTTGCCTTCCTAATGGCTTGCTGCACCTGCACATTCACTTTCAGTGACTCATGTACAAGGACACCCAGGTCCCTTTGAGCATCTGCATTCCCCAATCTTTCACCATTTAGGAAATACTCTGCCTTTCTGTTTTTTCTACCAAAGTGGATAACTTCACATTTATCCACATTATATTCCATCTGCCATGTTCTCACCCACTCACTGAGCCTGTCGAGATCCCCTTGAAGCCTCTTCACATCCTCTTCGCAACTGACACTGCCACCTAGCTTTGTATCATCATCAAATTTGGAAATGTTACATTTAGTCCTCTCATCCAAATCATTGATATAGATTGTGAATAGCTGGGGCCCAAGCACCGATCCTTGCGGTACCCTACTAGTCACAGCCTGCCATCCTGAAAAAGACCCGTTTATCCCTCCTCTTTGTTTTCTGTCTGTTAACCAATTCTCAATCCATGCTAGTATATTACCCCCAATTCCATGTGCCCTAATTTTGTTCACCAACCTCTTGTGTGGGACCTTATCGAAGGCCTTCTGAAAATCCAGATACACCACATCTACCGGTTCCCCTTTGTCTACTCCACTAGTTACATCCTCAAAGAACTCCAGTAGGTTTGTCAAACAGGATTTCCCTTTCATAAATCCATATTGACTCTGCCCAATCTTACTATTAGTTTCTAAGTACCCAGTTATTGCATCCTTTATAATAGATTCCAGCATTTTCCCAACTACTGATGTGAGGCTAACAGGTCTGTAGTTCCCCATTTTCTCTCTCCCTGCTTTCTTAAATAGCGGGGTTACATTTGCTATCCTCCAATCTGCAGGAACCGTTCCAGAATCTATAGAATTTTGGAAGATGACAACCAATGCGTCCACTATTCCAATGGCCACCTCTTTCAAAACCCTAGGATGTAGGTCATCCGGTCCTTGGGATTTATCGACTTTTAGTCCCATTAATTTTGCTAGTACTGTTTTTTTACTAATAATAATTTCTTTAAGTTCCTCATTCTCGTCACGCCCTTGGTTTTCTCGTATTTCTGGGAGGTTTTTTGTGTCTTCCGCCGTGAAGACAGAAACAAAGTATTTATTTAATTTCTCTGCCATTTCCTCATTCCCCATTATAAATTCTCCCGTCTCTGACTGTAAAGGACCTACATTTACCTTTGCCAGTCTTTTCCTTTTTACATACCTATAGAAGCTTTTACAATCCATTTTTATATTTTTCGCTAGTTTGTGCTCATATTCCATTTTCCCTTTCTTTATCAATTTCTTGGTCCCCCTTTGCTGATTTCTAAAAAGATCCCAATCCTCAGGCTGACCTGCTTTTTCTGGCAACTTTATAAGCTTCCTCCTTTGACTTAATACTAGCTTTAATTTCTTTTGTTAGCCATGGTTGGATCACTTTTCCTTTTGGGTTTTTATGCCCTAGAGGAATATATGTTTGTTGCAAATTATGCATTATTTCCTTGAATGTTAGCCATTGTATGTCCACCTTCATACCTTTTAGTGTAGTCTCCCAATTTACCATGGCCAACTTGTCCCTCATACTCTTGTAGTTTCCTCTGTTTAGATTGAAGACCTTAGTTTCAGATTGGACTACATCACTCTCAAACTTAATGTAAAATTCAATCATATTATGGTTACTTGTCCCTAAAGGCCCCTTTACCACAAGATTATTGATTAGCCCTTTCTAATTACACAGTACCAGATCCAGAATAGCCTGTTCCCTGGTTGGTTCTTCCACATACTGATCCAGGAAACCATCTCGCATGCATTCCAAGAATTTGTCCTCCACACCATTAGTGGTAATTTGATTTGCCCAGTCAATATGTAGATTAAAGTCCCCCATGATTACCGTATTGCCCTTGTTACATGCACTTCTAATCTCTTGATTGATACTGTGCCCTACATTACCATTACTGTTTGGTGGCCGATACACAACTCCCACCAATGTTTTCCGCCCTTTGCTGTTTCTTAGCTCCACCCAAACTGATTGCAGTTCTACATCACGATCTGCCAAGCCAAGATCTTTTATCTCTACCGTACCGATCTCATCCCTTATTAACAGCGCTACGCCACCTCCTTTTCCATTTTGTCTGTCCTTCCTAAATGTTGAGTACCCTGGAACATTCAGTTCCCAGCTTTGGTTACCCTGCAACCATGTCTCTGTAATGGCAATTACATCATACCCATTTACTTCTATTAGTGCCATTAATTCATCCACCTTGTTGCGAATGCTACGTGCATTTAGATAAAGTGCCTTCAACTTTGCCTGTTTAATATTTTTCTGCACTTTGACCCTCTTTACTGTTGGCCTTTGTTTCTGCTCCCTACTAGTTTTGCTGACTACTTTTCTAACTTGCACTTCCAGCTTTGTTTCTCTCCATTCTGGGCCCACACTTAGGTTCCCAGCCCCCTGACAAACTAGTTTAAATCCTTCCCAACAGCACTAGCAAACCCCCCTGCGAGGATGTTGGTCCCGTTTCTGCCGAGGTGTAACCCGTCCGGCTTGTACAGGTCCCACCTTCCCCAGAATCGGTCCCAATGCCTCAGGAATTTAAATCCCTCCCTCCTGCACCATCTCTCCAGCCACGCATTCATCTGGTCGATTCTCTTATTTCTGCTCTCGCTAGCACGTGGCACTGGGAGTAATCCTGAGATTACTACCTTTGAGGTAGTACCTTTGAGAGAAAATTGTATAATAATTAAAAAGGAACACATAAAAGAACCTATCATAAGAACCTAAGAAATAGGAGCAGGAGTAGGCCAGCTGTAAAGGCTCGGTTTGAAGGATGAGATCGTTTTAATCTTTTTTTAAATCTTGCAGAGTCTTCCAGTAAATAACTACTTACTCCAAATTATTCCCTGTGCTTTTTGAAGCCAAGTACTGCACTCACACCATTTCATTTTACAAGTTGTAACTACATAATAATACACAGGCTTTCTGTGTTTCCTGATTGGCTAGTGAAAGGAGCACCGCCCCACGTGATCCCAGGTCCGCTTACGCCCAACGGTGCGCCCCTGGGATCCGCGGGCCACTGCGCTGCGCACAACTCCTCAGCGTTTCAAAGCACATTTTTACTTGGGGCTTCGGCAATTTCAGGGTGAATGTTTTTGATTGCGCCAGTGATTTTCCTCCCGGGTTGCTTGCAGCAGTGTCCAGGAGTACTGTGTGCAGATTTGGTCTCCTTACCTAAGGAAGGATATACTTGCCATAGAGGGAGTGCAACCAAGGTTCACGAGATTGATTCCTGGGATGGCAGGACTGTCATATGAGAAGAGATTGAGTAAACTAGGCCTGTATTCTCTTGAATTCAGAAGAATGAGAGGGGGATCTCATTGAAGCATACAAAATTATTACAGGGCTTGATAGGGTGGATGCTGGGAGAATGTTTCCCTTAGCTGGGGAGTCTAGAACCAGGGGCCACAGCCTCAAGATAAAGGGTAGGCCATTCAGGACTGAGCTGAGAAGAAATTTCTTCACACAGAGGGTGGTGAATCTTTGGAATTCTCTACCCCAGAGGGCTGTGGAGGCTCAGTCATTGAGTATATTCAAAACAGAAGTCGATAGATTTCTGACTAGTAAGGGCATCAAGGGATATGGCGATGGGGCCGGTGAATGGAGTTGAGGCAGAAGATCAGTCATGATCTCATTGAATGGCGGAGCAGGCTCGAAGGGCCGAATGGCCGACTCCTGCTCCTATTTCTTATGTTCTGATGTTCTAATGTTAATCTTTCATTCCTGGAGACTCCAGGGCAATCCTGGAGGGTTGACACTTAAGAGACTTCTACTGCAGAGAAAATGGGGTCTGTACATCAGTGCTTAGCCAGCACATGTGCCTTTGCCAGCTTTACCCTTGGATTAGTAGAAAATAGGCCCACCAGTTCCCACAGATCAGACATTGGGGTAGATTTTCAACTTGCCGCCCGGGCATAAAACTGGCATTGCGGATCAGCCGCCTGTTATAAGAACCCACTTGATTTGAAATGAATGGAAATGAAAATCGTGCGGTTTGTTTATCAGGGGGCCAATCCGCAACGGGCTGCTGTTGAAAATCTGCCCCATTGTTTTGAAGCTTGTAAGAGATGCTTTGTAAACGCTGCTTTTGTTTTCCCTGCCAAATTCTTTCACCGCCTGCGCAGTGCCCACCTCGGCCCTTATAAAGGCGGCTAAGGTGCTCCTCCGCGTGAGGAGCGCAACGTAAAGTTGTATTATAGATAATGCCACAAGAGACAATAGGGTAGCCATTGCTGCCAGCGATGTTATCATCTGAGCACTTAAGGTGTTTGTATCAACCTTTGATGCATTTAAGGAGAAGCTAGATAAACACATGAAAGAGAAAGGAATAGAAGGATCAGCTGATAGGGTGAGGGGAGACTTGTATGGAGCATAAACACCGGCATAGACCAGTTGCACAGTATGGCCTATTTCGGTGCTGTGTGATTCTATGTGATACCCCTCTCTGCTATTGTAATGGAGACATTTATGGCAGCTTCAGTAAGAACTACACATCTACTGAGGGAATAAGGGGCGAGAAGAAGATGTCCTTTGTAATCATGGGAATAACTCAGAAAAGGGAGGGAGGCGGATAGAATAAACAAATCAATAAATCACTCGATCCTGAAACAATTATTGCAAATCCACTATGGAAGGCGGAGCAAAATACCTTTCATAATGCAAATAACTGGGAATAGGAGGTTTTGAGGAGGGAAGAACAAAGTCGCTTGCATCTCAAGCAAGTTTTCAGAAAATAATCTTAGGAATAGTGCAGCCGTGAGGCCTGTATCTTTCAGTATCAGTAAGATACATAATATTTTACATTGAGACAGTCGTGTGTTACATTAGAAACATAGAAAAATAGGAGCAGGGGTAGGCCATTCGGCCCTTCGAGCCTGCTCCGCCATTCAATATGATCATGGCTGATCCTCTATCTCAATGCCATATTCCTGCTCTCTCCCCATACCCCTTGATGCCTTTTGTGTCTCCAAATCTATCTATCTCCTTCTTAAATATATTCAGTGACTTGGCCTCCACAGCCTTCTGTGGTAGAGAATTCCACAGGTTCACCACCCTCTGAAGAAATTTCTCCTCATCTCAGTCCTAAATGTCCTACCCCGTATCCTGAGACTGTGAGCCCTCATTCTAGACCCCCCCAGCCAGGGGAAACATCCTCCCTGCATCCAGTCTGTCTAGCCCTGTCAGAATTTTATACATTTCAATGAGATCCCCTCTCATTCTTCTAAACTCTAGTGAATACAGGTCTAGTCGACCCAATCTCTCCTCATACGACAGTCCTGCCATCCCAGGAATCAGTCTGGTGAACCTTCGCTGCACTCCCTCTATGGCAAGTATATCCTTCCTTAGGTAAGGAGACCAAAACTGCACACAGTACTCCAGGTGTGGTCTCACCAAGGCCCTGTACAACTGTAGTAAGACATCCTTGCTCCTGTACTCAAATCCTCTTGCAATGGAGGCCAACATACCATTTCCCTTCCTAACTGTTTGCTGCACCTGCATGTTTGCTTTCAGTGACTGGTGTACAAGGACACCCAGGTCCCTTTGTACATCAGCATTTCCCAATCTATCACCATTTAAATAATACTCTGCCTTTCTGTTTTTCCTACCGAAGTGGATAACTTCACATTTATCCACGTTATACTGCATCTGCCATGTATTTGCCCACTCACTCAACTTGTCGAAATCGCCTTGAAGCCTCTTTGTATCCTCCTCACAACTCACAATCCCACCTAGTTTCGTGTCGTCAGCAAACTTGGAAATATTACATTTGGTTCCCTCGTCCAAATCATTGATATATATATTGTGAATATCAGGAATCCATCTTAGCTGTTAAGCCTTTTCCAATTCCTGGTCCTCTGCTGGAGCACTTTTTTCATTCTCTTCTTCATCCCTTTCCTGAGGCCTGTCTATCGCCGCTGCTTATCTTCACCAAGCATAGCGTTCCATGGCGAAATAGAGAGATTAGAAATTTGCCTCGGACAGTGGCACAAATCGGGCGGTATCGGATCGGCCATCCATTATAAGCAGCGCCTGATATTCAGTTGCATTGACTGCAATGACACTGAATCTCAGGCGCTGCGTCTAACGGGCGGCCAATCCGATACCGACCGTTTTGCTCCACCGCCCCAGGCAAATTTCTACCCCTATATCTAAACTTAAAGTGAGGCATGTGATGAAATTCGGGCTAATATTACTAAAGATAATCACGGGGAAGTGCACTGGGGAGGTGAAAAAGGAGAATGAAAGGGCCAAAAGGGAATATGAAAAAGGCTAGTAGATAACATAAAAGGAAATAGTAAAGGCTTTTGTAAGTATATAAAATTAAAAGACGAACGAGAGAGGGGAGCACTACTCGGGGTGAAGGAGGGAGTCTTATTATGAAAGATGAAGGTATGGCAGATATATTAAATAAATATTTTTCATTGTTTTCTTTTTAAATGATGACTGAAGTGAGAATGTTGGTGTACTAGAGGAGGATATAGAGGATAACAAATGTTAGAGATAACTGTGGAAAAGGAACTGTTTTAAAAAAAAAATTAACAAAACCCCAAGGTGGATAAGTCACTGAGCTCTGAGGGAATGTACCTTAGACTTGTTGAAGGAAGTCATAGAGGACTTTGCCTGGATGAGTGCAGCTACACAACACTCAAGAAGCTCGACACCTTTCAGGACAAAGCAGCCCGCTTAATTGGCACCCCATCCACCAGCTTAAACATTCACTCCCTCCACCACCGGCGTACCGTGGCTGCAGTGTGTACCATCTACAAGACGCACTGCAGCAACTCGCCAAGGCTTCTTCGGCAGCACCTCCCAAACCCGCGACCTCTACCACCTAGAAGGACAAGGGCAGCAGGCGTGTGGGAACACCACCACCTCCGAGTTCCCCTCCCAGTCACACACCATCCCCGACTTGGAAATATATCGCCGTTCCTTCATCGTCACTGGGTCAAAATCCTGGAACTCCCTACCCAACAGCACTGTGGGAGTACCTTCACCACACGGACTGCAGCGGTTCAAGAAGGCAGCTCACCACCACCTTCTCAAGGGCAATTAGGGATGGGCAATAAGTGCCCGCTTTGCCAGTGATGCCCACATCCCGAGAATGAATATATAAAAAAATAGCAGAGGTTCTGGTCACATTTTCTCAGTCCTCCTTAAATGTGGATACTGTACTGTGGAACTGGAGAATAGGCAATGTAACAACTTTGTTCACGGGGTGAAAGAAGGATACATCGGATAATTAAAGACCAGTTAGTCTAATGTCATATCTGGGCAAACTCTCAGAATCCGTAATTCCAAATAAAACTGGTGACTGTTTTGAAATGCATGGAATAAAAAAGGACAGCCAACACGGATTTCTCGAAAAGGAATTGTCCCAGAGGACTGTCGAACACCAAATGTAATTCCTATTTTCAAAAAGGGAGATAGAACTAACCCAAGGAACTACAGACCAGTTAACTTAACGTCAGTGGTAGGAAAGATACCAGAAGCTTTGCTAAAAGAGGAAGTAACAAAACATTTAAAGATGGAGAATATAATAAAATATAGTCAGCTTGGATTTCTAAGAGCAAGGTCATGTTTCGCCAGCCTTACTGAATTATTTGAAGAAGTAACAGAAAGTGTAGACAAGGGCAATGAAGTGGATACGGTATGCATGGACTTTCAGAAGGCCTTCGATAAGGTGCCACATAAGAGACTCATGACAAAAGTCAGGGTGAGTGGAGTCTTCTATGATTCTATGGGGGAAAAATTGGGTTGCTTTGCGCCTCCCGTTAGCGCCCTAAGAGGGCGCTAATGGGGCGCAAAGCAACTAGCGCCCGGTCGCGGCGCCGCCCACGCCTCCCGCGAAATTCAGCGGGAGGTTAGCGGTGACGCTAACCGGTAGCGCCCTGTGGCGCTGCGCCGCCGGCGATGACGTCATCGCCGTGCGCAGCGCCCCGGCCGTGTTCTTTGGGAGCGCCCCCTGACTTACCGCCGGACGCTATGTCCGACGGAGGCAGGGGGGCCTACCTCCGGCCGGGGAGGCGCTATTTAAAGGCGAGGTGCGGGGTGGCCATTTTTGTTGCTGGCCGCCTGCCAGCACTTGCCTCCTCTGCTGTCCCCGGCCTCCTGAACCGCAACCCCCGCGGAGTGCCGGCTGCGCTCCAAGAGCCCAGCATGTCTCGAGTGCCGGGCTCTTTTGCCGGCACTCCCGATCCCCGGGGGCACAGCTGGGCCCCGGGTCGCGCTGCACAAGGCCCCTCCCCTTTAAGAAGGGGAGGAAGGCCTGCAATACCGCGGAGTGACGTGCTGCAGCGCGTGGCGCTGCGGCACGTAGCGCCACAATATTGACTCGCAGCGCCCCAAGAGGGATGCGGGGCGCTTCCAGTAGCGCCCCGCTTCTCTCTTGGGGCGTAACCACTCAATTTCCGGCGTGGGGGCGCTGGCGGCTACGCAATTTTTAGCCCCTTGATTCTAAGATAACAAATTGGGGGGTATAGCTAATAATGTGGAGGACTGCACCAAAGTACAGGAAGACATAAACAGGCTTGCAGAGTGGGTGGATAAATGGAAAATTGAATTCAATATAGTGTGAGATGGTTCTTTTGGTAGATGGACGGTAAGACACTAAATGGGGTAGAGGAGCACAGAGATCTGGGAATACAGATACATAAATTGCTAAAAGTAGCAATGCAAGTTACTAAGGCCATAAAGAGTGGAAACAAAATACTGGGGTTCCTTTCTAGAGGAATAGAATACAAAAGCAGGGTGGTAATATTAAATTGATATAGAGCCTTGGTTATACCACACTTGGAGTGCTGTGCGCGGTTCTGGTCTCCATATTACAAAAAGGATATAGAGGCACTGGAGAAAGTACAGAAACGATTTACACGGATGATACCAGAACTGAGAGGGTAGAACTAGCAGGAAAGATTGTGCAGACTGGGGCTCTTTTCTCTGGAAAAGAGAAGACAAAGAGGAGGTCCAATAGAGATCTTTTAAAATGTTGATGTGGTTTAATAGGGTGGATGTGGAGAAACTGTTTCCAGTTGTGGGTGAGTCCAGAACAAGGGGGCATAAATATAAGATAGTTACTAATAGATCAAATAAAGGATTTATGGGAAATTTCTTTATACAGAGGGTGGTGAAAATGTGGAACTAGCTACCACATGGAGTGGTTGAATCAGACAGCATTGATATGTTCGTATGTATGTTCGATACATTTAAGGGGAGGCTTGATGCATGCATGAGGGAGAAGGGGATAGAGGGATATGGGGGCAGGGTGGGAAGAGGTAATGAGAGTGGGAGGAAGCTCGTGTGGAGCATAAACACCTGCTTTAGGATCCTTCAGGCCTGTTTCTGTAAAATCTATGCAATTCTTATGAAAATTGTCATTAATTTTTCTTCAGAATTGAACTTCTTCCACCCACATCAGAACAGGATACTCAAGTTTGTTGAATTATATAATTAAAATGTAACTAGGTCATGCAATTAGATCATTTATGTTTTGCATTTGTATTATCTAAAAATCCTACTCAACCAGTTTTAAACATGGAACAAACTAATTTGACCTGTTTGCATTGAAGTAAATTACTGATGTTCAGGGATTAGAGAAGATAAGTTAACGCATTAGGTCCCATTTGCCCAAGTACATTTAGACAAAGGGATTATGCTGTGCAAATATTAGTGTATGAGCACGCAACACGGTCAAATGAAATTTCTTTCTCTGCTATTTTAATGGCTGGGTTAAGCCATTTGAATGCAACAGGAAAATGCCTCTTTAGAATACTGGCCAAGAGAATTTCATACAAATTTGTAAAGCGTTCCTAAGCTACGGTTCACAGGGTGTAATTCCAAGGCCAAATGCAGTTTACTTGTGCAAAAGTGGATTTGCACACATTCGAACTCAAAATGTGTGTTTTGACATGAAATTCCTCCTCTGGTGTCCGAACCGTGGCCCAAGGGACACATGCGGCTCACGAGCCTTGACAATCCAGCCCAGGAAGTCCAAGCAATCAATTCTCTGTGCACTTTTATGTCCTATTTGCGTTTGTCCTATTTGAATTTTGTGGGCCTGGGGGCTTGGAGCGGGGTGGTCTTAGTAATGTTGACCTGTTGGTGGGTAAATCCGAAATCGGAACACCAAGATCTGTTATTATCAGCAACTTAAGATCGAAGCAAATTAATGGGAACATGGATCTAAACTTTATGGCTCCATGGTACAAACCTAACTGAACTACAAAGACAAGTACGGTCAGTCTTGGTGTAGGGGCAAGTAAATGTGTATAGTTATAATCCACTTGAGGCAAACTATTTTTTTGATACAATCAGAATCTCAATGGCAGTTGACCAGTCAATAACAGAAACGTTGGTAAGATATCAGGAAAGGTGTTTGCCTCCTGAATGGTCCTCATGTCACAACACACAAAATGGCTGACGAATATGTCTCTCTTCAAAGGAGTGTCTTCAATACATGTTAACTTTTCGTGACCATGATTGCCGAGGAAAAGCAGCCATTTTGTACTTGAATGTACGAACATCACTTTAGAAGCCGTGTCTGTTTGTGCAGCTCTATGCTGTGGAAATTCGTCTGGGCCCATTTTCAGGCCCAGGCTTGGCGCTGTGTGGGCAGGGCATGCCCAAACCGAGAGGCCCGAGGTCAGCTCAAAATTGGGCCTCGTGTAAATATTACAGATGAGCTGCCAGCACCTGTCGCGCCTCCACGGGCAGCTCGTCCTTCAGGAGGATTGAATTTTGGGTCACTTGCCTCACTGGCAGTGGCCTTAGGTAAACTCTGGGAGGGGTGGGGGGGCGCGGAGGCCAGCAGGAGGAGGTGCCGATTGTGACCGGTAGTGGCCGGCAGCAATGCTGTGGAGCCGGAAGGCGCACTGCTGCTGCTCCTCCTGGCTCCATATTAAAATCCCCCCCAAAAATAGTACTCCTCTTTTTGCTGGTGGCCGCTCCTTAGGCCGTATCCATGCCAGCAAGACCATGCTGGCTCCGCTCAGGGCAAACCAATTTCCCTGAGGGGTCCTGAAGCAGGTGTTAGACCTCTTATTAGCATAGGTGCTGCAAAATTGGCCATTTTTGCCCCCATTTTCTGCCCATTAAACAGGTGCAACAGTGACCAATTTCTAGCTCAGTGAATGATGTTCTGCCCCACTGAGCTTTTTTTAAAATTCATTCACGGGATGTGGGCATCGCTGGCAAGGCCAGCATTTATTGCCCATCCCTAATTGCCCTTGAGAAAGTGGTGGTGAGCTGCCTTCTTGAACCGCTGCAGTCCGTGTGGTGAAGGTACTTCCACAGTGCTGTTCGGGAGGGAGTTCCAGGATTTTGACCCAGCGACAATGTAGGATCGGCCGATATATTTCTAAGTCAGGATGGTGTGTGACTTGGAGGGGAACTTGGAGGTGGTGGTGTTCCCATGCGTCTGCTGCCCTTGTCCTTCTAGGTGGTAGAGGTCGTGGGTTTGGGAGGTGCTGCCGAAGAAGCCTTGGCGAGTTGCTGCAGTGCATCTTGTAGATGGTACACACTGCAGCCACGGTACGTCGGTGGTGGAGGGAGTGAATGTTTAAGGTGGTGGATGGGGTGCCAATCAAGCAGGCTGCTTTGTCCTGGTTCTTGAGTGTTATTGGAGCTACACTCATCCAAGCAAGTGGAGAGTATTCCATCACACTCCTGACTTGTGCCTTGTAGAAGGGGGAAAGGCTTTGGGGAGTCAGGAGGTGAGACACTCACTGCAGAATACCCAGCCTCTGACCTGCTCTTGTTGCCACAGTATTTATGTGGCTGGTCCAGTTAAGTTTCTGGTCAATGGTGACCCCCAGGATGTTGATAGTGAGGGATTCGGCAATGGTAATGCCATTGAATGTCAAGGGGCGGTGGTTAGACTCTCTCTAGTTGGAGATAGTCATTGCCTGGCACTTGTATGGCGCCAATGTTCCTTGCCACTTATCAGCCCAAGCTTGAATGTCATCCAGGTCTTGCTGCATGCGGGCATGGACTGCTTCATTATCTGAGGAGTTGCAAGTGGAACTGAACACTGTGTAGTCATCAACGAACATCCCCACTTCTGACCTTATGATGGAGGGAAGGTCATTGATGAAGCAACTGAAGATGGTTGGGCCTAGGACACTGCCCTGAGGAACTCCTGCAACGATGTCCTGGGACTGAGATGATTGGCCTCCAACCACCACAACCATCTTCCTTTGTGCGAGGTATGACTCCAGCCAGTGGACTTTTCCCCCTGATTTCTATTGATTTCAGTTTTACTAGGGCTCCTTGATGCCACACTTGGTCATATGCTGCCTTGATATCAAGGGCAGTCACTCTCACCTCACCTCTGGCATTCAGCTCTTTTGTCCATGTAATAAAGTCTGGAGCTGAGTGGTCCTGGTGGAACCCATACTGAGCATCGGTGAGCAGGTTATTGATGAGTAAGTGCCGCTTGATAGCTTGATAGCACTGTCGACAACACCTTCCATCACTTTGCTGATGATTGAGAGTAGACTGATGAGGCGGTAATGGCCGGATTGGATTTGTCCTGCTTTTTGTGGATTGGACATATCTGGGCAGTTTCCCACATTGTCGGATAGATGCCAGTATTGTAGCTGTACTAGGCGTGGCTAGTTCTTTAGCACGATAGCCGGGATGTTGTTGGGGCCCATAGCCTTTGCTGTATCCAGTGCGCTCAGCCGTTTCATGATTTCATGTGGAGTGAATTGAATTGGCTGAAGACTGGCTTCTGTGATGGTGGGGACCTCAGGAGGAGGCCGAGGTGGACCATCCACTCGGCACTTCTGGCTGAAGATGGTTGTAAACACTTCAGCCTTGTCTTTTGCACTGTTGTCATAGAATATATCAAATATTTGTTGCAGGTCACACAATAAATCAACTGATGCGTTATGGCAGGCAAATTGTTTGTAAAGAAGTCATGAATGGCAAGTAATTCTAAATATAATAATGGAATGTGTTCATTAAGTATTGGGCCAAGCCTTCAGTATGCTGGTGGCATAACCACATTCCACACAACTCCTGACAAATGTGCAATACAACTTGAGGCAGGTTCTCGCTCTATATAAAGGGCATGCAGACCTGTAAACCTCAACCAGATTTGGCAAACCTTGATCCTGCAGGTTTCCAGTTGACTTCCACCGCCGCTTTCAGACAAAGCCAAAATGCATTCAATGAAGGTATCTGAGCACTCTAGCAGCAGAAGCAGCAGCACCAGCTCCTATAGCCAGTCTAGCAGCACCGACATAGGAAGCACTGTGAAACGGAGCACAGTTATGACTGTAAAGAGTGCTGAGAAAGGCAGTATTCCATCTTACCGAACCACCGTCAAAACCTCTGCTGCACACAACCTGGAGGTCGATCCTCTCATCCAGGTGATTCGACGGGAGGAGAAAGACCAGATCAAGACACTCAATAACCGCTTTGCCATCTTTATCAACAAGGTAACAAAATAAAATAGCTTTTCTGTCGGTTCTGCCTGTAAAATACTTTCCTGCAGTTTAAAAAAAAATGCCCATCATTTTCAGTGGGAAGTGACAGCTGTTCGTTTTTGCCTGCTTTGAATCTGATAGGTGCATCGAATTGTTTCGTTCTTCTTGTGTTAACGGTGCTTTTGAATTCTGATTGTTTTCTTATGCTCTACCCCCCTGCCACCCCTTGCACCCTTCCAGGTTCGTCACCTTGAGCAACAAAACAAAATGTTGGAGACCAAATGGGCTGTCTTGCAGCAGCAGGGAGGTTCCAGTTCCAACAATGAGGATATGTACAAGGCGTACGTCAATGCCCTTACCCGACAGCTGGAGAGCTTTAAGCAGGATAAGTTTCGGCTGGATGGCGAACTGGAACAAATGCATGGCACAGTGACCGGACTCAAGATCCAGTATGTATCAAATCAAATTCTGTTGCTTTTAAGAAGTCTACTTTGATTAAACAGCAGGTGTAAACCATTGAAACAAAGAAGGAGGCCGCCCGGCCCATTGTGTCTGTGCCGGCTCTTTGCTTGAACAATCCCATTCTCAAGGGCAATTAGAGATGGGCAATAAATGCTGGCCTTGCCAGCGACGCCCACATCCCATAAACGAACTTAAAAAATAATTCTCTCTCTCTTCACCAACCTGTATCTTCCTCTGCTTTAAATATTTATCTGCTTTTCCCTTAACAGATACAATGGTCTCTCCTTAACCACTCACTTGGCAAAACATTCCCTGATCTTACAACTCTCTGCATAAAGAAATTGAAAGGAAACTCTGGCTGCAATTTTTCTCCTTCCCGAGCCCAATGGTCCTGAGGTCAACTGTACTGCCTCATCAGAGATCAGTACAGACCAAGGATTGGACTTGGGACCTCTCCAAGTCACTCTCTGGTCAGCACAGCTCAGTTCGTGCACTAAAGTCTGCTCTTGTTGAACAACAGGTACCACTTGATGTTTGCATTGAGCTGAAGGGGTTGTGTATAACTGCAACCTGATGCAAAAATCAAATTCAGAAAACTTTGTTTGGAATGTTAGCGGGTAGCCAATCTCCCATCCACTCTCTTCTAATACTACAATTTAGTTGGTCCCTGTGGAGAGAGGGAATTCGGAGCAGTATTGTAACTTGGGGCAGCAGTTCCTGCAGTACACTGACACCCGTAAAAATACGTCAGATCATACTGAAATTTGATTTACTCCACTTCTTTATATTATAAAAAAAAAATCGTTTCCGTTGAGAAATAGTTTCTGGAAAAAAATTACACTTTGCTCAATATAAAATTGGAAAGTATCTTATACACTGCGATACTTACTGCATGGGCGATTCCATTGATGAGCAATGTGAAGGTGAGAGGCAGCAAAAATGTGTGCTGTTGAAACAGAAGAGCTTTCAACCTGCACACTTACTCCTCCCACTGTTTCCTGAAAGAGAAGAAAGTACCTGTTGTGATTTCCCCCCCCCCTCCCTTATTAGTTTACCTCCCAGACTTCTGTTTCTTTTACTGTGACGCACATTCATTTTTACACAGATGGTCATATTTAAATAAGGACACTTTACCTGTGTGGTGTTTCAGAGGCACGGAGTGCTTGCTGAGGGAGCTGTTGCACTGTGCAGGCTCCTGTGAATGGCAGCGTTGGAGAAGGCATGCAGGTGTTACTGATATTGTGTCCTCAGGGAACTCAGCAGTAAGCTGATATGACAAGTCCCAAAAGCTTCCTCGATTTGTGTTAACTGAACACTGTAGCCTATAATATCCAAATATGTATAATAATTGCAACAAAAAAAACCCCCATCTGCTGGCATCCTTAAAGTTCCTTCATTCTTACCACATGCAGGAAGCAGCAAACATTGCAGGAACATCCATGAGCGCGTAACTATGTACCGGTTTAAAGACAAACCTTTTTGTTCCTACCAATTTCAGGAAATTCCTATATACTCACACTGCTGAGGGAGTGCTGCACTGTCAAAGGTGCTGTCTTTTGTATGAGCCGTTAAACCGAGTCCCTGTCTACCCTCTCAGGTGGATGTAAAAGATCCCATGGTACTATTCGAAGAAGAGCAAGTGAGTTCTCCTGGTTTCCGAGCCAATATTTATCCCCCAACTAGTACCACCCAACAGATGATCTGGTCAGTTCACTTATTGCTGTGTGCATTTCTTACGTTACAATGGTGACTACACTTCAACTAGTACTTCATTGGCTGTGAAGTGTTTGGGATGGTCTGAGATTGTGAGAGGCGTTTTCGAAATGCAGGTTCTTTCTTAAAATATTATTTGAATGAGTTTTGTTTACAGAGTAGAAACAAATGTTTTCACCCTTAAGTTCGTAGCCCTGTAAAACAGAAGCCAATAGAAGGTTGAACTGTAAATCCAAAACAAGTGCTGACCCTGCCATCTTTCTGCCAGTCAGCTGAATTTTAATAATGGAGGTGACCTGAAGCATTGGAAACACCTGCCATTGGGAGCACCCTGGTCTTTATATTCTAGTATGGGATACCATTGGGTGGATATTGGGCATCTCCCATGCTGCCTGACCAAAGGTTTTGCCTCTTTAACTAATAGCCTACCACACTGTTGCTGTTTTGTCCCTCCGTTGTAATTGGTCCATTTGCCACTAGCACTGACCAAATATGGGATATATGTGTGTGTATGTATATTCCCAGTACTTCAGCATCTCCCACTCTAACTCCGTCTTTACCAGGACTTCAAAACAGTGGAACTCCTTTCCTCATACAATCCACAAGCTTTGAAAATCCAAGGTTTGCACCCTAACGTATTTTTTCTTCTCTCCTATACTATTCAGCCTTGGTAGTTGTCTACTCCTTGGCAGAAATGATTAAAGAATTGTGCCTCCAGTATGATGGGTACATATGAATTGTAATAGTATGATTAATGTTCGCACATTATTAGGATAATAAATGTTCCTTTTTTAAAAAAAGATACGAAGATGAGCTGAATAATCGCGCAGGAATGGAAAATGATTTTGTTACTTTGAAGAAGGTACATTTTTCATTGACATTTCTTTGATAGTGAACAATTGATTCTTATGCTGTCACAATAGAATTGAAGATAACCTGTCTGTTTTTGCTTAGGGTGTCGATGATTCGTACCTGACGAAACATCAACTTGTGGATAAACTGGATGGACTCGTTAGCGAGCTTGACTTCTTGAGACACGTCTATGATGAGGTAAAATTATACTGGAACATTTTGCTGACAAAATGTAACAGAATGGTATTAGAGCATAGACATAACGTCATGTGAGGCTTCTGAAATTAGGATTGTCCCTCCCCCATCAAATCACTAAAAATGTTTTTCCCAAAAATCTTTCATCCGCGAGTTTTTCTTTCCCAGCTAAACTATCCAGGGCTTGAAATAAGATTGCTAACTTAATAAAATGATGAAACTTGCCTATAAAATTACCTCTTGTGTCTTTGAATACCTTCATTAATGTTTTTACTAGGAGGCCTCAGCATCTTTTTAAAGCCTAGGCGGAGATATTTTCCCCAGAACAATCGCTCTGTCAGCTGTAGGGAGCTGCCAATAAGTTATGCCTGAAATTCCCAGGATGCAACAGTCTTAGCACGTGCAGTATGAAAATGCAGGGTCCAACAGTTTAATTCTTTCAGCGCAACAACTGAAAACATGTTTTTTCCTGAGGCATTTGTGACATTATTTTACCAAATGATTTGAAAACAAGCTGGGAGATAAATTTTAGAAGCTTTTTTAAGGTAAAGTTTTACAGGAAAACTATTGCCGTGTGCTAATTATTTCACTTCAGAGAGATGTTGTCAGAGGAAGAGAGACAAGGCGGGGGAATTTGAGTTTTATTTTGTTTTTCCTGAGAATTTGAAAACAGTGATAGTTTATAGAAAGATTTATTTATCCAGCTACAGTGGGTATGGAATATGATCATTTATTTACTTTCCCAAGAACCAATCAGAAAAACACTTGCTTCACTGTCTCTGGGCAGAAGTCTCAGATGTTTCTTTCCAAATTCTTTCACTGAAGCTGTGCATTACGCCCCACCTTCAACACCCTACCTTTCTCCTACACATGTTTGCCTTCATGAAATGATCTGGAATCTTAATTTCCCACAATTTTCTCTTCTTTTTCCCCTTTCTCCCAGCAAGCAGTGCCTAATGCTGGGCTGCAGTTCTGTAGGCAAAGGTTACTGAATAGCGATCAGAAGCGGAAACCCTGGCTTGGACACATTTTGGGGGCGATTTTAACCCTACTCGCTCAGCAGTTACCTGGCGGGTGGGCGGTTAAAATCACCCTGGCTCTTACCTGTCCGAAAGCCGCCATGATCGCAACATCTGCAATTTTAACCCGCTCTCCAGAGCGGGCAGCAAGGACACCCGTCCGGAGCCAATGGGGTCCTTCCTTACATATGCATGTTGCGGCCCGATGACATCATTGAGACCCGATTGTAATTTTAACTCAGGCCTAAGTGGGGAATCCACCTGGAGTTAAAATCGGGGCCAACTGACCCTACATACAGTGGCACCACTATGGGCCAAGCTGAGATCAGCTCAATCAGGAATTAGGGATCAAACCTGGAACCTTACTTCTCAGATACATGCTCGCTCTGATTACCTGGTATTGTAGTTATTTTAGTTTGCTTCTTATGTTTGATTTCTTCGTTCCTAATCAATGTATTTTTCTTTTAACAATACATAAGGAACTCCATGAACTGCAAGCACAAATCAAGGATGTTGCTGTCACTGTTGAACTTGATAATACCCGTGATCTGGACCTTCACGAGCTCGTCGCTAACATGAAAGAACAGTACGAATATTTGGCACTCAAGGGTCGTGATGAGGCTCAGGCCACGTACAAATCCAAGGTAAAATAAAATAGGGAGGTAAAATCCAGAGGGCATGAGAGGGTGCAGTGGATTAGACCCTGGCCTGTCACCTCTGGTACCTGGGTTCAGTGCTGCTCAGATTGATGGGGTGAAAGTCTTCTCTGTCAGCTGTTAAGGCATTGTTCCTAATTTTGTCACAAATTGGCACTCTCACGCAAAGAGGCGACAGGATAGCTGTTGTAGGAAATGGAAAAGTGCCACACTGATGCAGTAGGCACTGCTCTTCTGAGATTGAGGCTGAGGTACATTATTGGGATAGGATAGAGGGAGCTTTTACTCTCCATCTAACCACGCAATACATAAGCCTAACTTGTACCGGACTATGGGAGTGCCGATAATCTGATGGCAGGCACTCGATACACTGAAGCACACTGGCACCGCCGGTTCCCTGGAAATTGGGATATGGAGGCTGGAGGCCTACAATGTGCCCAGGGCGACCCATTAGGGATGGTGAGCAGAAAGTGGACTTTCTATTAAATTATAACATAGCTAGAGTGTCTGAGTTGTGCTACAGCCGCACAGAGCCCAGATGGAACAGGTGCTGAAGAGGAGGCCGTATTATGGAAAAGCTACCAGCCATCCCTGCCTGCTGCTCTTCCTGGAAGCCATGTCACTGTGCCCAAGTGCCACCCTGCCCATGTCCCCTATCCCCCAATGCTGGAAAATAGCTTAGCACACAAGAGGCAACCACTGCCTGCTGGTGTCTGACAATTTGGCCCTCCCACTCCCAGCGCACATGCTGAGAGCGCCAGGCAAATGATGCAAATGAGCTGACCATAGGTTGTCGAGCGAGATTAGCCCAGTTGTGCACAGGCAAATGCAGCACTTGAATCAGCAATGGGGCTGTATTATCGGCCCCTGCATGGAAAATGTTCTATTCCACTGCGCCACTCAAGTTAGTGGGCCCAGAATTTGCAAAGAAAGATAGGCAAATGCATGTAATATGTGGTCAGGAGGGATAATTTCACAAGGCTCCACTGCTGGTGTAGAACCTCGCTAGCAGTGAGCCAGGGTCCGAAAATTGGGCCCTATCTCCGACCCACGCTCACTTCTATCCACGGACCCTCGTGAAATGATCTCGATAATCAGTTTGGGTTTATCTCCTCGAAGAAATCCTTGTGCTTATTCACATCCCTCAGGTGGCAAGAGATTGTGACAGTGTAAATAGTGCTCGGCCTTTTATTTTTATTTATTCATTCTCGGGATGTGGGCGTCGCTGGCAAGGCCGGCATTTATTGTCCATCCCTAATTGCCCTTGAGAAGGTGGTGGTGAGCCTCCTTCTTGAACCGCTGCAGTCCGTGTGGTGAAGGTGCTCCCACAGTGCTGTTAGGGAGGGAGTTCCAGGATTTTGACCCAGCGACGATGAAGGATTGGCGATATATTTCCAAGTCAGGATGGAGTGTGACTTGGAGGGGAACTTGGAGGTGGTGGTGTTCCCATGCGCCTTCTGCCCTTGTCCTTCAAGGTGGTGGAGGTCGCGGATTTTGGGAGGTGCTGTCTCATTTGGGCGTGTTAGAAGTAACAAAACTGACGGGCTAACTGGCCTTTTCTGATTCCCTGTTGTCTTATGTTGTTATGTTCTTTGATATTTCTATCATTCAGTTCAATCAACTGTCTCAGTCCACTGGAAAATATGACAATGATCTGCGTCTCATCAAAACTGACATTACAGAAACAAGCAGGAGAATCGTGAAATTGAACTCTGAAATAGATTCCCTTAAGGGTCAGGTAATTACGTCAACACCAATTCCTACCAAACACTTGCTGCTCTTTTTCCAATTGTTTTCCTTCATTTCCAGAAGACACTGCCTCCCTTATGATGGCACAGGCAGCATGCACCCTCTGGTACCTTGATCAAGTGGTCATTCTTCTTGTTCACAGAGTGTGCTGGAAACTTATTCAACTAAAGAGTGTCACACTTGGCCAATTCTGTCCACACATGCACATTTCCAGTGCGGGTCACTGTATCAGGAGTGGGAATCCCAGGCGATTTTCCCATCTCTAAGGGCATTGTGACCAGTTGTAGTTTGCCTGCTGGAGCCCCAGAAATGGGGCAAGGCCCAGTAATGCTAGGTCTCTGCCCCGATGATGATGATGCGGAGGGTTATGATGGAGCTGTACAAAACGCTAGTTAGGCCACAGCTGGAATACTGTGTGCAGTTCTGGTCACCACACTATAGGAAGGATGTGATTGCATTGGAGAGGGTGCAGAGGAGATTCACCAGGATGTTACCTGGGCTGGAGCGCTTCAGCTATGAAGAGAGACTGGACAGGCTGGGGTTGTTTTCCTTGGAGCAGAGAAGGCTGTGGGGGAACCTGATTGAGGTGTACAAAATTATGAGGGGCAGAGATAGGGGTAGATAGAAAGGAACTTTTCCCCTTAGTAGAGGGGTCCATAACCAGGGGGCATAGTTTCAAGGTAAGGGGCAGGAGGTTTAGAGGGGATTTGAGGAAAAACTTTTTCACCCAGAGGGTGGTTGGAATCTGGAACTCACTGCCTGAAAGGGTGGTAGAGGCAGGAACCCTCAACATTCAAGAAGCATTTAGATGAGCACTTGAAACGCCATAGCATACAAGGCTACGGACCAAGTGCTGGAAAATGGGATTAGAATAGACAGGGCTTGATGGCCGGCGCGGACACGATGGGCCGAAGGGCCTCTTTCTGTGCTGTATAACACTATGACTCTATGACTCATTCTCACTGGAGGTCAATTCAAAGGTCACCAATACTTTTTGACCACTACCTTTTTGGCCTATCCTGCCGGCTTTGATGAAACATGGCTTCACGGTGCTGCACTTCCGCCCCCCAACCCCCCAATCAAAAGCAAAACACTGCGGATGCTGGAAATCTGAAATAAAAACAGAAAATGCTGGAAACACTCAGCAGGTCAGGCAGCATCTGTGGAGAGAGAAACAGAGTTAACATTTCAGGTCGATGACCTTTCATCAGAACTGGAAAATGTTAGCTGAAATAGATGCCCATCTGCTTGATTTAAATTCCCAATGAGCCACAGCTGACATCTGAGTTTTGGAGGGAGATGTCTGGACATTTCTAAAGTACCAGTTGATCTTTCGTGGTGGTGCTTATGGGGGGTTCAAGATTAGAGTCAAGACCAGGTACAGTTGTCAGGATAATTGGACCAAGGCACGCAGGAATTATTCAGTTCCCATTTTAAAGTCAAGCATTTTGTCCTTATTTTTCTATATAATAAATATACTTTGATTTGATATTATTCATTGTTAAAATGTAAAACTTACGGCAAATTAATAAGCAGAGAAGTAGAGTTGGTTGGAGCATAGGAGTTTCGCTGCAGTACAGGCCGAGGAGCTGGAAGAGGCCAAAATGAGGCATTACAGTTCCACCACTGGTGGGAGGGTGAAATCCAGCATGATATTATAAATGTGGAATTTATAATGTGAAAAGTTGACACAACAGTGTGACAACAGGAAATAAGGTAGACAGGCAGTGTGCGCTGACACCAAAAGTGACTATGGGTCTTAAAAGGTTATTGGTCTCATTGCAGGTCAAAAAGGTACACGGTCATCATTATCCTTGTTAATACTGAATCATGGTGCATTATCCCAGGCTCATCAACGCAACTTAACTATTATTAATTATTATATGCTCGCCCATATCCGTCCCATTTGGGAACGTGCCCATATGCGGTCTCATGCTTCGTCCCTCTCGCGCTTATATGGTGGGTGGGAATGGGCAGGTATGTCACTGGTTCAGAGCAGGTGTGCTGGCAAATTCAGCACCCACTTACAGAAGCTCAGCTCAGCTACCCACACCTTTCATGATGCCTCCCATGTCCAGCCACCAGTATCTTTTTGTGCAGACAGAAGATGGCATTTACATGTACTGAAGGCTATTCTATATGAGCCCAGATCATGGAGTCCATTACAGTTGAGCCTGATTTTTGCCCTCACCAGGAGTCAAGAATTACTCCTGGTATTGTAAATGCATTTGTGAAGATTTCTCTGTTCACCATTTCGAGTTCTAAATAAATACTGAACAAAGGAAATCTTCTGAATGCCTTCACACATAGTGACCAGGGCAATCTCTAACGCCTGATTTACATAGGATTACATCGGATATATGGCACAGAATCAGGCCATTCGGCCCAACCAGTCCATACCGGCGTTTATGCTCCACTCGAGCCTCCTCCCATCTATCCTCATCTAAATCTATTAGCATAACCCTCTATTCCCTTCTCCCTCATATGCTTGTCTAGCCTCCCCTTAAATGCATCTATACTATTCGCTTCAACCACTCCCTGTGGTAGCGAGTTCCACATTCTCACCACTCTCTGGGTAGTTTCTTCTGAATTCCCTATTTGATTTCTTGGTGACTATCTTATATTGATGGCCTCTAGTTTTGCTCTTCCCCACAAGTGGAAACACTCTCTCTGTGTCTACTCTATCAAAAACTTTCATGATTTTAAAGACCTCTATTCGGTCACCCTTCAACTTTCTCTTTTCAAGAGGAAAGCGACCCAGCCTGTTCATCCTTTCCTGATATGTATATCCTCGCACTTCTGGTATCATCCTTGCAAATCTTTTTTGCACCCTCTCCAGTGCCTCTATATCCTTTTTATAATATGGCGACCAGAACTGCACGCAGTACTCCAAGTGTGGTCTAACTGAGGTTCGACACCCACAGGCTCACTGGAGAGCATGCAACCTTAGCTGATGTTTTGCTCCTTACTTCGGGAATTTGAGGGCATCTGCACTATCCCCACCACTGCCCCAGCTGAGATCAAGTAACTCAGCACAGACCAGGGATCAGATCTTGAACCTTTATGGTCTGTGTGGCTCAGTACCACACCATATGGTCCATTTACCCATTGAGCTATTGGGGGAGTCACGGGGTTTATTTTTTTCAGTGGTAAAACATTATTAAAATACAGTATGATTCGCTTTTGCCTTTTTCTGCATCAAATTGAGTAGTTTAAGAGCAATTATTGTTCATCGAACATGTAATTTTCCTTGCTAACATTTTATTTTTCAAACAAAAATCCGTTTAGCGCGCTGCATTGGAAGCATCAATCACTGAAGCTGAGGAACGTGGAGAGATAAATCTGAGAACCATCAAGTCTAAGATTACTGAACGAGAGAAGGAGATATTCCAAGCCAAGCAGGACATAGCCCGGAAAGTGCACGAATACCAGGAACTAATGAACGTCAAGCTTGCCCTGGATTTCGAAATTGCCACCTACAGGAAAATGCTGGAGGGAGAGGAGAGCAGGTACAGGACATTTTGGGGAAAAAAATTTGTAATGAAGGTTGTTGAAAAAGTTTCACTCTCGGGAAACTGTGTATAACCAAATCATAAACGTGTTTATAAAGAGCATATTTATGATTAAGTTGCACACTATAGTATATTACTTCAGGGATCCATCATTAAATTCTGCATCACAATTCAATTACAAGCTCAGTTCCCCAAAAAACTTAGAATAGTGTACATTCTAAAACTGCCTTCATCACAACTAAAGGCCTGTCACCTTATCTTTTGCAATTTTTTTACCCAAGTTATATGAATTTCAAATATTGTCCCTAAAATGAAACCTACTTGGGTTTAAAGCCACAAGGTAACTCCATACACCCAGTGATGTGTTTATCTGTTGCATTATCTAGCAAGTCTTTATTGCAATTCAATGCAGACATGGATTCAGAGAATGGCAACCACTGCCCCTTCAGGTTCTTCATAACTAGCCTGGTACAGTTGCTTGCATCAAATCCAGATGTTGCAGTTCCATGGCGCAGAGGGATATTCTGTGAAGTTATGGAGATGCGGAGAATACACTGATGTCGCACTGATATAACACATGGGCTCTGACCCTGTTCTCCTGGCAGGACAGGTTAGTAGAGAGCCTCCCTATGTTGCCATGGCCCACTGAGATAAGAGGCCGATTGTAGGCAAAAAGTGGCACAGCCATAGTCTCACCTGCCTTATGGACCTACTTTGGAATTCTCTACCCCAGAGGGCTGTGGAGGCTCAGTCCTTGAGTATATTCAAGACAGAGATCGATAGATTTTTGGACACTAAGGGAATCAAGGGATATGGAGATGGTGCAGGAAGGTGGAGTTGAGGTAGAAGATCAGCCATGATCTTATTGAATGGCGGAGCAGGCTCGAGGGGCCGTATGGCCTACTCCTGCTCCTATTTCTTATGGTCTTATATTCTATTGTGCCTGTACCAGTAGACTGGGGGCAGAAGAATGGTTAAATTGGCAGATACGCCTAGTCAAACAAACTTCAAGCATATCAGCTATACCTCACGAGCTGAGGTATCTCTACGAGTAGGATATATTCAGAACAGCAGCACTTAAAAAAAAAATATATATCATCTTGTAGAAGTAGTGTGCAAAGCAGAAATTTATTGAGCCCAAGTTTCGGAAATCCAGTTTGGTGGCAGTCAGGAGATTTTTGTTTGGCAAAAATATTGTGTGACTACATTGCTCCTTGAAACAAGTTCGAATACTGCAGTAATTGTCAGGCCCTATTTATTTATATCATAAACTTTTACTTGCAGGATTGGTCAGCAACAGAAGGCAATTCTTCATGTTAACACCACACCAATAAGTTATGGTAAGTTGTTTGCTCACATATTAAAATTCAGCTCCTTGATTAAATCAAGTCAAACCTGGTGGAGTGCTGAGCCAAACAAGCATGCAAGGAAGGAAGGCTCCAGATTTGGTCCCCAGGCTGCTCTGACATAACTGATCTAAATTAGGGTGTCACAGATTGGCACCATGAGCTCAGTGTCCCTGAGGCATGGTGGGAAAAATCACCCACAATTCCCACTCCTGAGCTCTATCCAATCACGCCTGATGGAAGTGCGTACGGGGTGAGGAAACAATCAGTCTGGTGTCTGATCGCTCCCAAGGTTGACTAGTCAACATTCCCTGTCCAGCCTTGCAATTTGGTAGGTTACTGGAGGGGCACTACCAGTTATAGAATTGTACCGCAGAATGTTGTCCTGCTGTCTTCAGAAAAGTTCAAGTATGTGGAAGAAATCTGAAGGAGCACCAATGCTTATTGCCTTGGAGAGGACACAGACCCAAATCCCATTTTGGTCAGTTCCCAATCTGAACCATGTTGAACAGGAAGATGCTGAGCAGAGGTTATGGTCTCTTCCCACACTGTGAGGAGAGGGAGGAAAAATCAAGGAGGGTGAAACCTAGGTGGTCGCTGATGTCTCCTGATGGCTGGCTGTAGGGGGCATTGCTAAGAGTCTGGGAATGGGCCATCTTTTCAGCTTCAAGTGTCAGGTGGACAAAAAGGGGGATTCATGTACAAAAGACAGAAGAGAAACTGTACCCAAGTACCTGCATAAAAGTGAAACAAAAGTAAGTTTTTATTTCTCTTCGGAGATGGATTTCTGCATGTACAATCTTTTCTGCTTTATTTCCTCTAGATTATGGGGGTTCTAATTCCTCATATTCCAGAAGTATTTCAAGTGAACATCACGAATCCTTAGTGAATGGAACCATTGTTCACGAAGCCCCTCGAGGTTCGATCGCAAAGAAGGCTGTCATGGTCAAGACTGTTCAGTCAACTCAAAGAAATGTGCGCTAAAAGGAGTCTGACAACCAACAGCTGCGGGCAAATACTGATGGTGCCCTATCTCATTATCTCTCACTCTTTTAACTTTTGTATCGAATGGAAACTGATCACAGCAATAAAAAAAACTTCCTTTCATTATATTAATTAGACCAACTCATTCTTCTCTCCATTTAATTACTGTGAGTTGTTTCTTTGCTCAGAGCCTTCCTGTGTTTACTTAATTAAGATGTGGAGATGCCGGTGTTGGACTGGGGTGGACAAATGTGAGAAGTCGCACAACACCAGGTTATAGTCCAACAGTTTTATTTGAAATCACAAGCTTTCGGAGCGCTGCTCCTTCGTCAGGTGAAGTGACTTCACCTGACGAAGGAGCAGCGCTCCGAAAGCTTGTGATTTCAAATAAAACTGTTGGACTATAACCTGGTGTTGTGCGACTTCTCACATTACTTAATTAAGTCATCTCAGTTGCCAGAGGCCATCTTTCCTCCTGCTATGAAGTCTGGGTCAATAAATGAGTCCCTGCGTAAAGTCCTTCCCCTGCATCATGATATAAGTCATCAAAGTAATAACGGTCACGTCATGGGTAGGTAAGAATCATATCAGAAAAACAAAGTCAATACCCCAAGTGTTCAAAATAAGTGAGCATAGAGTTCTCTGAGCAGAATATTAAAAACAAAAAGTTTGCAGTCATTGCATGAGGGGAAGAATGAGAAGCATGATGTAAAGCATTGACTTAACCACTGGCTGGATGTGGGCTTTTACTTGATAGAAATTCTTGTGTCCGTTATATTCGCTCTTGAAGTGACATGAGTGTTAAATAATTGCCAAGTGTTAATGGTTCATGGGTAATCTTGCAATTTCATGTTGTTTGACCTTACATAAAGTTGCCGCTTTGTTGTGTAGTGAAGCGACATAGACGGGTAAAATGTGTTCTCCACACTTTGTCTATTGCTACCACATGGATACACCTCTAGTGTAACACTTTGTGCTTCATATTAAATTTAATAAATAGCGTCACATCAACGACGAATCTGCCAGTCACTCAATCACAACTGTACACAAGAAAGAACAGGGTGGACCCCCACACTGGACCACCAACATGCAGTGCACTGGAATGGTGGGATGTGAGTTTGTGTCTGTGACTCCCACACTTACCACTGACTTTCCAATCTCGGCCATACTGCAATGGAAAGAAAATGAACAGAGGCCCAGGCACTTCCGTCACAGAAGGGGAGGAAAAAAATCAGTGGCAGCCACATCGCTAAGTCACTCTCCCTCACCTCCCAGTAGCCAGCTCAGAGCAGCATGAATGCAAACTTGGGGAGCAAATTGTCAATTAGTTATTTATTTTTGTGAAGCTATATATATATATATATATATATATATATACTTACTAGTGAATGTCCTTTGGCTTAGCTCACCGAAATGGTGACCCCTCCAAAAAAATCTTTGGGGTCATTATACGGGCATAAGAGCTGACCTCCCCTCCTGAACCCACTGAACTATTTGGTGTCAGGGTGGGGGTCATCATACTTACATGTTTTCAGCGGGTGCCCATGCAAGTATGGGCACAGCTTTGGCACCTGCTCGAAGAGGGGAGCGGCAGGTGCCGTGCCAGTCAGCCACGTGTGTGTGCTGCTGCTGGCCGCGCTCAGAGTTCCTGAGAGACCTTTGATCTGCCCTCTTCGGAAGAGGGCCAATGTTAAAAAAAAAACAAATGGTTATACTTACTTCCAAGGCCTTCTAGGTCATGACGCTGGCCTGGAGACCCTAGTGGGAGCCACTTTCGTCCAATGACCTGGACACCAGATTCTGCCCAGCGGCCAAACTGCTGGGCAAAAGGGAGGCAGGAGCAACGAGGTGAAGGCCCAGCTGCCAACCCTGCCTCCTGTGACATCATGGGCCATGTTTCAGGCAGATGGAAGTTCCACCACCCACCCTGTGCCCAATTGGATACTGGCAGTAACTCCTCTTCTGGGTGGAGACCTAGGGGGTAATTTTAAACTTAGAACTGGAAAGGAAAATCAGGCAGTTTCTATCACTGGCACCTGACCCACAATGCCAGTCTTACGTTCTGAGCGGTACTGTTTTCGGGTCCGACTAGAATCTCTGCAGCACTCCAGGGCCAATTCATGCCAGGTGTGCCGGTCAGACCGCGAGGAAATTTGGGGCCAGTATGACCTTTAGCTATGTTTGTTGTAACTGGCTGAAAGAGGTTACATTGTCATCTCTGAAGCAAGTAATAATAACAGGCAATGGAAGTGAAAATGGGGAGAGATGTAGAACGAGCAGCTGATTCGATATCGGCCATTTTACACTATTGCCCAAAGTCAAAATGACCTCCAATCCCCGATGTGTGGTCACAACATTCCAATGGTATTGCACCCTCTCCCTCCCACTCTCCTCCTCTGTCTCTTCCCCTCGCTCTCCTCTATCTCCCCTCCCTCTCCCCTCCTCATTCACCCCCTCCCTTACCCCCGCCTCTTCCTTTACCTTTCCATCTGTCTCCCCCTGTCCTCCCATCTGACTCTTTCTCCCTCCCCTTCTTGGTCCAGTTTAATTATTCTCTGCCCTCTTATCCTGTTTGATCGAAATACTTTTCTTTAAATTTGTTTTTATTTATTCATTCATGGGATGTGAGCATCGCCGGCAAGGCCAGCATTTATTGCCCATCCCTAGTTGCCCTTGAGAAGGTGGTGGTGAGCCGCCTTCTTGAACCGCTGCAGTCCATGTGGTGAAGGTGCTCCCACAGTGCTGTTAGGGAGGGAGTTCCAGGATTTTGACCCAGCGACGATGAAGGAACAGCGATAAGTCCCAAAATAGAGTCTTAAACTTAAATAAAGCCAATTATATAGGTATGAGGTTGTGCAGTACTCTGAAAGGTCCCGCGCAGGCCGCTCACTGGCTTTTACGTTTAAATTTCTGCGCATGCGCGGTATTTACAAGGGACCACGCATTAAAAGAAACTGGCCGCACAGAACAAAGCACAGCTTACAGGGAACATTGGTTTTGATCTTCCAAAATTCCCTAGATTCGAGAACGGTCCCAGCAGATTGAAAGGTAGCAAATTTAACACCGTTATTAAAGAAAGGAGGGGGAGACAAAACGGAACTACAGGTCAGTTAGCCTGACATTAGTTGTCGGGAAAATGCTGGAACCCATTGTTAAGGACCTGGTATCAGGGGACTTAGAAAATCATAACATGATTAGGCAGAGTCAACATGATTTTATGAAAGGGAAATCGTGTTTAACAAATTTATGAGAGTTTTTTGAGAATGTAACTAGCAGGGTAGATAAAGGGGAACCAGTGGATGTAGTATATTTGAATTTCCAAAAAACATTCGATAAGGTGCCACATAAAAGGTTATTACACAAGATAAGGGCTCATGGGGTTGGGGATAATATAGTAGCATGGATAGAGGATTGGTTAACGCACAGAAAAGAGAGAGTGTCGTAAGAATGAGCCTTACGCGTGGTGAACTTAAAGTAAGCTTTAATCAACTAAAAAGGTGCTACATACAAAAGAGGTCTTACTCTATGCCTCTCCAGGATCCAACTGATCAGTCCCGTATTTATCCTGGACTAATCACAGGAAGTGATGCAATAAAGTTCGAGTCACAGGAAGCTGTATTGTGTTACCACATTCTCCCCCCCCAAAAGATTAGGAGGCCGGGATGCTCCCTCCATTTCGTAGTCGCCGGACGAGGGAGAGCCGCACCCGTTTGGGTTCTCGTAGCGGTAGAGGGCCCCTAGCCCGTTTACCCGCCGCGGGCCGTGGACCAGAGTCCGAGTGATCCAGCCCGCTCTGTGAGGGGTCAGGACGATCCTGACTGTGTACTGGTGCCCGAACGGGTGTCGGGCAGGGCTGTGGCAGATCCGTTTCCGAGCGTATGGTACGGGGTGGATCGTGGCTGCGCGTGCGAGCCCCGACGGGCTCATAGTCAGTCTGCCCCAGGTCGGCACGCTGGAGTGAGGTACCAGCCGGCGTCAGATCCAGATCGTGATGAGAGGCACCTGGCTAGCCCAGAGATGTGCCTGGTACAATATCATCCCCTGGTGTCCCTCTATGTTTCGGCGGGCAGGGAGCCAGATCCCGCAATGACACGGTAGATTCCCGACCGTCAGGATACCGAATATAGGCGTAGGTAGGGTTGACGTCAGTGAGCTCAACCTCATCTACCAGGGGGTCATTCTTAGACGCCCGGACATATCTTCGGAGTAGCACTGGTCCCGGTGCAGTCAGCCACGACGAGAGAGATATCCCATAGGATGAGCGACGCTGAAATCGGAAGAACCGTTCATGAGGCGTCATATTTGTGGCGGTCGAAAGGAGGGACCGTGTGGAGTGTAATGCGTCTGGAAGTACTGCTTCCCATTGCTGGTTGGGTAGGCCCCGAGATCTCAAAGCCAGACGTACCGCATTCCAGATGATAGCGTTAAAACGCTCGACTTGCCCATTCCCGACCGGATGATAAGGCGTCGTTCTGCTGGCAGCAATACCCCGTTCCGAGAGATAGGCCTTGAGTTCTCCTGACATAAAAGAAGGGCCCCGATCCGAATGAACATAGGATGCCATGCCACAGAAAGCAAATACCTGCTCAAGGCAGCTGATAACCGTGGTCGTCAGCATATTGGGGCAGGGAAAGGCAAACGGAAAACGGGAATACTCATCGACCATGGTCAATAGATAAGTGTTGCGAGTTGAAGAGGGCAACGGCCCCTTAAAATCGATGCTAAGCCGTTGCATTGGCTGGGTCGCATGTATGAGTATACCACCCGAGGGGCGGAAAAACTGAGGTTTCAATTCCGCACAGACTCTGCAGTCCGAGCACATCTTCTTTACATCCCCGGTAGAGAATGGGAGATTTCGGGACCGCACGAAGTGTAGCATGCGAGTAACGCCCGGATGACACAACCCATCATGGATGTCTACGAGCGTAGAGGGTGCCATGGCGGAGCAGAATGCTCGTGTGAGGGTATCTGGAGCCACATTCTCCTTGCCAGGTCGATAGTGGATGGTGTAACCAAAAGAGGCCAATTCCAGCCGCCAAAGCTGGATTTTATTATTTTTAATTTTGGTCCGTTTTCGATTATCGAGCATGAAGGCGACCGATCGCTGGTCCGTGATTAAGGTAAAGTGCTGGCGAGCTAGGAGATGAGTCCACTTCCGTACTGCCTCTATGATGGCTGTAGCTTCTTTCTCGACTGGAGGATAATGTAGCTCAGCCCCTTGAAAAGTCCTGGACAAAAATGCCACCGGACGACCTTCCTGATTCAGAGTGGCCGAGATCGCCACCTCCGAGGCATCACACTCAACAACAAAAGGAAGACTCTCATCGATGGAGTGAAGAGCCGCTTTCTCCAACTGTTTTTTCAGGAGGTTAAAGGCTGCAACAGCCGCTGTGTCTAGTGGGAATGTGCTGGCCTTCAGTAGAGGTTGGATTCGGTCCGAGAAGTTAGGAATCCATTTAGCATAGTATGCAAACAGGCCGAGGGCCCGGCGCAAGGAGGCCGGATTCTTAGGTGGCGGGAGTTCTTGGAGTGGGCGAAGCCTTTCAGGGTCAGGTTTAATGATGCCATTGCCCACACAATAGCCAAGGATGTTGATGGTTGGTTGTGACTCAATGGATTTAGCCGCATTCAATGTCAAATTACGGTGCTGGAGTGCATCCCAAAATCGTTGGAGATTGGCGTCATGTTCCCGCTGATTGCGACCTGCGACAGTAATATTGTCCAGATAAGGAAACGTATCCTTCAAGTCTTCCTGTTTGACCAGGTCATCCATTGCTCGCTGGAAGACAGCCACTCCATTAGTGACCCCAAAGGGGAGGCGACGAAATTGATACAGCCGTCCATTGGCTTCAAAGGCCGTATACTGCTTGTCTGAGACCTTCAAGGGTACCTGATGATAGGCACTTTTCAGATCATATGTTGAGAACACCGTGTACTCAGCCAGTTTATTAACCATATCATCGATGCGCGGCAATGGGTATGCGTCCAAGTCCGTATATTGATTGATGGTCTGTGAATAGTCAATGCACAGCCGTTTCTTGTGAGGTTGTAGAGGGTTCTTAACAATAACGACCTGAGCGCACCATGGCGACGAACAAGGCTCGATGATATCCTCTGCTAAAAGCCGAGAAATCTCAGCCGCAATAAAAGACTGGTCTTCCTGACTGAAACGTCGTGACTTTGTTATAATCGGTTTGCATCGAGGAGGGATACTGGTAAACAGTGAGGGTTCATCCAGTGAAGCTGCTGACAATGCACAGAACGGTAATCGAGGTCGTATATTAGAAATAGTGAGTTCAGGTTTGGATCCGCCGAACTCAATGGTGAGCTTCTTATGCTGCTTTTGAAAATCCAGTCCTAAGATAAGATCACTACATAAGTCCTTGAGCACCGAAAGCCGGGTGGAGGGATACCTGTGACCATTAAGTGTTATTTCAACCATACAAAAGCCAGAAATTCTGGTATTAAGTGATGACTGAGCCATCGCAATTGCCTGGTCCGATGGGAAAACATGTAGCTTTAACTCTGCAACAATCTGTTCCCTAATGAAACTATCAGTGCTACCTGAGTCAATTAAGGCATCTAAAGTATGTCCATTAATTGATGCTTTTGTAGCTGCATGGAATAGGTTCTGAGGACAAGCAGCTGTAATTGGTGTCGTTGCACAAAGAGTGGCTGAAACTCTAGGTGTGTTTCTTCGAGAGAAAACCCGAGAGGAAGCACGATAGATTTTAGCCGGAACATCTTGATAGGCCCTTACCGGGGCAGTTCGGTAGGACTTAGCTTGATAAGCCCTCGTAGAGGCTCTTGATAGGCAAACCTTTGCAAAATGACCCTTTTTGTTGCAATGACTGCAAAACGCATTGCGAGCAGGGCAGAATTTCCGAGGGTGAAACTCATCACCACAAAAGAAGCATTTCTTAGATTGCCAAGAGGCTGCCACAGTGGGGTCATCATCCTCTTCATCAGTGAAGTCATCAGATTGATCGTCAGGGATAAAGTCCTCCCTAATAGAGTTCACCTGTGGCCTCTTAAATTGCCTGACTGTAGTTAAGGCAGCAGACCGAGGTCTGGGCACTGTATAAAGGTCTGCATTTCTTTTTGCCAGATCTAGAGAGCAAGCCATGTCATAAGCTCTCTGAAGCTCAAGTGTCTTACTTTCCAGTAGACGCTGGCGTATAAATGGGGAGGCAAGCCCGCAGATGAAAGCATCACGGATCATTTCTTCACGGTACAGCTCAGCTGAGGCCGCCTGAAAGTTACAGTCCATACTAAGTCTGCGAAGCTCTTGGAGGAATTTATCAATGGATTCCTCCGGCCCTTGTTGGGCTGTAGCTAGTAAATGTCTGGCATAGACCTCATTCGGTGTCTTAGTATATAGTCTTTTAAGCGTCCGAATTGCCTCCTCGTAACTGCCCCATTCCTCAACATACTGAAATACATTCGGAGTGACACAGTTGATGAGTATCCGCAACTTTGTGTCATCATCAGCCTTGCAATATTCAAGAAAATTGTCAAACGTGCGATACCAGTGATTCCACACCTTACCGGCTGCTGGGGTGTTTGGGTCCAAGTCAAGACGCGATGGTTTAAGGATGTTTTCCATGATGGGTGATTCCCTGGATCCTTAGTTCCGAGTTCGTCCAAAAAGTTTGAGTGCGAAGTTTTTCAAAGTTGATTAAATTGTCGTAAGAATGAGCCTTACGCGTGGTGAACTTAAAGTAAGCTTTAATCAACTAAAAAGGTGCTACATACAAAAGAGGTCTTACTCTATGCCTCTCCAGGATCCAACTGATCAGTCCCGTATTTATCCTGGACTAATCACAGGAAGTGATGCAATAAAGTTCGAGTCACAGGAAGCTGTATTGTGTTACCACAGAGAGTACGGATAAACAGATCATTTTCAGATTGACAGGTTGTAACTAGTGGGGTGCTGCAAGGATCAGTGCTTGGGCCTCAGCTATTTACAATCTATATAAATGACTTTGATGAAGGGACCGAGTGCAATGTATCCAAGTTTGCTGACAATACAAAGCTAGGCGGGACAGTAAGCTGTGAGGACACAAAGAGTCTGCAAAGGGATATAGACCGGTTAAGCGAGTGGGCAATCAAGTGGCAGATGGAGTATAATGTGGGGGAATGTGAGGTTATTCACTTTGGTAGGAATAGAAAAACAGAATATTTTTTAAATGGCGAGAAACTATTAATTGTTGGTGTTCAGAGCAATTTGGGTGTCCTCGTACAAGAAACACAGAAAGTTAGCATGTAGGAACAACAAGCAATTAGGAAGGCAAATGGAATGTTGGCCTTTATTGCAAGGGGTTGGAGTATAAGAGTAAGGAAGTCTTGCTACAATTGTACAGGGCTTTGGTGAGACCACACCTGGAGTACTGTGCACAGTTTTTGTCTCCTTATCTAAGAAATATAAGAAATAGGATCATTAAAGACCGAGATGAGGAGGAATTTCTTCACTCAGATGGTTGTGAATCTTTGGGATTCTCTACACCAGAGGGCTGCGGCTATTCAGTCATTGAGTATATTCAAGGCTGAGATAGATAAATTTTGGACTCTAGGGGAATCAAGGGATATGGAGATCAGGCGGGAAAGTGGAGTTGAGGTCGATGATCAGCTATGATCTTATTGAATGGGGGAGCAGGCTCGAGGGGTCGTATGGCCTAATCCTGCTCCTAATTCTTATGTCCTTATGTTCTTATTTCCAAATCAGGATGGTGTGTGACTTGGAGGGGAACTTGGAGGTGGTGGTGTTCCCATGCGCCTGCCGCCCTTGTCCTTCTAGGTGGTAGAGGTCGCAGGTTTGGGACGTGCTGTCGAAGCCTTGGCGAGTTGCGGCAGTGCATCTTGTAGATGGTACACACTGCAGTCACGGTGTGCCGGTGGTGGAGGGAGTGAATGTTTAAGGTGGTGGATGGGGTGCCAATCAAGCGGGCTGCTTTGTCCTGGATGGTGTCGAGCTTCTTGAGTGTTGTTGGAGCTGCACTCATCCAGGCAAGTGGAGAGTATTCCATCACACTCCTGACTTGTGCCTTGTAGGTGGTGGAAAGGCTTTGGGGAGTCAGGATCAATATTCCCTCGAAGGTGCGCGGCCGCGCAGTGATCTGTAAGGTTCTGCGCAGTTAAATTCCCAGGCCGCGCACAGTGGCGAGCTGGAGTGGGGGAGGGGAGAGGCCCAACGGCCAAAGCGCGAGCGGCTGCAGAGAGCGCAGGATACAGTCCAGCTGGGGGGGGGGGTGTGGGGGGGGGGGTGGTGGAAGAGTTTCATCTGATTGGCTGTCAGCTCTTACGTAGTGCCGTCAGTGTGTGTGGATTGGAGGAGGTGAGCATGCTCTGGGCCATGGCCGGGTAGGAGTGTGGTGTGCTCGAAGCATGGGTTCAGAGCAAATGGCTCTTTGTGCGAATGTGAGAAATGCCGAGTGAAGGAAGCGAGGGAAAAGCCAAACGTTTTTACTGAGACCTGCCAGTGAGAACACTGCTGCCCAGCGAGCAGCCGCTTCGGCAAAATGTGCCGGCAGAGAGTCTCAGGCTGCTCCTCCAACGCAAACCCAGCTCCCAATAGCAGATTTTAAAACGCCATCAATTTTCGCCTGATTTAAATGTTGGAGGGTTTCCATGGAATTCTGATTTTTGCAGTGAGGTGAAGGGATTGTTTATAAAATGCCACATTCCCCAAAAAACTTTAAAAAAAATTAAGTACTTGGGGGGAGAAATTGGGTACCTTTGCGCCTCCCGTTAGCGCCTCTGGGAGGCACTAACGGGGCGCTACCAGCTTAGCAACCTGGCGCGACGATAGTACCGACGCCCGCAAAATTGAAGTGGAGGTTTGCGGCGGCGGTACCCACTAGCCCCACGCTCTCCTGCGGCTGGAGATCGCGACGTCATCGGGCTGCGCAGTGCCCCAGCTCAGAAATTCACTCTCGCCCCCTGCCGTTAACAACGACAGGTAGAGGAGGCGGTTTGCAGTCGGATGAGCGCTACAGAAAAGGAGTCAACATCTGGCTTATTTTCAGTCGGCAAAGACTGCTGCCTCGTCAGTTTGACAAAGCCAAACAGGCGTTTTGAGCGATTTCAGCGTTTTTCAGTTGAAGGAGTGTTCTGGCTCAGAAAAATTATTCACTTTCATTGAGGCGAGATTTGAAAGTGCAACATTTCCATACTTCAATGGGGGCTGTACTGGCACTGGACATCGCCCTCCAGCGTCAACGTCGGAGGCAGCGGAGGCAGAGAGAAAGATTGCAAAATGTGGCCAGAGGGAGGAGGGCCAACAGGGCTCTCAACAGGAGGCCTTACCCTCCCCGGGTATCCCGGCAGCATTTCTCCTACATCAATTTCACTGAGGAACAGTGTCTTAGAAGGCTCCGCTTCACCAAGGACGTGGTCACAGAGCTCTGCCACCTCCTGCAGCCACACCTCGAGCCTCACATCAGGGCGACTACGGCTCTCTCAGTGGCAGTCAAGGTCACCGTCGCCCTCAATTTCTATGCCAGCGGATCCTTCCAGTGTGCAACAGGAGATATAGCTAACATCGCGCAGTTCGCCGTCCATTGCTACATCCGCGAGGTCACAGATGCTCTCTGCAGAAGGAGAAGGGACTACATTTCCTTCCCCATGACCAGAGAGAAGCAGCGCCAGCGTGCATGTGATTTTGACAGGATAATGGGCTTCCTCATGGTGCAGGGCGCCATTAACTGCATCCACGTCGCTCTATGGGCACCCTGTAACAATCCTGAGGTATTCCGTAACCGTAAAGGCTACCACTCACTTAATGTGTAGTTGGTGTGCGACCACTCACAGCGAATCCTCACCGCCAATGCCCGCTATCCTGGCAGCAGCCACGATGCCTTCATCCTGTGCCAGACTGGTGTGCCAGCTCTGTCCCAGCCACCACATCAAGCTCGCGGCTGGCTGCTGGGAGACAAGGGCTATCCGCTCTCCACCTGGCTCATAACTCCCCTCCGCAACCCCAACACCCATGCCCAGCACTCATACAATGAGAGCCATGCTGCCACCAGGAACATCATTGAGCAGACCATCGGAGTGCTCAAGCAACGGTTCCGCTGCCTTGACCGCTCGGGAGGAGCTCTCAAGTACTCGGCTGAGCGGATGTCCCTTTTCGTCGTCATCTGCTGCATGCTGAACAACTTGCCCATCATGAGGGCCCAGCCATTGCCACCAGGCATAGCCGCACCACCTCAGGAAGGAGGAGATGAGGAGGACGAGGACGAGGCTGCCACTCAATCAGCCTTGTGGAAGGACGGTCCGTGACTGCCTCATTAGACTTCGGTTCCAATGAATTGGAGGCCACTTCCCGGTTGCTCAGCACGTTCCCATCATTCCGTCAATGTCTCATTCCATACCACACCCCAAAGCTGAAATGAGACACAGCCTCAATTCTGCAATATTCCAATAATAAATTTATCCAAATTCAGCAACCACATATATGCAGCAACAATATTGGGCCAAAAATTCATCCCGCGACGCGAGAGTACGCACTGCGTACTCTCGCGTATTCTCTCTCCAATTGCCGGTTTTCTGCATGCCCTGCACATGCGCTGAAAACCGGCACTTGGTCTTTTGAAAAGGGGGCGGTTCCTCGGTGCATCGCGTGCGCGCTACAGGCTGCGCGCACGCTGTGCACTTAGTGCTTTGGACGCGCAGGTAAGTACGGAAGATTTTAGAAATGGAAAAAGGAGGAGTAAGACCCACTTTTAACAAGGTAAGTAGTGAATTAAGTATTTTTTTGAATTTTTTTTAACAGGTATATCTTTTTTAGAGACTTTAAAGACAGGTAAGTTTATTTTTATAACTTTTTAAAAGATTTTAAAATTTTTCAAAAATTTAATTTTTTATTTAAAATGGTTAATTTATTTAACTATACTTATTTTATTAATGAGAAGTCGCACAACACCAGGTTATAGTCCAACAGATTTATTTAATTTTACAAGCTTTCGGAGCAGTTCGCTCCTTCGTCAGGTAAGTTTAGCAGTGAGAGAATCTCCCAGAATTCACAATTTAAACACAGACAAAATATATTCAAATCTTTCCCAACATCAAAGAGCATAGCCAAGACAATGAGATGTGTCCCAGGGGGTCCAACGTATCAAACCACCTGCTGGCTGCATATCCTGTCAATCTGTGTAGGTTCTTGTGTTAGCCTTTTTTTAAAAAAAACACCTGGGAAGACCGGCCACGATGTCAAGTCACGTTCTGTATCGTGACATGAACCCGATATCGCGATTGAGGCCATCCTCATGAGTGCGGAACTTGGCTATCAGTTTCTGCTCTATGATTTTGCGCTGTCGTGTATCTCGAAGGCCGCCTTGGAGAACGCTTACCCGCATATCCGAGGCTGAATGCCCCTGGCTGCTGAAGTGTTCCCCGACTGGGAGGCAACCCTCCTGCCTGGCGATTGTTGCGCGGTGTCCGTTCATACGTTGTCTCAGTGTCTGCATGGTCTCGCCGATGTACCATGCTCTGGAGCATCCTTTACTGCAACGTATCAGGTAGACAACGTTGGCCGAGTCACATGAGTATGTACCGTGTACCTGGTGGGTAGTGTCCTCACGTGTGATGATGGTATCTGTGTCCATGATTTGGCATGTCTTGCAGAGGTTGCCGTGGCAGGGTTGTGTGGTGTCTTGGTTGCTGTTCGCCTGAAAGATGGGTAATCTGCTGCGAACGATGGTACTTTTGAGGTTAGGCGGCTGCTTGAAGGCGAGTAGTGGAGGCGTGGGGATGGCCTTAGCAAGGTGTTAGTCGTCATCGATGACATGTTGAAGGCTGCGAAGAACATGGCGTAGTTTTTCCGCTCCGGGGAAGTACTGGACGACGTAGGGTACTCTGTTGGTTGTGTCCCGTGTTCGTCTTCTGAGGAGGTCTATGCGGTTTTTCGCTGTGGCCCGTCGGAACTGTCGATCGACGAGTCGAGCGTCATATCCCGTTCTTACGAGGGCGTCTTTCAGTGTCCGTAGGTGTCCATCGCGTTCCTCCTCGTCTGAGCAGATCCTGTGTATTCGCAGGGCTTGTCCATAGGGGATGGCTTCTTTAACGTGGTTAGGGTGGAAGCTGGAGAAATTGAGCATCGTGAGGTTGTCCGTGGGCTTGCGGTAGAGTGAAGTGCTGAGGCGTCCGTCTTTGATGGAGATTCGTGTGTCCAAGAATGAAACCGATTCTGAGGAGTAGTCCATGGTGAGTTTGATGGTGGGATGGAACCTGTTGATGCTATCGTGTAGTCCTTTCAGTGATCCTTCGCCGTGGGTCCAAAGGAAGAAGATGTCGTCGATGTATCTGGTGTACAGCGTTGGTTGGAGGTCCTGTGCAGCGAAGAAGTCTTGCTCGAACTTGTGCATGAAGATGTTGGCATATTGGGGTGCGAATTTGGTCCCCATGGCTGTTCCATGTGTTTGGGTAAAAAAATGGTTGTCGAAGGTGAAGACATTGTGGTCAAGGATGAAGCGGATGAGTTGTAGGATGGCGTCCGGAGATTGGCTGTTGTTGGTGTTGAGTACTGAGGCTGTCGCAGCGATGCCGTCATTGTGGGGGATATTGGTGTAGAGTGCCGATACGTCCATTGTGACGAGGAGTGTTCCTGGTTCAACTGGTCCATGGGTGCTGAGTTTCTGCAAGAAGTCTGTAGTGTCGCGACAGAAGCTGGGGGTTCCCTGTACGATGGGTTTCAGGATGCCCTCGACGTACCCAGAGAGGTTCTCACACAGGGTTCCGTTGCCTGATACGATAGGACGTCCGGGTGTGTTGGCTTTGTGTATCTTTGGGAGGCAGTAAAAGTCTCCTACGCGGGGAGATTTGAATATATTTTGTCTGGGTTTAAATTGTGAATTCTGGGAGATTCTCTCACTGCTAAACTTACCTGACGAAGGAGCGAACTGCTCCGAAAGCTTGTAAAATTAAATAAATCTGTTGGACTATAACCTGGTGTTGTGCGACTTCTCATTTTTGTCCACCCCAGTCCAACGCCGGCATCTCCACATCATGACCTCTATTTTATTAAAGTGATGGTTTTTTTTTATTTAATTGAGGTTTAGCTGTTATTTTGGGGGGGTGTAAGATTCATAGCTTTCACAGCTCGTATGTGAAACTTATGAATGGAAGATGGTGTGCTGCCATTGGCTCTAACTGAGTCACGTGATCCCACAGCTCGCACGAATTCACTACGCCGCTGGGATACGCAAGCCCAGCACAGCTGATGTCTGGAACATCAAGTTTGTGCGAGCTGGATCTGAAAAAGCACAAGCAGAGTGAGAGATCGCGGGGAAGCCTTACCCCCGTGGGAACAGAGCGAGATCAATTTCTGGGCCATTAACTAATCACCCTTGTGCAAATCCTTACTTCCCCTCTTTACCGTGCCTTTCCCTAATCTACTGCTCCAACGTAGTGTCTCCCCAGTGGCTGCAGCAGGGCTGGTGGAAGGCTGCTGAGTGTTGGTCCCAGAGACTACAGATGGCCTTGCAGGTCGCCCTCGACCAGCTCTGGGCCTGAAAGGGCTGGCTGTAGACTGCACCACCTCAGGCTGGGTGGCGGAAGTCTGGGCTGGCTGGATGACAGGCAGCGACAAGTGCAATAGCAGAGTGGCAGTGGTGGGATCAGGAATGCTGTCATCCTGAGAGAGGACAGCAGGTTCCTGCTCCACTGACCCACTGCCACTCCCCCGGGCCAGCACCTCAGCATCCCCACCAATCTGCTGGAGCACAGATTGCTGGCCTGCTGCGACACCATGAGATGCCCGGTGGACTGGTGTACCCAGCGACGATGGCAGCAGTCAGAGCTTGCGTGGCATCAAGCTGAGACTGCATGAGAGAAGTCTGAGACTCAATGCCACCAACCATTGCCTGCATTACAGCACTAAGACGTTGGGTTGCTTCCGCCTGTGCTGTAATGGAAGTTACCACATCCGCACGGTCTCTCTGGGAGTCCACCATCCTCTGCAGAGTGGAAATGATGGGCTCCATGGTGTGCGTAGAGCTCTGTGCAGTGTTGGAGGCGGACTCCTCCACGCTCCTTACCATTGCCGAGAGGCTCGCGGGCACTCTTGCCATTGCTCCTATCATTTCGGAGTGCATGGCCATCACCCTTCTTGTGAACGCCTCCCCATCGAGGTCCTCATTGGAGTCCTGTGCAGCAGAACTCGCCCTCTGGGGAGCTGGCTCCCGAGCTATCCTTTTCCCCTGGCCTTGCTGCAACCCACTAGTCCCCAGTGCAGATCCCTCCACTAAACTTGCCTCTAAAGATCACGCAGTGCCAGTATCGGAGGTGGTGCCTGCGGGTGAGAGATGCAGTGATGCGTGCTTTGCTCCTCTTCCTCCTCCTCCTCCTCCCTCACTCTCAGTGGTAGGCTCAGGGACAGGCTGGTCATCTGGTTGCTGATTCTCTGAAAGCATAAAGGCACAAGACGTTAAGGTGAGGGAAGGGGGGAAAGGAAGGGAGCAAGGAATGCAGACAGTATCAGGAGCTGGAAAGTGGGAAAGGCTTGTGGTGTCAGGGGGAAGTGGGATGAGAGAAAGAGAGCAGATGAACATACCATTGTTGCCCCACAAGGGGAGTCGACGTTGCCAATGGCCATGGCACCCACCACCTGCTGCCGAATGAGTCGCAGCAATCGCTCCTCCAGGTCTGAAAGCTGCAGGAGCTGCGCCTCACCCCCGCCTGTTCTCTGCTGCGCCCTCCTATTGTGAGCCATCTTGGCCTGCAAGAGAAACGAATGCGCGAGAGTCAGAGTCCAGCTATGTGTTTGGGAGATGTATGTGCCTGCCGTAGTTGAATAGCTGTGGTTATAGGCAAGGCGTGAGATGTGGATGTGAGGGTTTTTTTATTCATTTTTATGGGATGTGGGCATCGCTGGCAAGCCCAGCATTTATTGCCCATCCCTAATTGCCCTCGAGAAGGTGGTGGTGGTGAGCCGCCTTCTTGAACCGCTGCAGTCCGTGCGGTGAAGGTGCTCCCGCAGTGCTGTATTTTTTTTAGCTCAATGTATCATTAATTTTTTTATTCAAGTACAATAGTACTTATACAACTCATCAATTACATAGTAAACCATTACATTCATTGATCACAATAAACAATAAAGCCTTAAGAACAGCTTTATAATTAACAATATAAATGCAATGATAAAATTTTACAAATAGATCAACAAATTTATATACAAATACCCTTAAATAATCTCACACAACTTTGTAAATTTAAAACAATACCCACAGTGCTGTTAGGGAGGGAGTTCCAGGATTTTGACCCAGCGACGATGAAGGAACGGCTGATATATTTCTAAGTCGGGGATGGTGTGTGACTTGGAGGAGAACTTGGAGGTGGTGGTGTTCCCATGCGCCTGCTGCCCTTGACCTTCTAGGTGATAGAAGTCGTGGGTTTGGGAGGTGCTGCCGAAGAAGCTTTGGCAAGTTGCTACAGTGCAATTTAGGGAAAACTCAGACGTATTAGTGCCTGGCGCTAATTTTTCACGACTTCAAAATTTAGCGCCCCAAACAGGGCGATACCAAATTTCTCCCCCTTGAGCAGGGGGGTTGGTAACAAAATGCATTAAATTCAAGTGGAGGAGGTGATTTCTGTGGAATATCATCAAGCCGTCTCACTTCAGCCACAGTTTGAAACGGCAGCAGCTGCTCTGTGAAATGCTGCGAGTGGATTTGAACGGCGACCGTTATGTCGCGGTTGATTGACAGCCACAATAGCCAATCGAGTGCGGGACTGTCATGAGGGGTAGCCAATGGGATTTGCGATGGGCGGTGCATAGCCAGGTGGATGACAGGTCGGAGCAGCTGGGCGTGATTTGACAGCTGTTGGTTCAGGGACCAAATTTAAAATGCAAGTATTGCTCATTTTGTGGCGATACACTGTTGAAACGCATTGAAAACATTTTTAAAAATTACATTTGCAGAGCTGTCATGATGGATTATTCCCCAGTGTCAGTTTAGAAATAGAAAATGGTGAGACTGTGAAACTTCCCCCCCTCTCCCGCTTTCCCCCCCCCCCTCCCGCTT